>CM053622.1:681551851-681567625 GCA_028646595.1 Phalanger gymnotis | reverse complement strand
AAGGTGAAGCTGGATACACATTTTCCTGAAGTGGCCACCATGGTCAGAAGTACCATGAAGCTGGTGTAGGTTTCATAATCAAATATAATCTGGTGAACAAGCTTGTATGCATCCAAAAAGAGTGAATGATAGGCTCATGACCACACAATTGCACTTGCAGGAAAGTGCCATTATCACCCCCTGTGCTTCCACCGTAATAAACCCTGATGAGGTAAAAGAAAAATTTTACAAAGACCCAGAGACTCTCATCATGAATGTGCCAAGAGAGGACAAGCTTATAATTCTGGGTGGCTTTGGGTGGCAGGAAGTCCTTGGGAAGAACGGAGTCAGAAACAGCAATAGCAATGTCACTTACTATTGAAGACTTGTGCAGCTCATGCCCGTCTTACTACCAACACTGTCTTCTATTTACCAAAACACAATAAAACTTCATGGATGCACCCTAGCAGCAAACACTTCCATTTAATAGACTATGTTATTGTAATGAGAAGAAACAGACAAGATGTGAGAGTGATGAAGGCAATGTGTGGTGCAGAGTGCTGGACTGATCATAGACTTATACCCTCCAAACCAAATATTTGCATTCAACAAAACTGGTGACCCCCAAGACAAGATGACTACCAGAAGACTTAATGTCAACAGATTAGAGTGCTACTCTGAGTGGAAACAGTTCATTGCTAACTTGGTATTTGAAAGGACTGAGTGAACTGAAGGAGATAATATTATATATTCTGTCACCTTCAAGATAGAGATTCAAGTCTCCTTCCTGGATGGAACATGAGAAGAGAAATTGTGTGTACTGTCTGCCAAATACGTAAAAAAGGTATCTATATGAAGGGTGAGGGTACCTGTACTACAACAGCAAAGAATGGATGCAGAAGCCTCTCCTACTATAGCTCCTCCAAAGACACTCATGGTGAGGAAATCAGGACAGAAACTACTTCCAGCCCAGTTCTTGACAGTTCAACCCACGGGTTGGGGTTATCACCCCTGAGTAAGTTTCCAAGAGGATGGGGGCAGCAGATACCCTTGGGTGAGAACAATATGAACAGATGTCCTTACATACGTTGGTATTTCTTGAAGCATTCCTAAGAGGTAAGCAGTGCAATTAATATTAAACCCATTTTATAAAGGAAACACCTGTGGCTCAAGAAGACTAAGGCATTTGTTCAAAGTCACATAATTGGTATATGCTAAGTTGAGATACTCCTAGAAACCCTCCTGCTCTAAGTCTATGGGGCTGAAGAATAAGGGGCAAGATCCTAGGGTGGGTTCCCCATCTCCAGCTTATGACCTAGGGTTGGGGAAAACTCATGAAAAATAAATACTTCTCATTTCCTAGTGTAGAAGTTTACATTTGCCAACCTGGAATGTGCTAAAGATTGTAGAGAATCTCTAACCCTCACAAATTAGACTCAAGTGGTGAAAACTTGCTGCAGAGAAGACTACTGCAGTAAAGTAATAGCATTTCAATAATTGTTCAGTAGAAGCAAGGGGTGGTTCCTGCTCCATCTCACTGCAATCACACTTCTTTCTTTCTCTTTCCCTCTCTCTCTCCCTCTCTCTCTCACGCGCGTGTGCACGCGCACATGCACGCGCGCACACACACACACACACACACACACACACAGAGTCATTCCTTTCCCTTTCCCATGAATAGACCCCTGTGGTTGCCCCTTGTCCTACTGCCCGTTAAGCCTATAATGGACTCCATGATTAGAGACTGAATACACATAGATGGAGTTAAAGGGAAGAGAATCTATTCCACTTTGGAACTTGCCCAGGATAAATTCTTCACTTTGTCTTATGCTATTTTTTCCTTTAATTTTTAAGTAAAGTATTCTTTAAACCTATTTTGATTCAGTTGAATAAAGGCAAAATCATTTTCATTCTTGCTTAGCTCAGGAGACCTGAGGATCATCAGGATACCTTAGGGGTCAAGAAAAGACCAGTGGCATAAAATCCAGAGGGTTCTTCAAATGTATCTGGGGTAAGGATCTCTAACAAAAGAAAACACACCTCAGGAGAGACTCTCAGTCTGTGACTGCTTGTGCACTTCTTGTAGGTAGGCAATTTATTACAAGGCCTTGGTATTTCTATAGAAAAGAAGTATGAGAGATGAAATTCTAAGAGATGCTAGAAAATGAAGGATTTGGAAAGGTATAGGAAGTAGAAGAAAGCTCATTATTAATGTAACCTCTGACACTCCTCAGTCCTCTGGGCTATTATTGAGATCCTATTCTGTTTGGCTCAGTGTTACCATCCCCAATAACAACACCAAAACTTCATAGATTAAACCGATGGTAAGACGTGACAGATTTTGAAGTAGAAATGACATTTAATAGTTTAAATAGCTGGCAGGAGACAATACACTCAGTGGCATAATAATCAACTGCTTCTTCAAATGCCCCAGGACACTAATCAGATTATCAGCAACCTAGAAGTCAGGATGGCAGCCAGTACAGCACAGGAAGAGTGTGTACAAGATAACACCAACTGACAGTTGATGCACTTGTAGACAATTTCACCCCACAGAGCTGGAATATGTACATGATATTTAAGAACGTTTCGTGAGCCAGGAACCTACTGGTTATGCAAAAAAATTAGTCTATTGCAACTGCATCAGCACAGCATAAGTCTAAGTGGTTTTGAGTTTAGGTTGTCAATAGAGACCGGTGGTATTGAAAAATCAAGAGTTCCCACTATGACAGATATTTTTGGTGGCTCTCTGTAGGCTTTGGTCAACCTGATCAAGTGTTAAGTTTGTATCCATGTGTTCTCTTGGGAGACTTGCATCTAGTCAATATCCCTAGCTATGTCAGTCTGATCATATCAAGTGGTGACCATGGAAAGTCAGGGCACTAATATTAACAATATTAATATTCTAGGAGACACAAGATGTCACCTAAAAGCTCAGGTGTTTGCAAATTTGGAGTAACATCCAAAATGAGGTAACTTCTTCCCTCTAGCTGGAATTTGCATTAGAGATCTTTAAGTTCTAACAAGAGGGCAGTCAGGTGGCATGGTGAAGACTCATCTTCCTGAGTAAAAATAATCCAAATGGTTAATCATGTTATAAACTAAAACATACAAAACTACATGCTCATCTCAATAAATGCAGAAAAAGTCTTTGACAAGATACAGTATACTTTTAAGCTAAAAAAAATCCTGCAAAGTATAGGCGTAGAAGGACTTTTAAAAATATATATGTGAAGTATCTATCTCAAGCCAAAAGCAAGTATCATATGCAATGAAAACACACTAGAACCTTTTCCATTAAGTGCAGGGGTGAAGCAAGGATGCTTACTCTCCCCACTATTATTCTACATAGTTCTGGAAATGTTAGCAACAGCAATAAGACAAGACAAAAAGAATAAAGGCATAAAGATAGACAAAGTGAAAATAAAATTATCCCTATTTTCCGATATGTTGGTATACTTACAAAATCCTATAGACGAGGGAATCCTCAAGAATAAGCAAAGATGCTAATTGGGACAATTAATAGTCTCAGCAAAGTTGAAGGCTACAAAATAAACCCTCAAAAATCAATGGCATTTCTATATAATAATAACAAAACACAAGGAGCAAAGATAGAAAAGGAAATCCCACTCCTAATAACCACAAAATATATAAAATATCTAGGAATCAACAACCAAAGTATGCAAAATACTTGTACTTATTGAATTATAAAGTATTCCTTAAAGAAATAAAGAACAAGTTAAATGACTGGAGGAATATTCAGTGCTCATAGCTAGGCCATATCTAGGTAATAAAAAATGACAATACTTACTTGCAAATTTAATTTATACTTTTAACACTATACCAATCAAATTAGCAAAGGAATATTTTATAGACCTTGATAAAACAATAACAAAATTCATTTGGAAAAACAAAATGTCTAGAATATCAAAGAAAATTACTCAAAAGTAGTAGGGATGGAAGAGCTCAAAACTATTTTATTAAGCAGCAGTCATCAAATCCATTTGGTATTTGATAAATAATAGAGATAGAGCAATGCATCAGACTAGACAAAAGAGAATTAGAAGCAATGCAACTCAATAATCCAATGTTTGATAAAGTGGAAAATATAAATTACCCAGGAAAAAAAACTCCTTATTTGATTAAAAACTGCTGGGAAAAGTGGAAAGCTGTCTAGCAGAAATTAGGTTTAAACCAACACCTTATACCATATCCCATAATACATTCTAAATGAAAATGCAACTTTAATATCAAAGATCATACTATTAAAACAGAAAAGAGGAACAGATTATATACTTTTCACAGGTATGGGTAGCAGATATATTCTTAACCAAACAAAAGATAGAGGTAATTACAAAAGACCAAATAGATAACTTTGGTTACACGAAACTAAAAAGTTTCTGCATAGACAAAATTAATTCACCTAGGATAAGAAAAGAAACAGTCAAAAGGCAAAAAATTCTTTATATCAAAGTTCTCATATATGGCTTTGATATCTGAGATATTCAAACAATTAATACATACAGATAATAGCCATTATTAGATTAATAGGCATTCTTCCAATAGATAAGTGGCCAATGAATGTGAGCAAATAGTTCTCAAAAGATTTGTATTCACAATCATATGAAAGAATGCTCTAAATCACTTAATAGTAAGAGAAATACAAATTAAAATAACCCTATGGTTTTGTCTCACACCTTGCACATTGGAAAAAAAATTACTAAAAATGGTAAAAATCAATGTTGGAGAGGTTGTGGGATGATCAGCACACTAATACTTTGAGGATATGAAGAAAAAAATAATTATCTGAATCAACTGAAAAGATCTCAGAGACAAAGGATATCTCTAGGGAACACCCCACATGCCATCCCCTCTCTTTTTCCCTAACCGTCCCCAGTGGTGGAGCTCCTTTATCACTTTGGAAGGACTAAGATGTGAAACATACAGGATTTCTCCAACTGAACCACAGGAAGTCTGAAATGGAGTCAGAAGGGGAACCCAAGAGACCTGTCTTCCAGCTCCATTAACCTTAGACCATGCTTCTTGACCTGCCACAAGCTCATCTCCTCAATAGCGAAGAGTATGACACAATAACTGCAATTATAGCCCATTAAACAAATACTCAGCTTCTCTAAAGTACCAAGCAGAGCCTGGTACTCCTGCTTAGAATGCTCGCAGCATTGTCTCTACCTATTCACACTCCCACAATCCTCCAAATTCCAGCCCAAGCCCCCTGCCACCACATGTCCCCTGTGAACTCTACTTGTCCCCAGAGTGTTTTTCCTATAGAGACATCGTGGTGATGGAAAATGCATTGGGAAACCTGACTTTTGTCCTAGCTCTACCACTACCAAGATATATTACCAAGCCAATTACCTAGACACAAATCTCTCTCCCTTTGGTTTCCTCCTCTATAAAATCTAAGGACTAGATGAGAGGATCTCTATATTTAAGGATTCTAGGACTGCACGATTTTATAAATCCCTGTATCACCTGTGGTATTCCATATGCTGTCTCCCTAGCTAGAATGGAAGTTTTTTAAAGGCAGGGCCCTTGTCTGTACCTTTTATAGAATTTAGGACAGTGCTAAGCACACAGGAAAGGGTCACTAAATAGTTAATGGATTTAACTGAGTATTTGTTAATTTTCATCTACCTTAGGGGAATTAGGTACCTCCAGAAGACAACTAGATAGACCGTGAGGTGGATACATGAGAGAGGAGCACAAAGAAGAGACAGTCAGCAAGCACAGTAGGATTGTTTCCTACTCCTGCCTCAGCAAGAACCCCTGGGAGGTAGGTCAGTAGCAATCAGTGCTCAGCTTGTCTGCCCCACCCTCTAGTCCCTGTATCAATAAACTGCACCGGCTCACCTACCAGAAAGCCAATGAAGGATAAGATGATCAAGCTGTTCCTGCTGGGTCTCTTTCTTCTTCACTTCTTAGGGGGTGAGTCCCAGGATAATGGGTTGGGAGAGCTGCTCTGGGGTCTCTCTCATATCTTTTCCAAGTCCAGTTCTATAATTTCAGATGAGAGGGTGATAAAATAGAAAATACTTTTCCCTCAGATCCCTTCTCTTCCCCTGGGGGGACATTAGGCTACTTCCCCCTGTTCTGACCAGGTCATTATCCCTATTGTAGACTGAGACCAACCAAAAAGTGGGGTTTTATGGGACTGAGTGGTCTGAAGGAGATAATGTAACACATTCTGTGTTACCTCTCAGATGGAGATGCGGATTTCTTACCCTTCTGGAAAAACAAAGACATCCAGTGTGCTGTCTGCAATATGTATAATAAAGGCATCTGTCTGAAGGGGGAGGGCAACTGTATTACAAAGTCACACAGAGGATGCAGAAGCCAGCTATTCTATATGTTCACTGGACATGGTGAGGAAGCCAATGCACCAGCCTCTGCTGCCCCTGACCCCCTGATCAGAACAGTTTCCCCAGGGGGGTGGGAGGGAGGTCCTCATGTCTGAGTTAGCTCCCAACTCCTTTGGCTATCCTGAGAGTGGGAAAGTTCTCACCTGAGGATGAGAACAGTTCTAACAGTTGACCTTTACATAACATTTTGGGACTTCTCACAACAACCCTGGAAGGTAGGTATTATTATCCTCATTTTATAGGTAAGGTAACTGAAGCTCAGAAAGATTAGTCCATGACAGAGCAAGGGGCTGAATCCAAGTCTTCTGCATCTAAGCCCACTGATCTTTCCAATGAGCCACACTAGTGGGGACCATAGGAATCTAGACTTCCTATTTCTGGTAAAGACTGTTAAACAGAGAGAGAGGAGAGAAGACATTAAAACAAGATCCACCTGGCATCACTCTTATCTATGTCTATAGGCTTCAAGCATAAGGACTCATGTAATAGAATTGAATTTCCCCTGCCCCGTTTATGGCATAGGACTGGGGACCTCTTCAAAGGTTACTGCTTCTCTTTTCCTAGGGTGGAGCTATTCTTATGCTAAACTGGGATGTTCTAATGATTGCAAACGCCCTGTAGTCAGAAGTCCTCTGATGTACGAGCTGATCATCTGCTGTGGAAGACCTTTATGCAACAAAAAACTTTCATTGATTCAGTAGAAGTGGGGGTGCCATCTCCCCATCCCACCATCATTCACACACACCTATTCCCATCTTCCCCCATCCCACAGACCTCCCTGGCTGTCCCCAGTCCTGTTCCCCACTGAGTCTATGACTGGCTGTGTGATTGGAGGTCAGACTAGGCTAAAAGTAAGAGCATCGGTACCACTCTGAAACTTGACTATGTGAAGTTTTTGCACCTTGATCATGTTACCCTTTCCCTTAATTTCCAAGTAAAATATTTTTAAGCCTACCTTGTTTCAGCTGAATAAAGGTAAAAATCATTTTCATTCATGCCTAGGCCTGGGCCAGGAAGGCTAAGGATCATCAAGATTTCCCAGGGTCCAGGCAGGGATTGGTGGCATGAAAAGATAGAGGAGTTACCAAGCAGATCTGGGTGAAGGCCTCTTACGAAAAAAAGCATAACTCCAGGGGGGACTCTGCCTGGGACTGCTTGCCCAGTTCCTGTATGCGACCCATTTGATTATAAGGTCTTGACCAATCTGTAGAACAGAACAGGAGATAAGACTCTAAGAAAACTTAAAAAGCAAGGATTACTAGCTTGCTAGAATCCATGCTAGAAAACAATGATTCTGGGGAGGCACAGGCACTAGAAAAGAAGGCTCTTTATTACTATATCCCCTGACATTTTCCTTTGGGGCATTACTAGTATGCCATTCTAACTCATTGAGTAGCACCTACCCCCACCAATACCACCCATACTTCATGAATTAAGTCACAGATAAGATGTTGCAGAGATGGGCATAGGAATGGATAACTAACAGTCCAGGCTACTGTCCAGGAGGTAGTACACCCAGGATGACAATAATAAACTGATCTTTCAAGAAGCCCAGGACGCTAATCAGATATAAGCTGCTTAGCAGTCTGGGAGGCAGCCAGTACAGCATGGAGTTGGGGTGTAGGCTTACAGATGTTGAAGGTAGAAGATGCACTTGTAGACAATTCTAGCCCACTGGGTTGGGTACTATGTACAGGTTTTGCAAAAGGGAATATAGCAACCATGAGGCTGCCGATGATACTAAAATTTGCCTAGAAGTCAATAAAACAATGAATCAAGTCCTAATTTTGTAGTGATTGCAGATTTCTGAGTTGTAAATGCTCAAACTAAAAATTTAACAATTGGCTCTGACAAGCCATTAGAGCTGCCTCTACCATACCCCTGCCATAAATCATAAGATATATGGGTTAAAAAAGATCGTAGAAGTAATCCAATCTAAACCCATCATTTCCCCTTGTAGAATCAGAATTGTAACATTAGAAGGATCCTAGCAGTAACTGAGACCAAACCTTACCAAAAAAAGAATTCCTCAATACAAGATATCCAATAAGTGGTCAGCTGGTCATTCAGTCTGACTTCTTAAGGCAATATATTCTACTTTTGAACAGAGTATTTTCAAATAACAAGCCTAAATTTATCTCTTGAGAGTTTCCACCCATTTAAGTACTTGAAGATAGTTATGTTGTGCTCTCTGAGACTCCCCTTCTCCAGTTCCTTCATCCACATAGGGCATGAAATTGAGATCCTTCACCAATCTGGCTACCCTCTTCTTACCACTTTCCACATTATCAATTTTCTTTCCAAAGAAGCACTTGAATCCATTCTTGTCAAGTGTCCCCAAGATGAAGCTACATTTATAAGGTACTCTGTAGATCCACATCTATTCAAAATTATTGCTCATGAACCACCCCCAGTGTGCTTCTGTTTCTATTCATCCAAAGGATAAAATTAGTTCAAAGGAATTTAATGAAAAAGCAGAGTAGGAAAAGTGGAGATAAATTATTTTCTTCATAAACCAGGAGTCTATAAGGACACACAACATCAGTGGAATGAGTGAACACACCATGGAAATATGCAGAGTAGCATACACATAGAAATATATACACATATTCTCAGTGCTCAGGTGACAAAGGTATACAGAACAGTGTGCACATGTGCTCAGCATATAAGAGCATAGGAGCAACTCATGCAAGGCCACTGATACTTTCTGCTGGTGTTATTGTGCTGATCCTCCTGAGCCCACTCCCCACTGATCTCATCAGATATTCAGTCTCTGTTACACGTTTAAGTCTCCACCAGATCTGTGGCCATGGCAATGTCATATAAGTCTACTTGAGAGATACTCCATTGGTTTTGTAGTCATTGCCAAGTATGGTTCCCCTGAGCACAAAGGAGTGAAACTTTTCTCCATTTCCTACTTCAAGCTTCAACTGGAGTGCCTCAATTAAGTGTATAAATCTTCTCTACAAAAGAAGGGATGCTGCCCCTACTCTTTTAGCTTAAAGGTCAAAGGCTTTTTGCTATAGCATCAATTTTACAAAATCCTGGCACCCCTAGTCATCAGACTAGAAACAAATAATGCTTAAGAGCATTTATCCGTTAAGCCAGTCAGAATCTGTAGAAAGTCTCTGTGCTTCTCTGAGCCTTGGATAAAATAGGCATTTCTTCTCTGGGATGATATTCCACACTTTAGGTAGAAAGATACATCTAAGATCAAAATCTTCAGACTTAAATCTACCTTTTACCCTCAATGTACTGGTTACTTCAGGCCAGTTCTCTTTTAAAGAGCTCACTCTGACTTTGAGTTGGAATTTCCTTGCACCTCTCTTCTTAATTTCCAATCACTAACTTCTACCCAGTTAATATCAATTTAGAGACCACTCTTCCAACCAGCTGCCAAAGACACTAAGTCTGGAATCCCCTAATTTCTCAACCCTAAGACTCTTTTAGTCTCCCATGCAATAAGTGTAGAAGGGAGGAGAATAAATCCAAGCCCATGAGGCAAAGTTATCATTACTCACCTGCCTATCTGCGTCCCTATGTTTAATACCAATATGGGTCCAGAAATAAGAATCCCCTATCCCTGGATCCTCTCTAGGGAGCGAGAAAGACAGGAACAGAGAGGCTCCAAGCTGGAAGCTCAGTTATAGGAACTCCTTGAGAGCTCAGGTGATATAGCCTACTCGCTTTGTCCTTATAAAGAACTCTTCCTTTAGAGAGGAATTTTCACCTGCAACATACCCATTATCAGAGAAAAAATGACAGCTCCCACTGAAAGCTCCCACCTTTACCCAAACCAAGCTTCCCAAGGCCTCCATAGATAGACCTGCACCATTGTTCTAAGGAAAAAATAGCCAAAGGACTGCGGTTCACAGTCGAGGGTAACAGTCTTCAGATAGTCACAGCATTGAAACCACCTGCTCCATTGAAGAAACTTGACAAGCTTTCCAATCTTGGCACAAAACCTCACAAATTGGACTGGACGTTGCAAGGTACCACAATATTCTTTCTACTATATGTCAGCCTCTAGAATTCTCTCCATGTCCTCCAGCCTCCTCAAGATACTAAACATCAGCACCCTAGCCCCCAGTTAGAAAGATCTCCCAGTCACCTAGGGCAGAACCAAAAGTGAAACTGAGCCATTCAGACGGAGAGAAAACTTCAAGCCAGTCGGAATAGCTGGCCCTAATCTCCTTCCTTCAAGGTTATTCCCCTCCATTTGAGGCAGGCTTTGGAAAAGAGCACAGCCTTCACTGATTTCCAAATTGTCTTCTTGCAGAATTCTCTCCCTCCTTTAAACTATCACAGGGCTCATTCTCAAAGGCAATAGTGTCAAACTCAAATAGAAAGGGATCCCTGAAGGCCATGTATTAACTTAGAAAACTACATATAAACATTATCTATGTTGCATTGTATTTTTATTTATTTTGTTAAACATTTCCCAATTACATTTTAATCTGTTCCCCCACACTGGAAAGTGGAGCCATATGCTGTAGCTAACCTGAGTTTGACATTGCTCCTCTAAGACCGCCAGCACATGATGACTGTGTAGTAAGTATTTGTCTACCATTTTTATCTCTCTTACTAGACTATAAGCACATGCAGGAGCAGGGGCTGTGGCTAATTCACCTCTCAATCCCCTTCATTGTCTAGCACAAGGCCTTGCGTTTAGTAGTCTCAGTTATTTGATTAATTTTTATTAAATAAAAGATTAAAGGTATGGGAGGACAGAAGCCCAGAGGAGACTAGAAGAATAGTCTCAGACCCCAAGGAATTCTGATCAGAGGTAGAAGAGAAGGCCAAGAATTTCCAGGAGAAGAGACCGGAGAGATAATAGGGGACACTGAACTCTCTATTCCCACTGGCCTGATGCCCCATGGCTACATTCCAGAGGGAAGCTCAGAATATCCATCCCTTAATTCACTCATTTGAATGGTGGAGCAGAATAAGAATGAGAAGAAGCAGTTTGTTCATTTTCCTATCTTGATGGTTCCAGGCAAAGGAGCCAGTGTATCTCAAGCAGAAATTTATTTGGGCAAACACTGGCACTGTAGCTACCGTAAATGGATCATAAAGAGACTCCTTCATAATAACACCCTAAATTGTGGACAATGGCCATTTAAGGCATATGGAGGAGAATGGAAAGGAAAAAGCCAGTCTACATGACTCCTCTCTTTCTTCTTCTTACTTGCACATATCTTACCCATCTCCTTTTCTCCTGGCATATGACTTTCACCATTTTCCCTTCCCTGGGGTCCAAGGGAGAACATATTTGCAATGTAAAAGAAAACCATGTAATAGGAAAAGAGGAACCACTGTAATCAAGCAAAGACTTGAAGTTTGTACAGTTATATGGCGCAATGGATTAAATGCTGAGCTTGAAATCAGGAAGACCTGAATTCAAATCCTGCCTTAGACATTTACAAACTGTCTGGCCTTAGGCAAGTCACTTAATGTCTGTTTGCCTCAGTTTTCTCTACTATAAAAAGAAGGAATTGGGCTCAATACCCTCTAAGGTTCCCGATAGTTGTAAATAAAACAAACACAGAGACAAACTAAAAAGAAAATGTTGCCTCAGGTTCCTGTGTAAATATCCTATGACTTTGGGGATTACATTCTGCCAGGCCCTGGTGGCCACTTATTAGCATTTGTTGTCAAAGCCCAAGACTCTGCCAGTGAAAGGGGCCATAGGCAAAGGAACCAAGAGAAATGTTCCCCATTTTCACAGGTCCCAGAGATGTAGATAGCGGATATCAGCACAGGTGTGGTAGTTCTGGAGTGGGAAGGGACTAACAATATTAAAAATCTTATTTTTTGGTAACGCAATAAGAAAAAGCATTCCCCTTCCCCCAATACTTCCTCAGTTTCCTTTTAATATATCTAGTTCCCAAATTCAGGGGTGGGGTCTTGGGACCCCTTCTTTTAATCATGTCCATGCTCTATGGATATAGTAAAACATTTTGTAAATTTTAGGGATGGTGAGATTCAATCCAGGAGCCTTAACATTTTTCTTTTTGTTTTTGTTATGCCAAATAAACTCTGCCAAATGTCTGTGTCTTGTGAAAGTAGAGTTTACTGACTGAGAGGACAGAGTCCACATTCATGGTGGAGGCTCCAGTTTCATAAATTTCCGGTTTTAAATATTTTGAGTGAGATTCACTTATTCCCCTAATCTACATTTCTGCTCTGGACAGCATGAGTTTTAGACTTCCCTGAACAACCAGAAGCAAATGACTTTTAAAGCCTCAGTTTCCTTATCTGTGAAACAGGAATGATGATATTTACATTACCTATCTCAAAAAGCTGGTGTGGAAAAGGTGCTTTACAAATTTATAAATGTAAGTTATTATTTATGGGGGAAGTAGCATTTCCATCCAGCTGAACCCCCTGGAGTATTCCTAGAGAATGGACTTCCTAAACCTCTTCCCAAGGGAAATAAGCAATGTTTTCATAGCATTCTCCTCACTATAGATGAATTAAAGAGGAGAATGGCCTATGGGCCTGAATCTTCAAGACAGACTTCCAACAGTCCATTCCCTGCTGTATTATTGGCCTGTAGTATGATAATCATTTAATATCAATTTAATAACCTCGATCAGGGCCGGAGTCTGAACTAAACAACGAGAAGAAGAGCCTGGACCTAACAGCTTCTTTGTTCTCTGAGTTTACTCAGAGAATACCTCTTCCTGTATCAACAAGGCCAGATGGGGCTGACTTAAGAGCACTCTTTCTTCTGTCCAAGGCCATTAAAGATGAAACCCTTAACCTGAGACACTATCTTAAATAATAGGACTTTCTTTCTTATCTTAATATTTTATGGACACATACTATGTTATGGCATGTTAATGGTAAACTAAACACAGAGATTCTGGGTTGTAATTTCAATTGACACCTTGTCAACTCTCTTATTGTATTTGCAACCTATTCAGTTAAGAAAAGTCCTTCTCTCATACTATGTTTACATATATGGAGATCATACATTTGAGTGACACAGACATGCTGAGTTGATACTGTTCTAAAATGTATTTAAGCTTTCTCATTCTTTTGTTCAGACAATCAGAACTTAAGCTCTGGCTCCTTGTATGTACAAGTCCACTAGCTTCACTAGCTTTAAGGGAATAAACAATATGAATTTACATACCACCTAGCCTGTTTGCCTCCTTTAACCAAACTTTCAGGTCAACCAGTGGAATTGTAAGAGTTGGCAGACCAGACTCCCTTTCCACAAAGGTCATCTAACCAAGGAATGTAGTCAACACACTTTGTTAGATTAAGGACTGGATTTCCATATTAGAAGATGGGGACATAAAAGAAAAGTTCCAGAAAACAGACAGAGAGACCGAAACAGGAGAAGGGCAAAGAATTAAGTATTATCTTTACTGACTCTGCTTAACAAGGTTCAAGTATATTAACTTACACGCCCCTAAGGAGGGGATAGCAACATTTCATTTTATTCTATTTTATTTTTTTACAGATGGTGGGAGGAGGAACACATTAAGGGCATGTAGTAGGCGGTACCCGGAAGCCAGTGAACTACGCTGACTCTCACCAATCAGAGTCAGCTAGGAGGGACTTATGGTCAGTTGGGGTGAGGAATTTAAGACTCACTTCTTTAAGGTGTAAAGGGATCCCTCCCTGTTTCTCTTTACCCACCCTGCAGGACAAATTAAAGTTCCACTGCTTCACTCATCCTGAGTCTGTCTGATTTACCTCGTTTATTTGAGCATAAGAAGTTTATTTCTCTCAGGACAAATAGGGAAATATCCCTGACCCATGCCTCAGTTGGTCTTCCCATAAGGGGAATGGGTCTCCAGTGACATCTGACAATAGTTAGGGGACAAGAGAGACAAATTATATATGGGAATACTTTGCATTGAGACATTTGGTTTCCCACCAGGCTACACTCTTCTGAACTTCTCCATTGTGGCCCAGAAAGCTCTTCCCCCTTAAAAGATCACCTGGGATTCGCATCACCAAAATACCCTCTGTTCCTTGGGCCTCTCCCTCTGGTTGGAAGGTAAAAGGCTTTTCCAAGAACCTACACTTAAGGAGAGGGCCCAAGCCATCTATCTCTTCATTTTCCACTAGTCTGCACTACTCTCAATTTTATTACACCCCTGCTTCAGGTACAGTCTCCCCACTCCAATCTTTCAGCTTCCTTTATGTATTTTCTTTTCCATTAGAACATAAACTCTGTGAGGGAAGGAGGACTGTCTTTCTTTTTGCTTGGATTTGTATAACCAATGCTGAGCAGTGCTTGGCACATAATAAGCACTTAAAAATGCTTGTTGACTTGACTTGAGTTGTGTGCCTTCTTGGCACTGTCAACCTGAAATAGAGAACCACCAAAGTAGCAACAACAAGGGTTGAATTGCAGTTCAGAATTGCATGCAGCACCACAGTACTGAAGTGCCTGGCAGGGGCAAAAGGGGCAGGGTTTAAATATACTTCAGCAAGGAGAACGAGTCCCATGGAAGGCACAGCTTCAAAAGACTGTTACATAAGTAGTTTTGCAGACAGCTGAACATTCATAGAGAAGTCTGGGGACACTTGGGTAGTGGTGACATCTTATCAGAAAAGTGGGCTCCAGGTGCACCAATGGGAAGTTGCCAGACAAACTGCAAGATTGGCTCCAACTGGTTTGAACCTGCTCCAACCACGGGGTCAGGATCAAGTAGCCCCTCTGATGGCCGCATTCAATAGAATCTTCCCAAATTCTTCAGAGAATTCCTTTGATACTATTCTCCCTCAGGGATTTTGGAATAAGACAATATCTTCTCTATTCTTAGCCACCCAGAGCTCAGGTAATATCTGTGTTATGACCCACCAGAAGGGAACTGGTCCATCCAGTAGAATATCACCACCCATACCTTCTTTATAATGCCATTTTACCAGTAAAAATTAAGGTAAACTGAGTCACAGAGTTCTGGGTATGATCAACTTATTAGTAAAACAGAAATTCACCAATACATAGGGTTTCAGCATCGTCAGCAAAGCTAAGACTCCAAACTGGAGGGACAGGTCCCTTGAATAATTTGGGGGCAGTACAGAACAAAGAATAAGACTTCATGAGTAGGAAACTAGTTATGATTGGTTACAAGAGCTTGACATCATGAATAGTGAAATCAATATGATTGATTTCAAAGTTGAGGCACAGGAGACAATATGATTGGTTGGAAATTGGGAATTAGGGGCTAAAAACAACTTCCCTTCCTTCCTTCTCGTGACTGAGAAATGTTCATTGTTTGAGTCCACCTGTGTTAGCGCCCTCTTGGAAGAACGAACTTCTAAAGGGTTAACAGTGCTGTTCATTCCTCTGGTATGATTGGACCCCCATAGCCCTTGGAGGAATGTCAAGGGTAAGGGAAAGGAACATCATGGCCGTGAGAGAAAGGAAGCGCTGAAAGTACACCTG
>CM053622.1:681470829-681551351 GCA_028646595.1 Phalanger gymnotis | reverse complement strand
GGAGGCCACAGAAAAACAAGATGGCATAAATCATATTCACTGGCCTCAAGTCCTTGCTCGAACTCCTGGGTCCACACGTGGGTCGGCTCTGCTTCCACAACTCCTGCTTTGGCTTCAGCTGTAGTTTCTCACCTCTCCCTGCAGCCAAGCCTCTGGCGTTCTCAACGACCAGAGACCAGAGACCCATTGGTTCCCAGGTTGGCCCCTCTTAAGTCATTAATCTATGCCCACACAGGTTTCACACCTGATAGGGCTTTGGGCCTGGGGCTTAGCACTTAACAGGTGAAAATACTTTCAAGGTAAACAAAAGCCAAAAACTCCTGAAGTGCCTTTCACAAAATAAACAAAAGCCAAACTCCTCAAGGGCACCCATTAAACTAAGCCCATTTTGCCTTACTGGCACACACATTAGTCACATTGTAAAAGAAATCATAGACCAAAAACAAATAAATTCAAGAAAAATAAAGAAAATTTGAAAATGATTCTTTGATCTGTACTCAGATTCCATCAGTGCTTTCTCTGGGGATGAATAGCATTTTTTTATCATAAATCCTTCAGAGATGTCTTGGATCATTGTATTACTGAGAATAGCCAAGTTATTCACAGTTAATCATCTTACAATATTGCTGTTACTGTGTTCAGTGTTTTAGTTCTACTCATTTCACTTCACATCAGTTCATGTAAATCTTTCCAGGTTTTTCTAAGAGCATCCTGCTCATCATTTGTTATAGCACAATAGTGCTATCACAATCATGTACCACAACTCATACAGCCATTCCCCAGTTGATGGGAATCCCTCAATTTCCAATTCTTTTACAAAACAAAAATTACTGCCATGGATATTTTTGTATGTATAGATTCTTTTCCTTTTTGTTTTTATTTCTTTTGGTATATAGACAAAAGAGTAGTATTGCTGAGTGAAAGGGTATGGATGGTTTTGTAGCACTTTGGGCATAGTTCCAAATATCTCTACACAATGGTTGAATTAGCTCACAACTCCACCAACAGCACATTAGTGTCTCAATTTTCCAATATCCCCTCCAACATTTGTCATTTTCCTTTTCTGCCCTATTGGCCAATCTAATTAATTGGAGAATGGCTCTTGTTTTTATAAATTTGATTTAGTTCTCCATAAAGAAGCTTTAATCAGAGAAACTTGCTTCAAAAATTTTTTCACAGTTATGATTTCTAACTGTATTTCCCTCTATCCTGTTTTCCACATTTATTCTATTCTCTCTCTCTCCTTTCACCCTGTCCCTCCTCAAAAGTGTTTGCTTCTGTCTACCACCTCCTCCAATCTAACCTCCCTTCTATCAGCTCCCCCCCCCCGTTGTCCCCTTCCCCTTCTGTTTTCCTGTAGTATAAGATTGATTTCTATGCCTAGTTGAGTGTGTATGTTATTCCCTCTTTCAGACAATTCTAATAAGAGTAGGGTCCAAGTATTCCCCACCACTTCCTTCATCTACCCCTACACTTTAAAAGCTCTTCCTTGCCTCTTTTATGGGAGATGACTTACCCCATTCTACCTCTGCCTTTCCCTTTCTCCCAACACATTCTTCTTTCTCACCCCTTATTTTATTTTTTTAGATATCATCCCATCATATTCAACTCACAACTATGTCCTCTATCTATATAGTTATCCTTTCCACATTGTGACTTTCTCTATCTCAGTTTTGATATATCATGAGTTGGCATAAGAAATTAAGAGAGAGGAGAAGATGGTGGAGTAGGTCAGAAAATTCCAAATTCTCAAAATTTTCCCTGACAAAAGAGTTAAAATAGCATCTTAGGGTAAACAAAGTGTGGGTGAGACAAAGAAGAACAGGAGTACAACCAGGACCTTCCTGGGATGACTTGAAAAGATTGAAGAAAAGTCCCAGGAAGAAAAATCCCTGGATGAGATTTGGTCCCTGCAAGAAGTGAACACCTCCAGGCTAGTTTCTGTTTTAACCATAAGTGCAAGTGGTTTAAACAGCTAGCAGCAAACCCTAGGATTAGTTGGTTTGAGAGGTGGCCTTGGCCCCAGGCACAGGAACTTTTCACCCTGGCATAATGAGGGGAATTGGGATTTTGAGCCCAAGAAGATTGAGGCAACATCTGCTGATAAGGAACGCCAGACTCAGCTGAGCTGCAAAGAACGGTGGGGATGGGAAAGAGCCAACATATGCCTGGTGAGTGCAAAAGCAGTGGGGCAGAAAGCCCCTGGCTGTGGGCACTTACAGGAGGTTGGAAGTTTGGCTTTGGTTCCAGGCTAGAGGGGAGAACTGAAGATATGGGGCAAGAGGCACCATTTCCCCTACCCCAGGGCTAGAGGTGATTACAAAAATCAAGTTATTACCACAAAAAAATGCACAGTCAAAGTAGAAAGAATCCAACCATAGAAACCTATTATGGGAATAGAGATAACCCAGGTTCATCTTCAGAGGAGGATATTGAAGTAAAGAAACCCCCAGAATAATGTCAAATTGTTACCTGCCCAAAGAGAATTTATAGAAGATCTTTAAAAAAAGACTTTAAAACCAAATGACAGAGATAGAGGAAAAACTAAAAATAAATAAATAAATTAATTTAATTCAAGAAAAACAAGAAGGTTATGAAAGGAAAGTCAACCAATTAGAAACAGAGATCCAGAATCTTAAGGAGGAAAATGACACCTTGAAAATTAGAATTGTGCAAAGTGAAACCAGTGAAATTATAAGAGATCAAGAAATAATTAAACAGAACATGAATAATGAAAAAAAATAGAAAGTGAAATATAAGAAAAATAACAGATTTAGAGAATAAATCAAGAAGAGAAAATATAAAAATAATTGGACTAACTGAAAGTTACCATCAGAAAAAGAATCTTGACACAAGAATACAAGAAATAATTAAGGAAAATTATCCTGAAACATTAGAACAAGGCAGGGAAGTAGAAATAGAAAAAATCCATCAACCACCATATAAAAGAGATCCTATAAGGAAAACTTGTAGGAATATCTTAGTCAAATTCCAAAAACCCTAGCTCAAGGATAAAATATTAAAAACATCAAGATCAAAACAATTTCAATATGGTGATGCCACAATTAGAATTACACAAGACCTAGCAGCAGAGATGTTAAAGGACCACAGGTCTTGGAACACAATATATTATGGAGGCTCTGGTTGAAAATTTCATACCTTGCAAATTTAAGAATTATCTTGAATGAAAAAAATGGACATTTGATAAACTCTCAGGCTTTCAAGACTTTGTTAAATAAAAATTCTGAACTTAATAGAAGATCCGACATACAAGAACCAAGAGAAACATAAAGGTACATACCAAAGGCTGACTACAATGGATTCATAAGGACAGACTGTTTACCTTTTATATAACACAAAATGTAAAATGTATATCTAAGATTCCTATTAATAATTGGTCAGCCCATAAGAAAGAAGGGGGTAAACCTGACTGATATGAATTTAAAAACTAAAACCATTTAGAAATAGCTAAAAAGAGTAACTGTTTTATACAAATGAGGGGCAAGAGGAAGAAAGGATACAAAGAAATTAGAGGGAGGAGGAGGGCTGGTAGTTCTGGGTACCTACTTTCATCAGGAATGGGTTTAAGAGGGAACAATACATATATATATTTAGAAGAGTGTAAAAGTCTTCTAAATTTAGAAGAAATAAAATGATAGAGGTATAGAGAGGGGGGAGAGGACAAAGGAGAGATTTTTAGAGGGGAGAATGAGGGAACAGATAAAAGGGAGGTATAGAAGACTATTTACATTTATGTGAATGGGAGGATAGGGGAGGGACCCTTGGAGGGGGAAAGGCAAGTAATAGGAGGGCAAGGTAGTCAGTTGAAGTAAAGTAGAGGAATCAGGAGGGATAGGAAACAAGACATATGCACAAATATAAAAATAAAGATCAGGAGTAGAGTATGTTTGGGAAAGTGTATATCTACATATATGTATATGTGTATGTATATATCTATAGTTATGCAGAAACATATCTAAACTTTATTGTAGCCCTCGAGGGGGGTTAGGGGAGGGAAATAAAGGTAAAAAAGTGCATTGTAGAGAACAAAAGAAAACTCACAAGAAAGCAAAGATGGACAATTCTCAACACAACATGTATTAGTTATCATATAGGCTTTCTTGAAATGAAAATCTATTGTTATATATTTTGAATCCTCTTACATTCTGTTATGCATACAACATGCTTTTTTTTTTCTTTCTTACTTTGGATTTAAGTTTCAATATTTAAATTTATGATACATTTTGTTCCTTTTCTCTATTCTGTTTTTATGTTCTAGCCCGTGAGTCTAAAATAAAATAAAATTTGAAAAAAAGGAAAAAATTAAAAGGGAATAGGGAGAGAAGAAAGTTTTGCAGAAGCCACAAACAACATGCAAGGACACAGAACCTATGACCAAATACTTAACCAAATAGAATAAGGTACTCTAAACACTCCATAAAAGAAAAAGAAAAAAGTTCAGACCTCTTCTCTGGTATGACAGGAAGGCACATTTTTTTAATTTTTTAAATTAATTTATTCATTTTTAGTTTTCAGCTTTCATTTCCACAAGATTTTGGGTTCCAAATTTTCTCCCCATCTCTCCCCTACCTCATCACACCAAAATGGCATGCATTCGATTACCCCTTCCCCCAGTCTGTCCTCTCTTCTATCATTCCCCCCTTAACTCCCTCCTCTTTACTTTCTTGTAGGGCAAGATAGATTTCTATACCCTATTGCTTGTGTATCTTATTTCCCAGTTGCATGTAAAAACAATTCCCAATATTTGTTTTTAAAACCTTGAGTTCCAGATCCTCTCTCTTCCTCCCTCCCCACCCAGCCCCACTGAGAAGGCAAGCAATTCAATATAGGTTATACATGTGTAGTTATGCCAAACATTTCCATAATATTCATATTGCGAAAGACTAACTGTATTTCCTTCCATCCTATCCTACCCTCCATTTATTCTATTTTCTCCTTTGACCTTGTCCTTTTTAAAAAATGTTTGTTTCTGACTACCCCCTCCCCCAATCTGCCTTCCCTTCTATCATTTCTCCCTCCTCTTATCCCCTTCTCCCTTACTTTCCTGTAGGGTAAGATACCCAATTGAATGTGTATGTTATTCCCTCCTTAAGCCAAATCCGATGACAGTAAAATTCACTGATTCCCTTTCACCTCCCCCCTCTTCCCCTCCATAATAACAGCTTTTTCTTGCCTCTTTTATGTGAGATAATTTACCATATTCTATCTCTCCCTTTCTCCTACTCCTGATTTATTCCTTTCTCACGCCTTAATTTTATTTTTAGATATCATCCCTTCCTATTCAACTCACCTTATGTTCTCTGTCTATATATACATACACATACACACACACATTATATATACATATATATATACACATATATATGTATGTATATAATTATATATATATATTCCTTTACCCTAATACTAAGAAAGGTCTCATGAGTAACAAATATCATCTTTCCATGTAGGAATGTAAACAGTTCAATTTTAATAATATTAGTCCCTTATGATTTCTCTTTCCTGTTTACCTTTCCATGCTTCTCTTGAATCTTGTGTTTGAAAGTCAAATTTTCTGTTCAGCTCTGGTCTTTTCATCAAGAATTCTTGAAAGTCCTCTATTTCATTGAATATCCATTTTTCCCCTGAAATATTATACTCAGTTTTGCTGGGTAGGTGACTCTTGGTTTTAATCCTAGCTCCTTTGACCTCCAGTATATCATATTCCAAGCCCTTTGATCCCTTAATGTGGAAGCTGCTAGATCTTGTGTTATCCTGATTGTGTTTCCACAATACTCAAATTGTTTCTTTCTGGCTGCTTGCAATATTTTCTCCTTGACCTGGGAACTCTGGAATTTGGTGACAATATTCCTAGGAATTTTCCTTTTGGGATCTTTTTTCAAGAGGTTATCAGTAGATTCTTTCAATTTCTATTTTCCCCTCTGGTTCTAGAATATCAGGGTAGTTTTGCTTGATGATTTCTTGAAAGATGATGTCTAGGCTCCTTTTTTGATCATGGCTTTCAGGTAGTCCAGTAATTTTTTAGATTATATCTCCTGGATCTATTTTCCAGGTCAACGATTTTTCCAATAAGATATTTCACACTGTCTTCTATTTTTTCATTCTTTTGATTCTGTTTTATAATATCTTGATCTCTCATAAAGTCATTAGGTTCCATTTGATCCATTCTAATTTTTAAGGAATTATTTCCTTCAGTGAGCTTTTAGACCTCCTTTTCCATTTGGCCAATTCTGGTTTTTAAGGCCTTCTTCTCCTCATTGGCTTTATGGATCTCTTTTAGTATTTGTGTTAGTCTATTTTTTAAGGTGTTATTTTCTTCAGGTTTTTTGGGGTCTCCTTTAGCAAGCTGTGGCCTCTTTTTTCGTTATTTTCTTGTATCACTCTCATTTCTCTTCCCAATTTTTCCTCTACTTCGCTTACTTGATTTTCAAACTCCTTTTTGAGCTCTTCCATGGCCTGTGACCAATTCATATTTTTCTTGGAGGCTTTGGATGTCAGAGCTTTAACTTTGTTGTCTTCTTCTGGTTGTATGTTTTGATCTTCTTTGTCACCAAAGTAAGATTCTATAGTCTGAATTTTTTACACTGTTTGCTCCTTTTTCCAGCCAATTACTTGACTTTTGAGCTCTTTGTCAAGGTAGGACTCTTCTTCTAGAGTGGAGAGTGCTCTGTCCCAAGTTTCAGAAGTTTTACACAGTTGTTGTTAGAGATACTTCTAGGCACCTGTAAATTTTCAGTTCTTCCAAGGTTGTATGATCAAAAGAGAGGTGTTTACTCTTCTCCTGGCCTGTGCTCCCATCTGTGAGTGACCACAAGTGCTCTTTTCTGCCTTGTAACTGTGAGGAAGATTCCCTTTCCATAGCCACCACAAGCTCTGCCACACTAGTGCTCCTCCTTAGCCCAGGACCACCACATAGGACTGTGACCCAGATCCAAGCAGGGCAAAGCAAGAGAATCCTGCCTCAGCACCAGCAAAGAGATCCATGAAATCCCTCTCTGATCAGCTGCTTGATTCCTTTGCTGCCCCAGAACTGGGGCCAGACTGGCCTCTTCTCTCACCCAGGTCTGACAGAGTTTCCCCACTGACCTTCTACTTTGTCTATGGCATTTGTGGGTTGAGAAGTCTGGAAACTGCCACAGCTGCCAGTGATCCAATTCCCTGAGGCCTGCTCTGGCCCAGTCTGTACCAGCATGGCCCGTGCTGGTCTGTGCTCTGCTCCCAGCTCAGTGTGATAGACCCTTCCTGTTGTCTTGGGCTGGAGATTTGTTTCACTCTGTTATTTTGTGGGTTCTGCAGCTCTAGAATTTGTTTAGAGTTATTTTACAGGGATTTGGGTGAGAGCTCAAGCAAATCCTTGCTTTTATTCCACCATCTTGGCTCCACCCCTAAGGGCAAAAAATTTTGCATGGATTTTCCAGATCATAGAGGTGTCATACCCTTAGCCCCCTTGATATGGAAGGGATAACTGTATACTCCTTCTAACTGCCCTAATGATGAGACAGTTCTTATGAATTACAAGTATCATCTTCCCATGTAGGAATGTAAACAGTTCAACCTTACTAAGTCCCTTATTATTTCCCTTTTCTGTTTACCTTTTTATGTTTCTCTTGAGTCTTCTATTTGAAATTCAAATTTTCTGTTCAGTTTTGGTCTTTTCATTAGATGCTTGAAAGTCCTCTATTTCACTGACCATCCATTGAATTTCATTCAGTCAAGTTTGGGTGGAGACAGATCCTTTTGCCTAAATTGCCCAAGGCTGGGGATGGTCTGGGTACTGAGATAGTCTCTCCATTCCAGGGATGACATGTCACTCTCAGCCCCTCACTGGAGTAAGTACACTTCAATTTGTAAAGTCCATTTCTCATTAATTGTTAGCCAGTCATGGTTGGCTGCCACCCCAAGGAACACCTACTCTTCAAGGGGCATAAAAACTGTGAGCCCAGCCTCCATGATTGTTTATTAATAAACATACTGGTCTTATTAATAAAATGATTAAATTACCCAGAAATTATGTCTCCAAACCTTTTTAAATGCCACAATGTATAGGCTATTTTTTTGATCATGGCTTTCAAGTAGTCCAATAATTTTTAAATTCTCTCTCCTGGATCTATTTTCCAGGTCAGTTGTTTTCCCAATGAAATATTTCACATTGTCTTCTATTTTTTCATTCTTTTGGTTTTGTCTTATTGCTCCTTGATGTCTCATAAAGTTATTAGCTTCCACTTACTCAATTTTAATTTTTAAGGAATTATTTTCCTCAGTGAGCTTTTCCATTTGGCCAATTCTGTTTTTCAAGGTATTCACCTCTTCTTTGGATATTTTGTGCCTCTTTTTCCATTTGGCCTGCTATTTTTTTAAGGTGTTATTTTCTTTAGTATTTTTTTTGCATCTCCTTGACCAAGCTATTGACTCTTTTGTCATAATTTTCTTGCATCACTCTCATTTCTCTTCACAATTTTTCTTTTACCTCTCTTACTTGATTTTTAAAAATCCTTTTTGAGCTCTCCCATCACCAGAGACCAAATTTTTTTTTTTTTTGAGGCTTTGGATGTAGGAGTTTTGACTTTGTTGTCCTCTTCTGAGTGTGTGTTTTGATGTTCTTTGTCACCATAGTAACTTTCTATAGTCAGAATGTTTTCTGTTGTTTGCAGAACAAACACTTTTTCCAGATTATCTGAACTTTTAGTTCTTTGCTAAAGTGGGGCTCTGCTTCCAGGGTGGAGAATGCACTGTCTCAAGCTTCAGGGGTTTTCTGCAGCTGTTTCCAGAGATACATCCAGGGACCTGTAAGTTTTCAGTTCTTCCAAGGTATGATTTAAGAAGTGTTTTTAACTACTCTCCCGACCTATGCTCTGGTTTATAACAACAAGCATTCTTTTCTGCCCTAGAACTGTGACCAAGGTCCCTGCTCCCTTGTGGCAGCAAGCTCTGGTGTGCTAATACTCCCCTTCATCCTGGGTCTACCACCCAGGACTGTGACGTGGATCCAAGTATAGAGTCCTGCCTCCAGTACCAACAAAGAGACCCTTGTAATCTCCTTCTACTAGTCATTCGACCTCCTTATCATCTGTGGGCTGAGAACTCTGGAAGCAGCTGTTACCGCTACTAATTCAGTCACTTCCAAGGCATACTCCTGGTTTGCTGGGGCTTGGTCTAAGCTAGCACAACCTGCTCTGGACTGTGCTCCACTCTTACCCTAGGACAATAGACATTTCCTACCAACCTTCTAAGTAGTCTTGGGCTGGAAAATTGTTCCACCCCATCTTTCCGTGGGTTCTACTGCTCTAGAATGTGTTTGGAGGCATTATTTAAAGGTGTTCAGAGGGTTTGGGAGAGAGCTCAGGTCAGCTCCTGCCTTTTCTCCGTCATCTCAGCTCCACCCCTTTGATAAATGTTTATTGAATTGAAAATTGAATTGGAGTCTATTTCCATTGCCTCCCTGGCATATCAGAAACAAAAAGAAGGCTAGGCTGTCACTTCCCCACAAGAGAGAAAGTCTACTTACCCAGCCAGAAGACTCTGACTAACAAAACTGTTTGGGATCAAGGCAGTCCAATTTAAAGATAATTGGGTCTTAAAGTAACATTCTGCTGGTCGACTGGCCAGTTGATCATCTGATCTCCTTTATCATAGCTATTATAAAATTGATGTTCTGAATCAATGCTAATTCTTCTATTATAAGTCTAATTCTCACCTTAAAGAGTATTCTTTCTATTCTTTGTTCAATCCAACAAATAATTTCATGCAAAAGCTAAAGCTTGACATGAAGGAGATTCTCATTTAGGGTAATGCTGAAGGCTGATGCTCTAGGGACTAGGGGACAAAGACAATCAATCTGGTCATTCTAGTTAAATAAATTTAAATGAGGTAGCATATTTGGAAAATAGTACAAATAACATTTCACCTACACTTCTGGTTACCTTTATCTTATATTTTGCTTTTTGGGCCAATCTATCATTTTAACTGTGTTGAAAGCTCCCAAAAAGGGACTTCTTCTACAAATGCAAATCAGCTCCTTCTTTGCAATTTTTAATATTGGAGAGTGACCTGGGGACCTGAGTGGTTATTTATCTAGGGTCACACAACCAGTACATGTCCAAAACAGGCCTTGAACCCAGGTCTCCTTGACTCTGAGGCATGTTCTCTATCTACTACTCCCTACTGCTTCTCTAATCTTGTATATTATTTCTGAATTTATTTTCTTTTTTCCCGTGTACCTATGCCTTAGAATTAGAATTCCTGGCATTCTTTAATACTGAGTTCAAGCATTATGTCTTCCTAGGTGGCCTTTCCCATTCCCCCCAGCTGCCATTGCCATCTCTTTTTGAGACTATCTGCCATCAAGATTTATATTAATTAATGCAAAATGGAGTCAGCAGAACGAGAACACTGTATGCAGTAACAGCAATACTGTAATAACGATCAACCATGAAAGGCTTAGCTACTCCAGTCAAGACAGTGATGCAAGATACTTCCAAAGGACCCATGATGAAAAATTCTACTTCCAGAGAAAGAACTGATGCAAACTCTGAGTGCAGATTGAGGCACATTTTTTTTTTTACTTATTTTACTTTCCTTGATTGTGTGAGCATGTGTTTTCCTTTACAAAATGGCTAATATGGAAATATGTTTTGTGTGAATTCACATGTGTTATAATCAATATCATATTGCTTGCCTTCTCAAGGGGTGGGGGAGAGATTGGAGAGATGAAGAAAATTTAGAACTCAAAACAAAAAGAATGTTAAAAAATGTACATGTAACTGGGAAATAGTAAAATCAAAAAAAATTGTTTAAAGATTGCCTTCCATCTGCTCTATATTTGTCTTATTTGTTCTGATCTAAATGTGTTGTCTAATTATTCATAATGTAAGCTTCTTGATGGCATTGGCTGTTTTTGCTTTTTCTTTGTATCTTCATAGTTGGATGATTCTTATTGATACAAATGCTAGATGTTTGATTGATGGTGCATAATCAAAAATGTAAGCTGAAAAGAAGCCACCAAACAGTAGTGCCAGCTACAGAAGGTAAATGAAATACTCTTCCCTTTTCCAACTACATATCTGTATGAGAGCTGGTTTTCTTCATATGCTTCAATCAAAACAACATATCATAACAGAAAAAATACAGGTCAGGTTTCAGATCTCTAAACCCTAAAAGCCTAGCCAACTCAATGACCAAAAAGCCAACTGTCTCAATACCTTGAATCAGCATTTCAAGATTGGTGAAGGGTAGGAACAATAAAGTAAATCCTGAGCCAAGGACTGTGTTCTCCTGGGTCAATTTCACAAAAGATTTGTTTCCCCAGAAAGCTAAAATCTACAAAAAAGGCCCTGCCTAGTATAGTTCTGTAGGGATGTCAAAAGTAGATTATTGTTATTCATTGAAAACCTGTGGAGGACGATGGGCTCTGTATTTGCTTCTGTCTCCTACACCAGGGCACAAAACACAGCTTTCCACCTCCCCTTGCCCCCCAAGAAAGAACCTCAAGAATACCCTTCTAACTGGAGTTCCATCAAATAAAATAACAAGTCAACGTAAGATGCCTAAAAACCAGCCCTTCACTAAGCCTTTCTGGAAATAAGATCAATGATCTTAAAAGGGTCAGGGAAAAGACCTACCTCCTGGACACCACCCCCACCCCCAGCAACCACAGTGAAGTGTTCTTCCCCCTCCTGCCTCTCCACCACCACCATTAACTGTTATTAACATTCTTTAAGGCATTCCAAAAAAGCACATCTTATTGTATATGACCTGTGTACCCTATTGTAAAGTCCAAGGCACTACAATGAAGGCACTTTTCAATCTCAGCAATGTAAATAAGTTGTGTCATGTGTCAACCTCCTTAAGGCTTACAAAAAAGCAGTGTGGCGTTATTTTAGTTGTCCAAGAAAGGAATACAATATTGCAACATACAAGACAATATACAACATATCTCTGTGAAAGGGGAGGGGAGGGAGTATGTTTTTTATGTCTCTTCTTTAAAGAGATGCTTATTCTTTATGATTTTGTAACATTTACATTTAATTTACATTACATTTGATGTTTAGTTTAATTACATTTAATTTTTAGTTGTTCTTTCTGTTTACTTTATTGTAGTCATTGTGCATATTGTTTTCTTGGCTCTGCTTACTTCAGTCTTTATCTGTTCATCTTCCTATGCTTTTCTATATTCACCACTTGTGTCATTTCTTCAGCTAACTGGCCCAGTGGATAGAGTACCAGGCCTGTGGTCAGGAAGATTCATCTTCCTGAGTTCAAATATAACCTCTGACATTTACTAGCTGTGTGACCCTGGGCAAGTCACTCGACCCTCTTTGCCTGTTTCCTCATCAGTAAAATGAGCTGGAGAAGGAAATGGAAATCCACTTTTCTTTGCCAAGAAAACACCCAATGGGATCACAAAGACCTGGATACAACTGAAATGACTCAACCACAACAGTATTCCATTACATTTATGTATCACCTTTTTCTTTCTAATTCTTTGCTATCACAAAAAGTGCTGCTAGAAATATTTTGGTATAGGTAGGGACTTTACATTCATCACTAGTCTCTTTGGGATATAAGCCTGATAATGGAATCTCTGTCAAAAGGTATGGACATTTTAGTCATTTTGTTTGCACAACTTCAAATTGCTTCCCAAAATGGCTCTACTGATGCGCAGCTCTACCAATAGTACACTAGCATATTGATCTTCCCACAGCCCCTCCAACGCTGACTATGCTCATATTTTGCCATCTTTGACAATTTACAGGTTATGCCCTTTTACACTCTTAAAAATTATTTTAGACCCTAAAGAGATCTTGTTGATATGGCTCATATCTATTGATATTTACAATAATAGAAATTAAAAGTCATCAATTTTAAAACAGTTTTTATTGATTCACTTAAAATAAATTACTTAACATAAAAAAAATTTTTCCTGAACAAAAAAATAGCAAGAAGTGGAATATTTCTGCAAATTTCTTTGATGTTCAGCTTAATAAAAGAAGGCTAGCTTTGCCTATCTGCTTTTGTATTTATTCTGTTATGATACATTGTTTTGGTTGAAGCATATGAAGAAAACCAGGTTTCATATGGATATGTAGTTGGAAAAAGGAAGAGTACTCTAATAGGCAAATAATATCTTAGTATTATTATTAGAATAATTTTGACTTCAAAAATCCCTGAAATGGGTTCAGAGACCCTCATGGTTCTTTGGATGACACTTTCAAAATTATTGCTCTAGAAATACCACTCAATATCTAGGCTTTCCTGTCCCTATACCCACATTCACAGAAAATAGTCAATATTCTTTGACCATGTTTATTATTGAACATAAAGAAAATGAGAGGGGAAAAGTTGCGTTCGTGGAGTCATGACTGGCTTCTAGTCATCTCTCCAAACTTATTGCTACATGCCCTTCCAGTTACTCAATGCGGTTGGGGCAGTTCTCTAAATATGTGTGTCTACGTGGTAATCAGCAAGTCCAAGAGGCCTGCTAATACTTAAAAGCAGCCAAGGGGAAATAGGCAGATGATCTGAGAACCTATCACAAAAATATCACGTGCCCTGATTCTATCTCATGTGTTCCTTTCCCAGATCACAATCAGGACAGTACAAGTTCTCTGTCGTACAAAATTGCTTCATCCAGTGGAACTTTTGGGTCCCTTATGTCCTCATAAAGATGAAATGAGACAACAGAAACATTTAGATAGCTCTTTGAAGTCTGCAAAGACTTTCAACTCCTCACTCTCTCTCACTTTCCTGCCCCTAATCAATCAGTTACCAAGTCCATTCGACCTCCGAAAATGTTTTGAATATGCCTTCTTCTCTCTTCTGACACTGCCACCACCCTGGTGCCAGCCCTTATTACCTCACATCTGGACTACCACAATAACTTTCTGGTTCGTCTTCCAACCAGAAGAATCTCTTCACCACAGTCCATCTTCTACTCAGCTTTCAAAGTGATCTTTCTAAAGCACACGTGTTGTCATGTGTCGCACATCCCCAACCCCATTCAGTAAACTAACTCCACTGATTCCCTGTTACCTCCAGGATTAAATATGAAATCCTGTTTGGTCCTTCCTTTTCCAGTCTTCTTACACTTTATTACCCTACACATATTCTATGATCCGCTGACACTGACTCCTTGCTATTACACACACACACACACACACACACACACACACACACCATCTACCAGTTGTGCATTTTCACTGGTTGTCCTTCATGCCTCAAATGCTCTCCCTCCTCATCTCTGTTTCCTGGATTCCCTAGCTTCCTTCAAGTCATAACTAAACTCCCACATTTTGTAAAAAGGGTTTCCCTATCCCCTTAATGTTAGTGCCTTCCCTCTGAGATTAGCTCCAGTTTACCCTGTATGCATCTTGCTTGTATATGATTGTTTGAATATTGTCATTCCCCCTTGAAGCCCCTTGAAGGCAGGTACTGTTTTTGCCTTTCTTTGTGTCTCCAGCTTCACACGATCAGGACTGTTGATTTGACTTTCCTCACAACCCTGTAAAGAAGGTAGAGTATTATTTTTCCATTTTACAGATTAAAAAACCTGGAGTTTAGAGAGATGTACCCAGTATTATCAAGTTACCCTACCCCACCAAGTCCAGTGAACTCCAACCCCAGAAGGTCTCTGAGACCAGAATGAGGCCCAGGGCCCCTCCTAGGGCCCTACCATAGACCCTTCTCAAGTAGCTTCTCCTCCCTCCCACTTCCACAAAGACCTTACCCCTACCTCCAAAAGAAATCAGGTTTCCCTTACCCTCTCATCTCTTCTCAGGGAGTCATATCCCAGTCTTAAACCTTCAATTGTGGAATTCACTTTCAGGCTCAGGCTCTTTGAGGGCATTACTCACACTGGTTCACTGCAAACAGTGGTCTAAAGTCAGTTCTGGTGTCTGGTATTGCCTGATAAGACTTCCTCAGCACTCACTTATCTCCATAGATCTTCTTTAGAAAACACTTCAGGCAACCAGTAATATTGCAGAAGCCCTTATTACTCACATATCTCTCAAATATGTCCTCTTCTCTCCTTAGACACTGCCATTACTCTGGTGCAAGCCCGTATCAATTCACACCTGAACTACTGCTATAGCCTGCTCATAAGTCTGCCTGCCCCAAGTCTCTCCTTGTTCCAATCCATCCTCCATTCAGCCACCAAAGAGATTTTCCTAGAGCACAGGTCTGACCATGTCACCTCCCTACTCAATAAACTCCAATGGCTCCCTATTACCTCCTGGATCAAACACAAAGTCCACTTTTTGGCATTCAAAGCCCTTCATAACATAGCTCCTCCTCACCCTTCCAGTATCCTTATACCTTATACCTATATACACCCTGAAAGGTGCTCCTCAATTCAGTGACATTGACTTCCTGGCTCTTCCACCAACAATATACTCCTTCTTTCTGCTCCAGGCATTCTCTGGCAGTCCCCAGAGACTGGATTTCTCTTGCTCCTCATTGCTTCCTCCTGGCTTTTCTGGCAAAATCTCATCTTTTATAGGAAGCTTTCCTTACCCCCCTTAACTCTAGTGCCTTCAATCTCTTATTTCTATCCAATGTCTAGCTTGTTTTTACATATTTCTTTGCTTGTCTCCCCCATTAGATTGTGAGCTCCTTGAAGGCAGGGGCTGTCTTTTGCCTCTTTTAATATCCCCAGCCTTTAGCACAGTGCCTGGCATATAATAGGCATTTAATAAGTTTTTGTTAACTGACCGACTGACACAGAATCCATCAGAGTTGATCCTATTGTATGGGACAGAATTTTTAAATAATAGGAGAGACATCCTTAGGAGGAACAAAGTAAATTTATTTCACAAACCTTGCAAGATTTGGGCACACCTCCATAATGGAGGAGGCAAGGTAAAAGGGAAGCTGTCCTAATTTATACTCTTAATGAAAAAGATTCCCACCCACCTCTATCCCTTCTCACCATTGGCTAGAAGGTGGGCTTACAGTCTAGGCGCGAAAACTACACAGAGGACCAGAGTTGATCTGGTCCATTCAGGTTTTTGCCTATCAGAACTCAACTGCCTGGGTGGCATCTGAAAGTCTAGGGGAAGGAGAGACCTTCCTAGAGCAAAGAACAAATAGCTCACAGGAAATTCATTATCTTCTAACATCTGAGAGAGAGGGGGAAGGGCATGCCTTCCAAAATTACAAGGCCAAATCCCAAAACCTCTCCATTAGACATACCCTGTGAAGTCTTCACAATTATCCATCCTATTCACTATTATACTTGAAGCATTGCCTACCTGGAAGGTTAAGAAAAGAATGCTGTAATGGAGAATAGTAGCTGTCCCATTCAGCCACACTGAAGCAACCCATCTAGGGAAGTCTTCCTAGTGAGTAGCTAAAGTGGCCCCCAAAGAGCCTCTATCCCATTGCAACCACTTTTTTTCTGAGATGTAGCAATTAAGTATGCTTCTTAACAAATATGACCAAACCACAGCACCCCAACACTATTTCCAACATACAGGTTCTCTCCTTCCTTTACCTTCCTTTGCGAGATGTTGGAAACCACATAAATCTTGGAAAACAGAGTTTCTTTCCATGTGCAAAAAAGGACTCTTCATACTCACAGGTACTGTGGTTCAGTGAACTTGGCAGTGTGGCCAGAGGATACAAATAGGACCTTATTGTTGTCCCATAATCAACCCTGAACCCCTCACTCCTCCTTTCACCTTCACAAAGTATAGTTCTCATACACACACATACACACATACTTGGCATCTAGACATTAGCCATCTTTTTTCCTCAAACTAGGGTACTCCAGAGAAAAGGGGGTAGAGGCAGTTATAGGCAGTGGGGACTTCTCTTTCTAGGACACTGGACCATCTCTTCAGGCTCCCCCTTTCTAAAGAATCCCAGGGGCCTGGTTCCACAATTCCTATTTTTCCCTTTTCAATAATTCATCAAAGTGTCTATACCTGGGGTAGGGGTAGGATCAGGAAAATAAAAAGATTCTAATGGTCTATTTAAGAGCTTTATGTTTGTGCATTTGTTTATCTTCACATATGTTCTATAGAGGTTGAAATAAAGACTGGCTCATACCTACTACCCATGTATGATCCCGTGTAGTGAGAATGTTTGTTTCCTTGACATAACTGACTACATTTTGTTTTAAGTCTCCATTTTGTGACTGAGTAGTTATGTATTTTTTTTCCTGTAATAAGATAAAGACTCCAGCATTATAACTTGGTATAAACATATGTGACCCCCAAATTTAGAAAACAACTGCTAATAGTGAATCCCCAAATCTGGTGAACTACTAATGATATATTCCCCAAATCTGGTAGGGGTAGTGGAAACAATTGAGAAATATTTGTTAATGATGTTAGCTTTGATAGTTTCATATTAAAATTAGATAATAAATCACAAATAATAACTTGGGTAACACTAATAGCTAGAAATATAAGAAAACCACCAGAGACCCTTGGTCTTTAGCCTGACCTTAAGTTGCTACGGAGGCTGGTTCCTGTTTTCTCCTCACTCCCCCTTAAGATTCAAGCAACCTCATGCTGGCTTGAGGGCAATACTCATTGACTGACAGATTTGCTGACTTGTCAGGCAATCACCTTGAAGGAAGCTACATAACTTCTGGCTGGGCAGAAATGGAACCTCATCATTGAATAACAGTATGAGACATACTTACTGGAAAGCCCTAGGAAATCAGAATGGTAGTTTGTCCCTAGTGGAGTTAACATTTATACTGTCTGATAGATAATATAATCTGTTTGCATGAATTTGGTTAATAAAACATTGAGAAGTATAAGCCTAAGTGGTATTTCCATTGTACTAGGTAGCATAAGTAACCTCAAACCAGTTTTACACACATATGGTTTATTACATCCTGTTTTCTATGTTTAGTAAAACTACACATGAGCTATATTAAGTTTTATTGTGGATATTTCTTCAGAGCACAGTTGTGAGGTTATGGCACCACGAATTAAAGAGAGAGAAAATTATCTCCTTGAGGGATCAGGCTCTAGAATCAGAGCTGAGTCCATGTGAGCACAGAGCCTTTGGGGGAACCCTGAATCTTGGTTACGTGCCAATCAAAAAAAATTAGGTCCACAGAGGTTAAATGTCTTGCCGCGGCCACAACAAGCCTTTATTAAATGTCTACTATGTGTCAAACACTGCGCTATGTACAGAAGATGTATGGATTTAAAAAATAAAATCATCTGTGTTCTCAAGGAGCTTACATTCAACTGCAAAGACAATAGCTACATATACATGAAATGAAGACAAAATAAATACTAAGGGCTGCTGGGTGGCTCAGTGGATCTACCAATGGGCCTGGAATCGGGAAGAGCCGAATTTAAATCTGGTTTCAAATACTCTCTGTGTGACCCTGGGCAAATTACAACCTCCGCCCTAGTTTCCTCAATCGTAAAATTGGGATAATAATAGCACCTATCTCTCAGAGTCTCTGTGAAGATCAAATAAGAGAATATTTGTAAAAGGCCTTAGCCCAGCGCCTGAGTGCTCAAAGTAAATGCTTTATAAATGCTCGTTTCCTTTATTGCCAGTGAGTAGGAAAGGGCACCAGTGATGGGAGTGAGGCGGGAATCAAGAAAGCCTTCATGTAAAAGGAAGGCTTGAAGGAAGCAAAGGATTCTACAAGTAGCAGAGGGCTGAGATTTGAATGCTGGATCCAATGCTCTTCCTACATGGAAAGGCTGAGGATGGCGAGTGGCAGAAGGATCTCTCCACTGGTTCAGTTCTATTCCCAGGGACAGATAAAATATGAACACCTGCTAGAAAAGGTTCCATCTTAACTGGATTCCGCTCCAAACTCTTTACATGTACCTAGCCTTAAGTCTCAAGCCATTCACCCTTTCTAAAGTATGTTAGCATTCCTGTTACTGTGGAGCAATATCTCTATGATATCTCCTCTTCTGCCTCATCCATTCCCACTCCTGGAAACCAAACTAGCATGGGGAGGGTGCACTCCCAGGTGCTGGTAGGAAATGTCTGTAACTCATGTTCTTCCTATATCTTTTAAATAAAAATACCTTTGTAAAAGCTAATTGATGTTAATTAATTAAATGGAACTTGGGCAATAATCCCTGACAGTGAACAGTGAGAACCTACTTGAATGGAGCCTGAGCAAATAACTTCAGAGAAAAACACATACCAATTCTTCAGTAACTCCCTAGAACTGTAAGAAGGAAATGTAGCTAGCCTTGCTCAGGGAAGAATGAGTACAGGGTCATCACTACATATGTATAGCTATGACATATTGTCTTCCCTATTAGAATGGAAACTCCTTGAGATCAGCGACAATATTTTGCCTTTCTTTGTATAAGCTCCTAGAACAGTGCCTAGCATTAGTAAGTACTTGATTAATGCTCATTGACTGACCAGTAGTACAATTTGGCTAGAATATAAAGTGCAGAAGGAGACATTGTGTGAAATGAGGAATTATGCCGGAAAGGTAAGTTGTGTTCAGATTGTGAGGGAGCTTAAAGGCTAACTCAAGAGTTTGCGTCTTATCCCAAAGACCAGGTAGCCAATGAAGGTTATTAGGCATGCAAGTTATGTGGTCATACTTACACAGCATAAAAATTATTTTGATAGCTGTGAGAAACAAGTATGGTTTAGAGAACGGAGAGATTGGAGGTAGAAAGATAATTTAAGAAGCTATTATAATAGTTCAGACCTAAGATATTGGGAATCTAAATTAGGGTGGAGGGAATAGGAATGGATGAGGCAGAAGATGAGATATTGTGAAGATATTGCTCCAGAGTATCAGGAATGCTAATTATGTCTACACATTCAGTTGATTACTGTTCTATCTTAGCACAGTACATGTAAAATAATCCATATCTTGGGCATGGAAGGAGAGAAAAGGTCCTGTTGTAGCAGGGCACATTAAAAATGATTTACCAAAAGCTGGAGGTATGAATACAAAGAATAAAAAGATTAACCAAGATCGATGGTGAAATAAACAATATTTCCAGTCAATCATCTTTGCCCAGTTCATGACCTTCAGTAATTCTCAAGATATTTATCTCCACATGATCCCAGCCATTTAACAGAAATGGTCACACATTATACCTCACTATTAGTCAAAACTGTTCTACTTCAAAAGAATTTAAAAATTCCTTTCTCTTTCAAAAAAGTGGCTGTTAGGTAACGCAGTGGGTAGAGCACCAGCTCTGGAGTCAGAAGGACCTGAGTTCAAATCTGGCCTCAGACACTTATAGCTGGGTGATCCTGAACAAGTCACTTAACCCTGATTGCCATCAAAAAAAAAATTCCTAATCACAGGCTTATTTGTCCACCTTTCCCATTACCTCCTCCTAAACCTCCTCCACTTTCATTATAATCTCCACTCCCTAAGTCCATCCATATTACTATATCACTATTGCAATAGCCTTCTAACAGTTATCCCTACCTTGTCTTTCCCTCACTCCAATCTTTCTTCCTTGAACACAAGCTGCCAAAGTAGTTTTCCTAAAGCAAAGATCTGACCAGGTCAGCTCCTTATTCAATGAACACCAATGGCTCCCCATTATCTCCAATATCAAATATAAAATCCTGTCTGGCACCCAGAAGCCTCACAAAACCTATGGTATGGAAAGGCATTCCCCCCATGTTCTGAATGCTCTCTCTTCACCTCACCTTTTCATTTCTCTGGCTTTCTTCAAGAGTCAGATCACACTCCACTGTCTGCAGGGCGTTCCCAGCTTCTCAATTCCCCACCTCTACAATGTCATTTGCTGTAAGATTATCTTCCATCACTCTTACATATTCATATGCACTGTTATTTACATTGTCTCCTCCATTTAAATGTGAGCTCCTTGAGCAAAAGAACAGTGTTTTTGCCTTCTTTGTATTACCAACACTTAGCATGGTGTCTGGTATATAGTAAGAGCTTAATAAATGCTTGTTGACTGGCTGACTAATGGTAGTTTGAGGTTCTTCTAGCATCTTATTTAGCTGGGGTTTTAACTCCAAGTTAACCATTTTTGTTCCATTTTTCTCAGTATAATGATTATTTTCCTTGATAGAAGAAACAAGCAAAATAAGACTTGAGAAGTTAAACTTTCTTACCACTCATCATTACATCCACCCCAAGTTTCTTTTCTCTTCTTGCCCTAAACATAGTTTTGTTGGGTTTTTTTTTGGGGGGGGCAGCTCATTCTTTCTAAACAGCCCTTCTGGATATTCGTACCATTCATCCATCACAAGACTCCTATTATTCTGAGTTTCTGTATCCTAAGACGAGTTTTAAAGAATGACATCACTCATGTATTCCTTCTCCATAATCTCCCTTTGTTTTAATCTGATGTACATCATGATATTCATCTTCCATTCCCTACATTCACTCTTTGTGAATCTCTACAAGCTCAGCGTTATTACTGCTTCTCTAAATTTCATAAAACTTTCCAAACGATACATTCTAGAATAAGTGTTACAATGCAAATTTGTCCAACCATAGTGGAAAACAATTTGAAATTATATTAAGAAAGTAGCTAAGAAATCCATGCCTTTCGAATCAGAGATCTCACTTCTAGTAAGATCCTTCCCCACTGATGCCCCTGACAAGGAGGCCAAAGACAGAAAGATCTAGCATACACCAAAATGTTAGCGTCAGCACTTTGGGCAGTAGCAGAAAACAACAAAAATAATGAGGAAAATAATAGATGCCCATCAATCGGGGAATGGCTAATGTGGTATGTGAACAAAATGGAATATTATTGCACAGTAAAAAATGATAAATATGAAAACAGAGAGGCATGGGAAAACTGATAATGCCTGATACAAAGTGAAGTAAGCAGAACTGAAAAAAATGTTTGGTAACTCGAAAATGTAAATTTTTTTAAAAATCAAAACAATGCTTTTGTTCAGTTGTTTTCAGTCATTTCTAATTTTTTGTGACCCCTTTTGGGGTTTTCTTGGCAAAGATACTGGAATGATTTGTCATTTCCAGCTCATTTTACAGATGGAGAAACTGAGGCAAACAAAGTTAAATGACTTGCCCAGGGTCACACAGCTAGTAAATTTTGAGGCCAGATTTGAAGCCAGGAAGACTCCAGTCCCAGCATTCTATTCATTACACCATCTAACTGCCCCCACAACAATGCTACATAATAATAATGACCAAGCTTGGCCCCAAATAGTATTTCCAGTTCCTAATGGACATTAATCTTCAGGATCTGGGAATGAGAAATCAAAATTCTTGGAAATTCCCAGAAATTCCCCAAATCATGTTATTCTTTATTTCTTATAATATTTACATGTTTTTAAATTATAATGAATTACTATAATTATAAACAGCGAATAACTTTTCTGGGAGAAGGTTACAGTAAAATTTTAAGTCATGTTCTGCTAAAAAAGATACAATTATAAACTATTATTGATATGAACCAATATAATCTGACAATGACTTAAAACCTATCTAGCAACAAGCTGACTGATTTTCTTAATCTTTCTTAAAATATTTCTAATATTCTTTATGCTTCCTACTAATTGTTATGGATATTTTAAAATTTTTGTTTAAGAAATAAAAATATTAAGTTTCATAGTATTTACAAGAATTATAACATATAGTGAATTTTCAAACATTGGGAATAGGCAACAAACATTATTGAATAGTATTCAAATAATGTAACATTAAGATCTTCTAGCAAGGTTAACAGAATTACACAGAACCGTCAAAATTGTCAGTCAAACAATTCATTTTGCTTCTAAAATTTGCTATTCCTTAGAAAACCACATAGAGGATTTGTATAAAGAATACTAGGCATATAAGCTTATTAATATTTATTTTACCTACAAGAATGGCTCACCTCTAGTGGTAGACAGCCATGAATATAACCTTATAGAATGACAACAGTTACAAGCAAAATTGACTGATTAGATTGTTACCACTTCTCTTTTTGTGTTCCTGTCTTGTTTCCCAGAAATAGAGACTTTAGCCTGTGACTCCATGTCAGTATTTCCTACTCTTTCTTTTGACTCGATGCCAGTGGATTCCTTCAAACCAGTAATGTCTCTATGTTGATTGTTAACCTTTAATTCTCACAAAACTATAAAACTTTTCCCCAATTTCTCAATGATTTTTTTTCAGGATTCAAGATTCAAAAAATATATATAAATTTCTTTTTAAATTCTAAGAAGGAATTTTCACATGAAAACACTAGATCCAAGGAAGGAAGATGAGAATGCACTCTCCTCTTCTTTTCAGAGGTAGGAGACTTTGGACATTGAACCACACATATATGCAGGTCTTACAATACATTGGTAAGTTTTGTTGAAATGCTTTCTTTCCCTTTTTCTTTTTTCTTTTTTCTGTTATAAAGAGAAAGCTATCTACACAGAGGAAGGAGGGGTATGTTGGAAAAGAAGGTGCTATAATAGGAGATATACAACCATTTTAAATTAATTCATTTTAGAATTTTACTAAAGATTCTACATCAAGATCATTAATTCATAATTGGTATGTGATTTTTCCATTTTTAAAACTGGAAGAATATGGCAACTCTCTAATGTACCATGCATGATTCCTTAAAGATTTCCTACATCAGTGATCACATTTAAAAGCTCTTTTAAGCAATCAATAAACATTTAATAAGTGCCTAGTATGTACCATGCATGTCCTAAATGCTGGGGATACAAAAGAATCAAGAGATAGTCCCTGCCCTAAAGGAGTGTAAAATCTAATGAGAGACAACATGCAAATAAATATATGCAAAGCAAGCTAAATACAGGATAAATAGGAAATAGTTAACAGATGGAAGGCGCTAGAATTAAGAAGGTTATGCTTCATATTTTATTCCAGGAAAAAATTGGGATTTTAGTTGGGACTTAAAGAAAGTTGGTGGGGGGCGGGGGTCAAAAGTCAGAGAGAAGGAGGGAGAAAGTTCTAGGCACAAGAAAACAAAGAAAACAAGAGACAAGAAATTGAGAGTCTAGTTCATGAAACAGCCTAGTTTCAAGCTAACAGACTAGTATCACTGCATCAAAGAGTATGTGTTGAGAAGTAAGCTGTAAGAAGACTGGAAATGTAGGAAGAGGACTAAGTTATGAAGAGCTTCGAATGCCAAACAGAGCATTTTCTATTTGCTCCTGAGGCAATAGGAAGCCACTGGAATTTATTGGGGTGGGGGGTGACATGGTCAGAACTGCATTTTAGGAAAATCACTTTAGTGGCTGAATAAAGGAAGAGTTGGAGTAGGAAGAGTCTTGAGGCAGGCAGATCCACCAGCAGGCTACTGTAATAGTCCAGGTGTGAGATGATGAGGACCTGCACTACGGTGGTGGTAGTATCAGAGAAGAGAGGGATGTATATCCAAGAGATGTTGCAAAGGTGAAATCTACAAGCCTTGGCAACAGCTCAAACAAAGGGCATGAGAGACAGTAAGGAGTCTATGATGACTTATAGATTGTGAGCCTAAGGGACTGGGAGGATGGTGTTGCCCTCTAATAATAAGCTATTAGGCACCTCCTCCACCATTTTTACCTCAGGTTTGCAGATTTCCAAACAGGTGTATAGCTTCCTGATGTGCAATATTAGTATATATCTTCTATCTGACCTGCTTCTTTTAAATAAGACATAACCTTTCTATCTTGCACTCATGAGTCCTAGCCCATCAAATCTCAGTCATATTGTTGGTCTTGGTCAATCTTCTAAACCACAAACTAGGGAACTGACTGACAAATAAATCTCACTCATATTGGTTTTGGAATTGTTAAACAAGTTGTCATAAATTGATGCATTGGAATATTACTCTACGGTAAGAAATAATGGATATGATGAATATAGAGAAGTATGGGAAGACATAAATTGATACAAAGTGAAGTAAAAACAAGCAGGAAAACAATAATACATACCATGATTACCAAAAAGTAAATGGAAAGAGGAACCTTTACACTTGATCAATGCCCCAGCCCAAAAATCCCAGAATGTTCAGTTCTTTCTTCTTCCTAGAACCAACAACAATTTTTTTATTGCTGCTGGTATTTGTCTGGGTACTCAGTGGCACAGATGATACCTGGGTAGGAAACCTGCTAGAATGTTACCAACATAGAAATATCTCCACTGGAGATATTTTGTGACACAAGCTCATACACCAATGCCTTGTGAAGTTTCCTTCATGGTATTACCCGCCTTACCTAGTCCATACTGGCCTCTTCCACTTTAGGTCTGGATCACCTCTCTGAACTCTATGTATTATGTTCTACCTGTTCCTCTGGATGTGTTCACTCTCTTCTTGATTCTCAGCATTCTGATTATTCTTTGAGTTTATGGCTTGGGTCATATCCTTTCCTCCAAATGTGCTATTTCTTTTTTAAGCCTGTGAATGGGACTAGATTGTAAAGGACTTTGAAAGCTAAATAGAGGAGTTTGTATTTTATCCTAGAAAAAATAGGGAACAACTGGAGTCGATTAAATACGGGGATTATGTGATCACATCTGCTATTGAGGGAAATTGCTTTGAAAGTGATGTTCAAAGGCAAAGCCACTTGGTTTTCTCCTCTCTATCATGGCTATAATCTATGCTGGCTCCTCAGCCCTTGTGGTTCCCTCTAGAGGCCCCATGGATGCACAGGCCTCTATTTAGTTTCTTTGTGCAGCTCAGACTATCCATCTCTTCTTACTAGATCGTACGTCCTCTCTTACATATGGCAAAGTGGATAGAGAGCTGGGACTGGGGTCAGAAAGGCCTGAGTTCAAAATCAGTCTCAGACACTTGCTAGCTATGTGAACTTAGGATCACTTAAACTCTGTCTCAGTTTCTTCATCTGATAAATAAGGATAATTATGCATTTATCTCTTGGGGTTGTTGTGAGGATCAAATAAGATAATATTTGTAAAGTACTTTTGTAAACCTTAGAACCCTAGGCAAATGCTAGTTATTACTATTATTGTTATTATTGTAAGGAGTGTGGGGTGTTCAGGGAGGACTAGCACCTCTGATGTTAGGGCTGCTCAACCACCTTTGGTGTTTATTTGCCACCCAACTCTCACCTGTACTTCTGAGAAGCTGTAGCATATGCCACACCCAAGTAAAACCATCTCAGCAGACAGGCTGCAGCAGGTTAAAGGTAACCAATAGGCCTCCAACCCACAGGTGGATTTTGGGTGTGGCGGGACACCCCCTCGCCTCCCCCCCATCTACTCCAAGCAGGTAAGAACAATTCAAATGGGCCATGACGGCATGGAAGCAGGTTCTGTGGCTTGCTTAGAGTTTGGTTAAGACATAGAATACATAGAGGTCATCCATTACATCCCAAGCCATCACCAGTTGTCTTGACTTTAGTCTTGCCACTGGGCTCCAATGAATCTGGAAGAGAGAGTGAAGTTAATGACTTTGCACAACTCTGACTTAGTTAAATCCAATTTAAGTACAATTCAAAAAACATCATTCACACCATTTTACTATTCTGTTTCATAATTTTATTATTTTGCTATTCAATTAATTTACTATTTTACCTACCTTGGAGTCCTATAGCAACAGGCAAATGAGAACGTATCAAGTGTGGATACAGTGGGAGCTGTGGTCACAATGCTGCACAAAGGAGGCCCAGGCCTAGGGTACTCTTCTCACTGGATTGAAACAGCACAGGGATTAGGCAGCCCCCTGGGGATCTGAGTAACTTTTTTTAAGGACAACTCTGCTCACCTCCTAGCAAGAGGAAGGGGCTAGAAAAGGTGCTTTAAAAATTATCTGCTTTACCCAACACTAGCCTGCTTACCGAGGCAGGCAGGGATCTCACTCTGGAGTTGAAACACACACAAGAATGTACAGAAAAAAATTTGCAAAGATGATTCCACTTGCCAGTGATACATGGAATGTGTGCACACTCATAGACAACACAAAATCCAGTAGGCCTGAAAGATAAGCACCTCTTGTTTTAATAGACTTCAGCAGGTATCACATCCAAATAGCAGCTTTGAGTGAAACAAGGCTGACAAATGAAGGCCAGCTTACTTACTGAAGTTGCAGCTGGATACACATTTTTCTGGAGTGGTCCTGTGACGAAGGATGCTATGAATCTGTCATAGGTTTCAAAATCAGATCTAATCTAGTCAACCAGCTTGTATGCCTTCCAAAAGGAGTGAATGACAGGTTCATGACAATAAGACTGCCACTTGTAGGAAGTGCCATGCCACTGTCATCAGTGTTCTCACCATGATGATCCCTGATAAGGTCCAAGAAAAATGTTATGAAGACCTGGAGACCCTCATCATCAATGTGCCAAAAGAAGACAAGCTTGTAATTCTGGCTCACTTTAACACTAGAGCATGCATAGACTATCAGACATGGTAGAGAGTCCTTGGGAGGAATGGAGTCAAAAACAACAACAGTCATTTATTACTGAAGACTTACGCATCTCATGACATTCTCATCATGAACATTGTCATCCATTTACCTAAACACAACAAAATGTCATGGATGTACCCTCGCAGCAAACATTGGCATTTACTAGACTATGCCACTGTAAAGAGAAGAGACAAACAGGTTATGATGAAAGCAATGTGTGATTCAGAGTGCTAGACCAGATTGCATAGACTTAGACCAGTTAAGTACAGGCTTATCCTCTCCAACCTAAGCATTCTCGTTCAATGAAAACAGAGGTCTGAAGGCATGATGACTATGAGAAGATTCAACATTAACAGATTAGAGCTCTTCTCTCTAGCTAAAGTGTTTGTTGCTGACTTGGAGGGGAAGTTGAACCAACACACAGTTGGCAACAGTGAAGCAGAAAAGAAGTAGGCGACTTTGAGAGATTAGGCGTACAGCATCACATTTACTTATCTGGGCCAGAACATTCGCAAACATCAGGATTAGTTTCATGAAAACAATGGGGAAATTTCAGAAGCTACTAAATGAAAAATGAGATCTCCACAGGGTTTACCAGAAGGATAGCTTGTCCATCTATAAGAAGGCAGCATTTAACTCCATCAAAAGAAAAGCACAAGCAAAGCTTAGAAAAATTCAAGATTCTTGGCTCAGTAAGAAGTCAGTTGAGATTCAATTTTACTCTGAGAGTAACAATCTAAAGTGCATTTACAATACCCTGAAGCCTATTTATGGGCCAAAGACCTTTCACATATTTCAACTATTCAGTGTGATGGAGCCACACTGATCAGCAATAAGGACATGATCCTGGAGAGATGGGCTGAACACTTCCATAGTGTTCTCAACAGACTGTCACCAACAAATGCTAAAACCATGGACCATTTACCTTAGGTTGAAGTCAGTCCCTCTCTAGCTGAAATTCCAGTTGAAAAGGTTTTGAATGTTCCTCTCATGTAGCAAAGGGCCTAGTGTTGATTCTATTCCAGCAGAGATTTATAAGGCGGAGGGTCCCTGGTAATCCAAAAGCTGACCGAAATCTTCTAGTTTTTATGGAAAGAGGCGGTTATCCCCCAGGAGATCAAGGTTGCCTCTATTGTCTATCTCTATAAATGAAAGGGAAATAGGTTGTCCTCTGACAATCTTGGGGGATGGTCTTTTAGTCATTGAGAGCAGCATTCTTGCCAGAGTCCTCTCTTTAATGGAGAAATTCTGAACACCATGAATAAGTTTGTTTACCTTGGCAGCATTCTTCCCAGGGATATATAGATGTATGTATGCATTGCCAGAGCTAGCTCAACATTTGGGAGGCTCCAAAGGAAAGTGTGGGAGAGAAGAGATATTAGGTTGCCTACCAAACCGATGGTGTACAGAGCCGTTGTGCTGACCTCAATGTTGTTTACCTGTTAAACCTGGACAATCTACTAGTGCCATGCCAGAAAACTGAACCACTTCCATTTGAATTGTCTTAGGAATATTCTGAAGATTACCTGAAAAGATAAGGTACCAGACACTGAGGTTTTTTCTACAACTGTACTGCCAGGCATTCAACCTCTACTGCAGACAGCACAACTCTGACGGGTTGGTCACATTGTTTGAATGGCAAATATACTTTTGCCTAAAAGATTATTTTACAAGGAATTTACACAAGGCAAGCACTCACATGGGGATCAGAAGAAGCAATACGAGGACAGTCTCAAGGTCTCTCTGAAGAGTTTTGATATCGATCGGGAGATATGGTAGACAAGACCATCCAGCAAGGCATGCCTGCATCAAAGAATGCACTGTGTTCAATGAGCAAAGCAGAATTGCAGTAGCTCAAAAGAAATATGAGAAGCATAAATTTAAAGACATGTCCGTCCCAAATGCTCATACAGACTATTTGTGCCCAACCTGTGGTGGAGCCTTCCTAGCTCTTCCGTAGCCAGACACACTATACATCAACCCCATCACTGTGATGTCATTGTGGTCTTCTTCGAATAGGAAGGACAACAATGATATTATTGTTGTTGCAATTATATTGCCTTAGGCATTCTCTGTAACTGCTGTTTGTCCTTGCTCTCGAAGAGGACCAATGACATCAGGAAGGTGATATCTTGATTTGCAAATGAAACAGATTTGCATAAGGCAGAGCTTTGCAAAGTCATCAGCCCCACTCTCTCCTCCAGAGTCATTGAAGTCCACTGGCAAGACATAGGTCAGGATGACTGGTGATAGTCACAGACACAGTAGGGGACCTTGACACTTTAAGGTAAGAGGTCTTTCCCAGGTCTCAGTTTGTCTAAGGCAACACCCATTCGGTGATTAAAGGCTGCTAGTGGAAGTAACAATGGGAAAGAGATTTACCTGCATGTTTACTACGCTATTACATCTACCAACCATTTGACACTGGTTCTGATTCATGGAATCACAAATCATAGAATTTCAATGCAGGTATAGAACTCAGAAGTCATCTATTCAAAATCTAACACAACGGTTGAACCCTGATTAGAGCATCCTTGATGACTGGTCAACTCCTTTCACTTAAGGACTTCTAGTGACAAAGAACTCACTGCCTCACCAATCAGCCCAATCTTTTCCGTGGATATTTTTAATAGTTATACTGTTTTTCTTTATTTTGAACTGAAATCTGCCTCTTCTTTAACTTCTACCCACTACTTCTCATTCTTCCCTCTAGAGCCAAGATGAAAAAAAAAAAACTAATCCTTATTTCACATAACAACCTTCAAATATTTAAAGACAGCTATCATACTTTTTACGTCTTCTCCTTCTCCAAAGTTAATCATCTGCAGTTCTTTCAACCAAGCCTCATTTGAGGGAATTTTTTGGTCCTTTCATCATTTTAGTTGCAAACATTTGAATTCAGTCAACTTGTCAATATTCCTTCCAAAAATAGCACCCAGAACTGAACAAAGTTTTCCAGGTGTTGCCTGACTAGGGTAGATCATAGTAAGAGTTTAACTTCCCTTGCTCTAGAACCTCTATTCCCCACCACCTCCTTGGTTTATTTTTTCTATCTTATTACCTTCTTGGACCATTTTATCCATCCAACTACAAACTTGTTGATCTTTCTAATAAGCTAGAGCAAAAGAGAAGTCCTTTCAACTTCTCCTAGGGGAAGAGGGGCCAACTTTTACTTATCGCACCCATAGTAGTTAATGGTCTGAAACTGTAACACAAACGTGGTACATTCCTTCCAGATCACTGGAACAGTTCCTTCTTTTCCATACTTCTTAGATGTTTAGATGTGAAATCTTTATGTCTGTTCAGCTCCCCTCTTATGACAGATTTCTCTCTTTTTTTGCCTTATCTATTCACAACCACTGAATAATACCTGCCAAGAGCTCTGAGAACCCAGTAAAGGTGACTAGACTTTCTCACCTTACCTAGTACTAATTCCATCTCTTTTCACTTTTGCCTCTTCTGCTACTGCCAAACTGTCTCTTTGCCACAGACCAAAACACCCTGATGTCACATATATTTACTGCTCCAATGCCCCATGGAGCCCAGGGAGATCATTTCCTTTTGGTGACTTCTATGTGGAATGTAGTAATACATTCCTAAACCTAACTTGGCTGTCACCCTCAGCCAAAGCACATAAAACTGGAGCCCAACGGCGTGGAATGAAGACTGCTGCTCTAGCCATAGCATCTACTCAGCTTTCCCTGGATTCTCTACTGCCTGTAAGAAGATGAGCAAATTCATCTTTTCTATCCTCTTCCTGCTTTGCCTTAGAGCTGGTGAGTCCTCTGCATGAGCTCCAAAGGGAGAGTAAAGGGGCTGAAGTCAGGAATCTCAAGAGACTCCTAGGGCCTAAAAAGACTTTCAAGACTCTCTAGAATGGACCCCATCACCCACAGCCAAGTCTATTACGGAGACAGTAGTTACCTTATCCTTTTACTTTTATCTATCTTATGTGCAAGGAACCATATGCTTCCTATCCACACATTCTCAACTTTCCCTTCCCCTCCTCCTGCCTGTTCAATTCAGTCTTTTTCCTCCAATTCATTCTGTTGCTGTGCTTTCTATAATTAGGGAAGGGTTTGGGTGACAGAATCCTGAGACAGAGGCACTGCTGGAGAAGCAGCATCTTTTGAACCTAATGGAGCTGTACCCTAAACTCTGCGTTGTGGGAATGGAGACTGGCACAGTGACTAGAGCCACACTGCAAGATAGTGCAGTCCAGCCTCAATCATTTACTATGTGACCTTGGGCAAGTCATTTAACTTCTGTTTGTCTCAATTTCCTCAGCTATAAAATGTGGGTAACAATAACACCTACCTTGCACAGCTGTTGTAAGAATTGAAAGAGATATTATTTGTAAAAAGCGTTTAGTAATGTCTAATACACTGTAAGCTTTCCCAGTCTATCACTATTAAAGAATCAAGAAGTTACATTTTATAGCAATTTCACCCACATCTTCTGTCTCCACCTCTTCACGATTACTCCCAACCCTGTACACACACACACACACACACACAATAGTGTAGAAAGGAATTCTTCCTTTCACTCTGAGTAAAATAAAATAAAAATATGGGAAAGGCAGCATAAGCCACTAACTATAGGGATGTCTCTGGGGCAGCCAAGCCATTCCAAATCCATTTCAGTGGTCTTCGAGGTCCATTGAAGAGCTACTCACCAATCTCTCTCCAGGTTCTGATTATTCTGGAAAGATTTCTTTCAAGTGAGGAAACAGCTTTAAGTATAACTGAGCTCTAGAAGTCACTTCCAACTCTAAATCTATGATCATACTGTCTCCCCTCAATAGACTGTAAGCAACTTGAGAGGAGGGACTTTTTTTTTCTTTGGACCTCTGGAATTGAGCACAGTGCCTGGAATATAACAGGGTCTTAATAAATCATTGTTCATTGGCAGCTGAGTGATCAATGGGGTATGGCTAGTTTTTTGCTCTTTTTCCTGTTACCTAATTTGCCCAACCCACCCTATGATGTTTTTTGACTATAGATTCATTGACTTTCTTGTCTTCTAGTAGATGGCCGAGGACAAAATCTTCCTGATGACTTCTGGGGAAATCATTTCCAGACAGTACCAGACAGTAAGTAGAACTAAAATCCTCTCATGTTCACCATTCTCCCCCACCAAGAGAGTGCTATGAACCTCAATTATTCCTGATCACAGCAGTTACCATCCTTACCCCTCTCCCACCAAAAAATAAGCTAAAATAACAGTGTCATAGATTTAAAGCTGTGAGGGACTTTGGGTGTCACAGAGTCCAGCCCACTCATTCTACAGTTGAGGAAACTGAGACCCAGAGAGGCTAAATGACTTGCCCAAATACATACAGGTACATTAATGACACTGTTAGAGAGGATGAAGCCAGTGTCTGAGGGTCACACTTCAAGGAATGGGTAGATTAGGGTAGAATTTCAAAGCAATAAGGTTGTAAAATGAACTGACCCTCTCTGTGATTCCTTAATCCCCTTTGAACAAAGCATCACAGGATGATAAATACCAAGTGTAGAGTTGATGGTCCTTAAATAGCTTGGAGAAAAGAAAACAGAGATAAGGGCAAGGAAAATACCAAAGAATATCTAGGATTAGGAGATATACCTCTCTTGAGAACCATCAGCTCTCTCGTCAGTTCTCTGAAGTTACATTTGGTGAACATTTTGATCGAAGTTCTTTAGTCTTTCAGTGTTGATTTTCTTGGCGTTGTAATATAAATCATTCTTCCTGGGTTTTTTTAACCGCAAAACATTGCCATCCACGTAAGACACCCCAAGTTAACTGGACTGGGAAGGCCCATGACTCAGTCCTTTGAGGTTAGTCTCAATAATCAAGAAAGGGAGAAAAGGGGAGAGAGGAAGAAGCAGATGTTAGAAAAAATAGCCAGGATAGTGAGATTTGAGGTAGGGGGTACCTCAAAGAAATCTTAAGGAATATCGATATAAATTGGAACTGTGACACCAGGGAAGGAGCCAACAGAGATGTCATAGATGAGTTTGAAGGTGGTGATGAAAAGATGAACTAGAGTGTTCTGAAGTCATGTTTGGTGCTGACAATAAAAGATAATTAACACAATCTCCTTTTATCACAGTATCATAGATTTAGAGGTAGGAGGAGACTTAAAGGTCCTCTAATCCAACCCCCTCATCTTACAGGTAAGGAAACTAAGGCCAGACAATTTAAGTGACTCACCACAAGTAATTAACAAAGCCAAGATTCAAACCTGTGGTCCTACATATTGAGATGAACCTTCTTTCTTCTATACTGTGTTGCCTCTCTCCCGTTCCTATCCTAAGATGCACTTTCAATAAAGCAGGGTAGAGATAGACCCCACACAACACCCTATCCATACTGCTTACTATGTCCATGCTGATTAGCTATAATCTATGAACCCCCAAGATATTCTCCTTCCTTCCTCAATTATTTCAGTGCCTGGATCACATAGTCTTTCTACCTCAATGTCTGCCCTCATACCAGAGGACTTCAGCTTCCACACTGTTATTACCTCAAATACTCTAACTTCCTAGTTCCTCATTCTAGTCAGTTCTCCAGACCCACTCCTCCACTCCAACTCCCAGTACACAAAAAGATGACCATACCCTAATCTTTTCATCACCTACAACTGTTCCACTTTCATGTTTATGAATTACAAAATCCCTTTATCTAATCATAACATTTTATTATTCCATTTTTCCTTCTGTCTTAAAACCCCTAAGCCTGTTCTTTGTCTTAACTGTGACCTCCTATCCCATACCCCTCTGTTCTTTCTCAAACCATCACCTCTGCCCTAGCTACACTTTCCTATCTTAACAACTTGGTGAATCAGTTCAACTCTACATTATCCCATACTCTCAAATCCTTGTATTATTTGTTGCCAGTCATGCCTTGAAACTCCAACCTTAAATTGTTCCTGTTCCTGTTGTTGCTGTTTTGATTGTTTCAGTTATGTCTCACTCTTCAGAACCCAATTTGGGGTTTTCTCGGCAAAGATACTTGAATGGTTTGCCATTTCCTTCTCCAGTTCATTTTACAGATGAGGAAACAGAGGCAGACAGAATTAAGTGATGTGCCCAGAGTCACACAGCTAGTAAGAGTCTGAGGTCAGATTTGAAGTCAGGAAGATGAGTCTTCATGACTCCAGGTCCACCACCCAACTGCTCCAAGATTGTTCCCACATTCCTCTGATTTCACTCCTATTCATATGCTACTCAATAGAGATGGAGAAAAGCATGAAACTGTGTTGACTGGGTCTACTATGAATTAATTTTACATAATCTCAACTGAGCCTTGACTGCAGCAAGAAAATCCTTTTATGTCTCCCTAATGAATTCACTATTCCACTCACCACAGTGACTATTTCAAACCTTTTCCTCCCTCCTCAAGCTTCTTATGGCATTTACATAAAATCTTACTTCATTCCAGTCTTAGATTTCATTCTCTTCAACATACCCAAAGATATACCATATATTTTCAGATCAAGTCACTGCAATATTAATTTTACTTAGTTGTTATTCTTTGTTACAGGAGACCTCTCACTAAGTAACTTTGTTACAAGCAACCCTTCACTAAGAAGAAGTAAATATTTGTAATGTAAAAACAAAACACATGAATATAACTATAAAAAGAATGAATGAATGGGACAGTTTCTGAGAAGTCTTTTAATGCAAAGCAAAGTGAGTAGAACCAAGATAATTTATATAACAATAGTAATTTTATAAAAAGCAATAATTTTAAAAGACTCTGACCACCCATAATTCTTGAGGACTCCTAATAAGGCATTCTACATACCTTCTGACAAGATCATAGACTCAGAATACAGAATGAGATTTGTTTTAACACAGCCAATATTTTGGGACTTTGTTTTCCTTGACTGCACTAGCTTATAACAAAGATTTTGTTTTTCTTTCTCAACGGGGCAAGGGAGAGTTGGTAGGGAGAGAAGGTAGATTTTCATTGATTTTAAAAATTAAAATTTAATTTGAAAGTAAAAACGATAACTTCAGCTTTGGTTACAGTTTGAAGCAATAGTAGGATATCCAAGCAGAAATGTCCGATAGGTAATCAAAAACTGACAACTGAATTTGTATGAGAGGTCAGGAAGAGACACACAGATTTGGGAGTCATCCAAATAGAAATTGCAAGGATAAATGAACTCTGTCAGGAAAACCAGAAGAAATCTTAGGATTTTACATGAAAGCCCAGAGGAAAGGGAAATATTGGGGAGTTCATTGGGTTTGGAGTCAGACAGCATAGGTTTGAATCCTGGTTCTCTTAATTACTACTTGTGTGACCTTAAGCGAGTCCTTAACTCTTTCGGCCTCAGTTTTCCTCATCTATGAAATGAGAGTGTTGGCCTAAATGGGATCTCTGTGGTCTGTTCTTGCTCTAAATCTATGATCATATCATTTCATAAGTAATTTTTAAAATTCCATTTAAACCATAAGCACTTGATTGCCTACTCTACAACCCTTCCCCCTTCTATCCCCTACCAGGTATGTCATACATGTTCTCAGGCTACACAGCTTGTCCAGTAGGGAAGCTCACCATTCTTGTCTTAACTTTCCAGATGAAAAAATGAGATGTCACAAATGTGATAGTATGAACAAGGAAGGGAAATGCCTGAAAGGTGAGGGTGTCTGCTTCCCCACATCCTCCGAAGAGTGTATGACAGAGAAAGTCTATCAAGGTATGTGGGACTGAGAATTCCCAGGAGGCACTTCTTGTCTGAGCAGTTGATTGAATAAAAGTGTGTTTGGTTCTGGAGAGTAAGTGGTAGAAGGAAGGGGATAGTGAACCAGCCATGATGATGCTTCCATGGAAGCTGAGGACCAATGGAAACCCACATAGCAATTCTATGTGTGAAAAGATATGTTTCCCAGTGGAGTGATGAACAGGTTTGGAGAGGTGTCTTGGTCTTTGGTAAAATGAGGGCAGAGTTCCCACATTTGTGCATGAGCAAAGACCATTATCCAAGCCCATGACTTAGCAGTCAATCAGTCAATAAAAATTTATCAAGAACCTACTATGTGTAGGCACTATACTAAGCATTGGAAAGGCAAAGAAAAAAAGCAAAGGACTGACCCTAGTCTCAAGAAGCTCAAAGTCCAATGAGGAACACAACATGCAAACAACTAAAAACAAACAAGCTATGTGATAAATGAAATAATCAACAGAAGGAAGGTACTGGAATTAAGTTGGGTCTGCAGAGGCTTCCTGTAGAAAGTGGAATTTTAGATGGGACATGAAAGGAGCCACAGAAGCCAAGAGGCAGAGATGCAGAAGGAGAGCATTCTAGGTAAAGGAATAGCCAGTGAAAATGCCTAGAGTCAGGAGATAGAGTATCTTGTTCAAGGAATAAAATGGAGGCGAGTATTGCTGGATCAAGGTGCAAGAAGACTAGAAAGGTAGGGAGTCACGCTATCAAGGTCTTTAGAATCCATCAGAACAAGAAAGCAGCTGCTAAGAAGCAACAATTTCGTTATTGTTGTTCAATCATTTTCAGTTGTGTCTGAGTCTTTGTGATTCTACTTGGGGTTTTCTTGGCAAGGTGCTGAAGTGATTTGCTATTTCCTTATCCAGCTCATTTTATAGATGAGAAAACTGAGGCAAATGGGGTTAAATGACTTGCTCACGATCATGCAGCTAGTAAGTTTCTGAGGCCAGATTTTAACTCAGCTCTTCTTGACTCCAGGTTCAGTATTCTATCCCCTGTGCCAACTAGCTGTCCAAGGAGCACCAATGGGGGCCAGCAAATGTAATGTCAACTACTAGGCTCCTCTTACTGTTCTCAGGGGCTTTTCTCAACCATGGAGTCCACAGCATCCCAAATAAATTACAGAACACTAAGTAACAGGACAAAATATAAAGGGACACCAGGTGACTTTGGACACTGCATCACAAGACACAGGAAAAGAGAACACCAAGTGACAGGACATTGAGTAGTAGGACATCTGATGATGGGACATCAGGTTATATAAGATGCTAGATTAATTTTCTGGAAACAATGGAACTTCAAAAGATTGGGACTTTGAGGAATAAAGATAGGTTAGAGATAAGGCAGAAGGAACCTTGGGGACCTTGGATCTTCCTTCTCCTCCTAACTTCATAATAATAGTGGCTAGCATTTATATAACACTTAGAGGTTTTCAAAGTGCTGTACATATATTATCTCATTTTGATCCTCACAATAACTGTGAAGTATATGCTACTATATCCATACCCATTTTACAGAAAAGAAAATTAAGGCTGAGAAAGATTATGTGACTTGCCCAGGTCACAAAGTTAGTAAATATTGGAGACAGAATTTGAATCCAGACCTTCCTGGTTCCAACACTTTATTGTGCCACTGTGTAGCTACCCCATAGAAAAGTGTGAATGTCATATCCTCCTGGATCCTCTGAGTAACTGCTCCCATGTCTTCTAATATTACCAACCCTGTCTGGCAGGCCACATATTTCTCTCATGAGGAAAGTCAGACTCGGTCATCTGACTGCCACACACCAAATCATCTAACTGGCTTCAATGAAACGTACCATTTTCACTCTGTTTCTATTGATGGGAGCCATAGTGGGAAATCTCACTGTGACTTTTCTCTCCCCATCTGCAGGTGGAAAGCTCCAGTACATAGTTCAGGGATGCGAGGTTTTTTGCTGGCCCACATCACTCAGTGTTCATAATAATGAGGTACAATTTGAATGCTGCCAGGACAAACCACTTTGCAATGTGCCTTAGCTCTCCAGATTCTTCCCTCAGATGTGCTCTGATGCCACAGGTAATCTTCAAAGTCTCTGGGTCCCCCACAAATTATATTTATAGTCACTTGAATTCCCATAGGATTCTGACCAATCCAACAGTTTCTTGATCTCAGGCCTGGCCAGCACTAGGCATCCAGATCACAAGAGGACAAATTTCTGCATCAATAACTCCTCCCTACCAACATCGTCCTATCTTTGTCTCACCTCCTGCACCTCTTTTCTTTGGCTGGTTTCTTATTAGGGCTCATCCCTCTGCCTTAAAACCTGCAATATGCTTCTGATTCTACTTTCTACATTCCCCTGAAAACAGTTCCAATTTCCCTTGTTCCTGTATCTGCACTTTTTCCCCACAATAAATTTATCATCATTTAAATAGCAGTGATTCTGGACTTTTTTGCATCTACATATACAGTTAGCCTGAGCTTCCTATGGCATCACGTGACTTCATAGGTGTTAACCTTAATACAAAGACATTATTGATGGAAGTGAAGGAGAAAGCGCTTGGTGATGGAAGGACAACATCCATCCCAGCCAACAGAGCCAACCTTGTAAGTAGGAAGAGAAGTTCCTACATAATGCAAACCTCTCCCCCATCAAAAAAAAGGCATCCCCTATGTCCTGAAACCATATCTAAAATTCTACCCTAAATCAAGTTTTTCTGTCTTTAAGTGGCACCTCTAAGATAGAAAGCAGAAGTTCTTAACCTGGGTCTGTGAACTTTTTAAAAAATATGTATTTTTGATACCTGTGTTTCAACAAAAATTATTTCCTTTGTTTCTATGCATTTTATTTTATTCATTAAAAAACATTTTTTCTGAAAAGAGGTCCATAGACTTCACCAGACAATTGAAGGCATCCATTGGCAAGGTATGAGTCAGTAAAGACCTTAGAATACCACAATGGAAATGGAATGGAAAACAAAGGGAAGCAGAGTTGGAGGCAGTTGGAGGTCAGATGTGTACAGAGGTGGGGAAATCAATTAACAAATATTATTAAGTATTTACTATACACTTGTAGTATATAGTACATACTAACATATCGTGCTAGGCCTTGGGGAAAAAAAAGACAAAAGTGAAATAGTCTTTGTCCTCAAGGAATTTGCCTTCTAATACAGAAGACAGTATGCACTGTTGGGCGAAACTCTTTATTGTTCTTAACTTTTCTCACCAGCCTCTGAGGCCAGAGCACTATTATCAAGGGAAGTTTTGGAAGAGATTCCTATTCAAGTGTGGTTTGAACTAGATGTACTCTGAGATTCCTTCCCTCTCTGTCTATTTACCCAATGTACCCAATCTGCCCAATGCACTGTGTCTCAGCACTTGATGTACTTTGTCAGGGACTGTGGTACTTAAGATGAAGTGAGAAAGAATGACTGGTGCTAAAAAGAGAAGAAATCCCAGACAGGTCACATGGTCATCAATTTGATTCCTTTAGTCCTATTAAAAGATGTTCCTTAGTATGTGTTATAACTTTCGTCAATACAGGAAATATTCACATTGATGACATCATAGGAGCATAGTACAACCATTATTTTTTTCTTTACCCAAGCTGGAAGTACAGTGGCCACTTACTTACAGGCCCAATCTCAATACTAATGGGCATAGAGGCTTTGACCGGATCCATTTTTCTGATCAGAACTGGTTGGCTCCTTCTTAAGTAGCCTTGTGACCCCCAACTTCTGGGGCTGGCCACATTGGTGCCAGACTTAGTGTGGTTATTAGATTGACTTTAGTCCTACTAAAGCTTAGAGCTCCTGAACTCAAGCAATCTACTAGCCTCAGCCACCCCAGCAGCAGGAACTGTAGACATGCACCAGCAGGCCTGGTCAATAGGGTAGGAATTATACTATTATTACACTGTATAACTGCTGTTGGGCTCAAGGAAGGCTGGGCATCATGTACATGGACCAAACTGAGTCCAGGGGAAGCCTAGACTCTAATAAGAAAGATTAGAATTCTTTTCTCATTCTTTGGTTCCTCTTTACCTCTCACAATATAGCCCTGAGGAAAGTTATTTAATGTTTAGGTTTGGGTTCAGATCAAAGGAATCGTCAAAATGGGAGGTAAAAAGGTAATCAAGATAAAATATAAATCAGATACAAAGTAGATATTCGTTTCTCCTAAACAAAAGAAATGCTTAATACACACAGTCAACTCTAACCAAGGGATCTAGGATCTAACAATCTCTCTGATTCAGAAGACAGTCTACCTTTGTATCCATCAAAGCTACAGAGGAAGAGAGGATTCTGGGAAAATAGCAGAATAGGTCAGAAAATTCTAAGCTCTCCAGATTTCCTACACAAATAAGACAAAATGCACCACAGGGAAAAGGTAGAGCAATAAAAATAAACAAGAGTTGGGGTAAAACAGTGGTCCTACTGGGACAATTGGAGAAGATACCCCTTTGAAGTGTAAATACCTCTGGCCTAGTTCTATGGAAACAGCAAGTCCTATGGCTAGCTGGGTTGGGAGGTAGCCTCGGCCCCAGCTGTAGGAATTTTCACCTTCCAAATAGTGTGGGGAGTCAGGCAGAGATCTGAATGTGTATGTCTGTATGTGAGTATGATTACAAATATCTAAGTATATGTATGTGTATGTAAGTGTATGTATGTATGCATATATATGTGTATATATGTTTGTATATATGCATATATGTGTGTATATGTATCTATGAGTATGTATGTGTATTGTGTGCATGTATATATACATATATACATATATATCCATGCATAATTGTAGCCTCTTGGGAGAGGGAAAGGAGGGGGGCAAAGAACAAAGTAAAAAGTGCACAGCAGAGAACAAAATAAAACTCACAAGGAAGCAAAGAAAAGATAGCTCAGAATACAATGTGCAGCATTTATTATATAGGCTTTTCTGAAATGGAAATTTATTGCTATATATTTTGAATTCTCTCATGTTCTGCAATGCTTTTTTTTTTCTTTTCTTATTTTGTATTTAAGTCTTTCTTTTTTTCTTATTGTATATTTTACTTTAAAATAAATTAATAAAAAAGTTTTAAAGATACAAAGGAAATGTTAGGATCTAGAATGGTTTCTAGCCATCTAAAAATCTATCACCTTCCCTAACCATCTCTCACATAGTCCCCTGCTAGTTCCTTCCAAAGTCATCAGTCCTCAGCCCTGGCCCCTACACTCCTATCTTTAGGACTTCTTTCTCAGCTAGGCAACTTAACACCAGGAGCTGGCCAAGGTATCCTGTCTTCACAATAGCCACATCTCAGTAAAACATTAAAACTGAGCCTCTTTAGTAGTAAGGAAAAAGTAGTACCCTAGAGAGGAGGTGAGGAAGACTATAGGTGCCCCCTTCATGAGACTTCCACCTTGCCCCTAGACCAAAGTTTTTCAGCGACACACACCTTCCTTACTGTCTAGGAGAAAGTCTGAAAAAAACAAAAAGGGATGAGAAGGAAAAGGGTTATAAACTTGTTAGAAAGAGTCTGGGAGAGGTTAACTCTATAAAATTTCTTGCTTTGTCCCCAGCAGTCTTAATTCTCTATTTCTCTACCACTCCTCCTGGCTTCTCTAGTTCTTCTGTAATGCTACCCACCTCATGAGCCAGGACTGACAAACTGCTCCTGACTGGACCCTCTCTGCTCTTTTGTGGGAAGTATGTGTCACAGAACAAGTTGCAGGGGTCACAGGATTTAGAGGTGGAAGGAATCTTTGATGTGCCCTCATTTCACAGGTAAGAAAGGGAACCATAAGAAGATAAAGTAACTTGCCTAAGTTTCCACTAACAACTACACTGATCCAGTTAACAGGAACAATCAGAGCTGGGTGGTCCAGTGTTCACCTGGTAATTATGCATATCTACCTCACTGAGGGAAGTTGCTGAGGAAGTGCCAAGCCTTCTATGGTTTTCAGGAAATGCCAAACCTCCCATCCCCCAGCTCTCTCTACAGGTGTCAACTCATTTTCTAAGGGTTTGGAGATTTGCGAATTTACCTAATCAGAAATTAGCCCTGATCCCCTACCTATTGTCTAAACTACACCCCCTTTTTGAATAGGTTATTTTTCCAGAAGCCTAACTATGTAACATTGGCAAAATGTAGTCAACCCTCCACAGAAGCAGAGAATATGTTTATATACTACATTCCACTGGAAAAATAAAAAGAATAAACAATATATAATAATAAGAAAACAGTGCATATTAAAGAATTTACCTAGGAGCTGTGAACTTGAAACTGTTTTTGACCCTTTAAGTCCCCACTCATTCAATCTGAAGCCAAGAATTTAAGGAAATACATGGTCAGAATTTTCCATGCCCCCTACCCAGAGAGCAAGCAAAGAAATGCACACTTCATGTTTAACTCATTCTTCCAGTAGCACTACTCTTCAAATGAAGTCTCAGAAACCCTGGACTTGGGATCTCTGCCTCAACTTAGGGCATTAAATTCCAGATCTGGAACAAATCCAAATTCATAGCGAATGGTGCTTTCCCTGGTTTGCCCACATGTGGCTTGAACTGGCCTGTTTCAGAGCAGAGTGAGTGGACTTAGAAGCCAGCATAGGACATTCTAGTGTCCCTCTTTCTGGCCTTGAGTTCCAGATAAACTGCATCCCACAACTTCTTCTTCTATTGTCCCACCATACTCCCACCACTTCTTGCAGACATGTTGTTGTTCACTCATTTCAGTTGTGTCTAATTCTTCCTGACTCCATTTGGGGTTTTCTTGGCAAAATATTGAAAGGATTTGCCATTTCCTTCTCCAGCTCATTTTACAGATGAGGAAACTGAGGTAAACATGGTTAAGTGACTTTCCCAGGGTCAAACTGCTAGTAAGTATCTGGGGTTAGATTTGAACTCAGGAAAATAAGTCTTCCTGACTTGCAGAGATGGGTGGGAGCTACAGATAGGAAAGGGCCAACAAAGGAAGAGGAGCACTATAGTAATGTAGCAGAATTAGGATTTGAACTCAGATCCTCTGACTACAAAACCAGAGTTATTTCCTTTATATAATCCTGCCTCATTCAGATCTTAAAGATTGGCATGGGACCAAATATATTCATAAACACAATGAGAGACTTGAAGGCCTAGAAATGTAGTTTCTGGCTCCAAGAGGCTTTGTGCTACTGTAACTATTTTCCTACCCTACCATTTCAGGTTCTTTCTGCTAAAAAGGAGCCTAAAGCCTATATCCAAAAAATAAAAGGGAAAAGGATTACAAAAATATTTATTGCAATTCTTTCTATTCTGGCCGAAAACTGGAAACTAAGAGGGTGTCTCATGGGGGAATGACTAAACAAATTGTGATGTATGAATGTAATGGAATATTATTGTGCCATAAGAAATGACAAAATGCACAATTTCAGAGGAAACTGGAAAAGTATTTTTGGGCTGATGCACAATGGAGTGAGCAGATCTAGAATAATTTACAGGAAGATAATATAAGCGACTTTCAAACACTTTAGAAATCCGATTAACACAATGATAAGCCATTCAAAAGAATGAAAATAAAACACACCTCCTGAGAGAGGGGTAACAAACTTAAAATACAAAATAAAATGCATTTTTGGACAAAGCTAATGTGGGAATTTGTTTTGCTATACAATGGGGATATGTATTGAGAACTCTGTTTTTTCAGGTTCAGCAGTTTGTTCTAATTTGTTCAATGGCATTGAGGAGTATGGTAGAATGAATATATTAAAATTATTACATAAAAATTAGAAACTTTTTTTACAAGTGTGTTTGGTTTTTTAAAGGACTTATGCTGCATTTTACAACAAGTGAAGAGATTTTGCTTCTACCAGCAAGGCCCAAGGTTTAATTACATAATTGTTTATACACTTTGGCATGCCATCCTTGCTCTCCTGGGTTCCACCAACCTGATTCTCCTCAGAGTATAGTGTAGGACAATAGAGTCAAACTCAAAGAGAAACAGGAGCCACCAAGCCATTTATAAGAGTATCTGTGGGTTGCATAATGATTTAGAAAACCACATATTAATATTATCTATGTTTTACTGTATTTTGATTTATTTTGTTAACTATTTCCCAATTATGTTTTAATCTGATTCAGGCCACACGCAGGAGTGTTGTGGACTCTAGGTGGCTTGTGTATTACCATGTTTGACACCTCTGTGCAGGATATGATAACTGTGTAAAATATAAAGAAGTCTTGTTCTGTGTATGGATAGATTTGTGATCTGGACTACCCTCTTCAAATAAAACAGCAATTTTCTTCCTACCTTTGGAATATACAAGAACAACAATAGGCCAGTTTGGTAAGACCAATGTCTAATGTGTAATAAGTCTGTGTGGCATAAAATGCCAACAACAGGAAAAGTGAAGCACATTTATTTACAGGCAAGATAATAGTTATATTAACACTGACACATATAGCTGAGTCACTCTGGAAACCACATTAAAGCCAGGAACCCAAATGGTACAGGAAAAGTTAAAAGTGACATGACAATTTTAAATCATTATTCTCACCTATTGGATGCTGAATCAAATAATTTCTATCTGCTGAAGGAGAGCTATCAATCTCTCTAAATTTTAGCACCTTGACTCAAAGCCCTGGTCATCACATGCTACCTGTGGTTCTAGTTGGAATTTGAAAACAGATCTGACAACTAGTCTAGTCCTCATACTACCTACTACTGCTACTACTAATAATAATAGTTTTCATATATATATATAGCACTTTAAGATTTGCAAAGGACTTTACAGATAGAGGGATCATTAAAGATAATGGCAATAATGAGACAACATATCAAAACCTATGCAAAAGCAGTAATCAGAGGAAAATTTATATATCTAAATGCTTACATCAACAAAAAAAGAGCAGATCAGTGAATTGGGTACACAATTTTAAAAACTAGAAAAAGAACAAATTAAAAGTCCTCAATTAAATGCCAAATTGAAAATCTTAAAAACTAAAGGTGAGATTAATAAAATTGGGTATAAGAAAATCATTGAGTTAATAAACAAAACTAGGAGTTGGTTTTATGAAAAAACTAAAATAGACAAACCATTGGTTAATATGATTTTTAAGAAGAACAACCAAATCACTAGTATTAAAAATGAAAAAGGTGAATATATCACTAATGAAGATAAAATTAAAGCAATTATTAGGAGTTATTTTGCTCATTATATGCCAATAAATATAGCAATTTAAGTGAAATGGAAGAATATATACAAAAATATAAACTGCCTAGATTAAGAGAAGAGGAAATTGAATATCTAAATAAATCTGTTTTAGAAAAAGAAATTGAACAGGCCATAAATGAGCTTCCTAAGAAAAAAAGGACCAAGTGGATTTACAAGTAAGTCCTACTAAACATTTTAAGATCAACTAATTCCAATATTAAATAAATTATTTGGAATAATGGGCAAGGAAGAAGTCTTACCAAACTCCTTTATAAAACAAATTTGATATGGATATCTAAACCAGGAAGAACAAAAACGGAGAAAGAAAATTATAGACCAATTTCATTAATGAATATGGATGCAAAAATCCCAAACAAAATACTAGCTAGGAGATTACAACAATATACTACAAATATTGTACATTATGACCAAATGGGATTTATACTCATAAGGCAAGGATGGTTTAACGTAAGGAAAACTATTAACATAATTGATTATAACAATAGCAAAAGTAACAAAAATCATATTATTATACAAATAGATGCAGAAAAAGCTTTTGATAAAATATAACACTTATTGTGATTAAAACACTTGAAAGCATAGATATAAAGGGATTTTTCCTTAAAATGATAAAAAAAGAAAGCATCTATCTAAAACCATCAGCAAGTATTGTTCGTAATGGGGATAAGCTAGAAGCCTTCCCAATAAGATCAGGAGGGAAATGAGAATGCCCATTATCACCAATATTATTCACTATTGTATTAGAAGTGCTAGCATTAGAAATAAGAAAGGAAATAGAAACTGAAGGAATTAGAATGGGCAATGAGGTAATATCTCTTTTTGCAGCCAATATAATGATATACTTGGAAAATCCTAAACATTCAACTAAAAAGTTAGTAGAAACAAATAATAATTTTAGCAAAGGAACAGGATATAAAATAAACCTATTAAATAAATCATCGGCATTTCTATATATCATCCACAAAACCCTGCAAGAAGAGGTAATTAAAGATACCCCATGAAAAGCAACTCTAGACAGTACAAAATATCTGGAAGTATATCCACCAAAACAAACCCAAGAACTACATGAACAGAATTATAATATATACTTTTTATACAAATAAAACTAGATTTAAATAAATGGAGAAATATTAATTGTTCATGGGTGGGCAGAGCCAATATGATAAAAATGACAATTTTATTTAAACTAACCTATATGCCATTGAATTGCCAAAAAAATTATTTTACTGGGCTAGAAAAAAATGACAAAATTCATTTGGAAGATCAAAAGGTCAAGAGTATCAAAGGAATTAATGAAAAAAAATGTAAAGGAAAGAGGTTAGTAGTACCAGATCTTAAACGACCCTAATAGTTGGTATATTCAGGATATATATAATAAGTCAGCATATATATGTATATATATATATATGTGTGTGTGTGTGTAGTTGGTATATATAATAGTCAGTAAATATAAGTCAGTACATATAATAAATCAGTAATCATCAAAACTATCTGGTAATGGCTAAGAAATAGAAATGTAAATCAGTGGAGCAGAGTAGACACACAATACATAGTAGCAAATGATTATAGTAACCCTGTGTTTGACAAACATAAATATTTAAACTTTTGGGATAGGAATATATTATTTGATAAGAATTGCTGGGAAAACTGGAAAGCAGTCTGTAAGAAATTGAGCCATAGACCAGTATCTTACCCCATTTACCAAGATAAGGTCAAAATGGATAAATGACCAAGATATAAAGGGAGATATCATAAGCAACTTAGAAGAACATGGAACATATTATTCATCAGACTTGTGGGTAGGAGAACAATTTATGAATAAACAAGAGATAGCATTGTGAGGTATAAATTGGATAATTTTGATAGCATTAAATTAAAAAGATTTTGTACAAATAAAACCAATGTAGCCAAGATTGGAAGAAAAACAAAAAATTGGGAGAAAAAAATTGTAGACAGTTTCTTATATAAAAGTTTCATATCTCAAATATATAAAGAACTTTGTGAAATCTATAAGAATACAAGTCATTCTCCAAATGACAAAGTCAAAGAATATGAACAGTCAATTTTTCAAGAAATCAAAACTATTTATATAGTTAATGAAAAATGCTCTAAATCATTATTGATTAGAGAAATACGAATTAAAATAACTTTGAGGTATCATCTTACAACTATGAGATTGGCTAAAATGATAGATGCCCTTCAATTAGGGAATAACTAAGCAAATTGTGATACATGATTGTGAGGAAATATTGCTGTGCTATAAGAAATGTTGAGCTGGTTGATTTTAGAAAGACATGAAAAGATTTGCATGCAATAATGAAGAGTGAAATGAGCAGAAGCAAGAGTACTTTGTACATTGTAATAGCAATATTGTTCTAAGAACAGCTTTGATTAATGAAGTCATTTTGAGTATTATAAATACTCAAATCATCTACAAAGGACCTATGAAGAAAGAGGCTGACATACAGAGAAAGAAATGATAAATAGAAATATGAATGGTAACATTTTGCATATTTATGTCTAATGATAGCCTTCTCTAAGGAGAGGTGGGGAAGGAGGGAGAAAAAAAATAAAAAGTGTACATCAGAGAACAAAAAGAAAACTTAGAAGGAAGCACAGAAAAGCAGGGTAACTTTGAAAATGATATGTAGTATTTATTACATCTTTTTAAGTAAACAATGGAACCGGAAATGTGTGGCTTTATATTGACTCCTTTTATGTTGTGCTGAGTACTTAGAAATGTTCCCTTTTTTGCCTTTTTGTATTTAAGTTCAAAATGAATAGAAATTGAATTAAATAAATAAATGGAGAAAGGGCAGGGGAAAAGGAAGAAATGAGTAAGAAATAGTCATTTATTAAGCTCTTACTAGGTGCCAGGTATTGTGCTAAGTGTTTTACAAATATTGTCTCATTTGATCTTCACAACAACCTTTTTGGATAGGTACTATTGTATGTTAGTGAATTTTTATGTTTTTAGATACTTTCTGTGTTTTATATCACTGTAGTATCCCATGTATCCCTCCTCCTACTCTTCCCAGAAAACCATCCCATGTGACATATAAAAGTCTGAAAACATGCGAAATGTGTAACATCTGTGGACCTCCAATGTCCATGAAAGGGTAGATTTGGAGTACTATAGGAGAAATGTCTCCTCTCTAAGTTCATATGGTAGGTAACCACTGCCAAATATGTATTTACCACGATAAAGAAATTATGGAGTTAAAAACCTAGGTTTTATTATCAAGGTCAAGCATAGGTTCAGACCTCAGAGAAAATTTCAGCCATTATACGGATTCTAACAAGGTTTCTCATAAGCAAAACTGTAGCAAATAATTCATGTACATATTGCAATCTCATTCATTCCTTTTAGGTCATGTTGTTGTTTGTCCTTCATTTTCAAAGAAGACCAATGACGCCATGAGCGATGTCTTTACTTGCTCATGAATTGAATTTACATTAAGCAGAGGGGCACAAAGTCATTAGCCTCACTTTTCTAGAGTCATCTAAGTCCAGTGGCAGAAAGAAAGTCAAGTTAACTGGTGATGGCCTGGGATGCAGTGGATGTTCTCCACCCCTGTAGTAGGATTTTCGATTGATTCATTCATTTGAGCTGTTTGGGCCTCCTGTAATTAATTGAGGTGGGGCTGGACCCCCACCCTTTATATCTATAAAGTGCTGTGCAAAATTATTTTAAAAAAAATTTTAGAGACCTGGAATCTCATTACTGTTAGAAATTCTCAGGTGAGGAAACTAGCTTTCCCAATGTGAATCAGCAGCTGTTTTGCATCTTAGGTTGTAGAGAGTTATCTGGACAACTAAGAGGTAAGACTTGCCCACGTTCACACAGCTAGGATGTGTCAGAGGTGGTATTCAACCCAGGCCTTACAGAATCCAAGCCAAACCTGCAATCCACTCCCCCAAACTGCCTCTGTTCTATATAATGTCACTTGCATTATTCACAATGGTCACATGATATAGGTTGTACGAGTATTAGTGTCTCAGTTTATAGGAGAAGAAACTGAGGTCCAAAGTGTGACTGCTTAGGGGTGTAGCCATCATCAACTTAATTGATATCACAGAACCAGAGGGCAAAATGGAAATTGAAAGAATACACCAATCATTGCCTGAGAGAGATTCTAAAATGAAAACTCCTAGGAACATCATAGCCAAATTCCAGAGCTCACAGATCAAGGAGAAAGTATTGCAAGCAGCCAAAATGAAACAATTCAAATATTAAAGAGCTATGGTCAGGATTATACAGGATTTGGCAGCTTCCACATTAAAGAACTGGTGGGGGGGGGGGGGTGCTTGAAATATGATATACCAGAAGGCAAAAGAGTTAGGATTAAACCAAGAATCACCTACCCAGTAAAATTGAATGTAATCTTTCAGGGGAAAAATGGTCTTTTAACAAAATATAGAACTTTCAAGTATTTCTAATGAAAAGACCAGAGTTGAATAAAAAATTTGACCTCCAAATACAAGACTCAAAAGAAACATTAAAAGGTAAAAAAGAAACAACAAAGATAATGCATAAGAAATTAAATAAGGTTGAACTGTTTATATGTCTATATGGCGACATAATATTTGTAACTCTTAACAACTTTGTTTCTATAAGATCAATTAGAAGGAGTATATGTAGACAAAGGGGGTGGACACAAGGTGGGATGATACCCAAAAAAACAAAATAAAGGGGTGAGAAAGAAAAATGCACTGGAAGAAGAAAGAGGGAGAAAGATTGAATGGGCAAATTATCCCCCCTAAAAAGAGGCATGAAAAAAGCTATTATAATGGAGGGGAAGATGGGGGGTGGGGCAGAGAGGCAAAGCTTAAACCTTATTCTCATCTAAATTGGCTCACAGAGGGAGTAACATACACATTCGGTTAGATATAGAAAAAAAGAAAGCAGAAAACTCTGATAAAGGCCTCATTTCTCAAATATATAGAGAACTGAGTCACATTTATAAAAATACAAATCATTCCACAATTGATAAACGGTCAAAGGATACGAAAGTAAGAAAAAATATTACAGTGTTTCTGATAAAGGCCTTATTTCTCAAATATATAGAGAACTGAGTCAAATTTATAAGAAAACAAGTCATTCCCCAATTGATAAACAGTCCAATGATAAGAACATGTGGTTTTCAGACAAAGAAATTAAAGCTGTCTATAGTCATAAAAAAATGTTCTAAATCACTATTGATTAGAGAAATGCAAATTAAAATGACTCTGAGGTAGCACCTCATACCTATCAGAATGGCTAATATGACAAAAAAGGAAAATACTGGATATTGGAGATGATGTGGGAAAACTGGGACACTAATGCTGGTAGAGTTGTGCAGTGATGCAACCATTCTGGAGAGCAATTTGAAACTATGCCCAAAGGGCTATAAAACAGTGCATATTGTTTGATTGAGAAATACCACTGCTAGGTCCATATCTCAAAAACATCTAAAAAAGGAAAAAGATCTATTCATACATAAATATTTATCGCAGCTCTTTTTGTGGTGGCTAAGAATTGGAAATCAAAAGGATGCCTATCAATTGAGGAATGGCTAAACAAGCTGTAGAATATGATTGTAATGGAATATTATTGTGCTATAAGAAATGACAAACAGAATAATTTCAGAAATACCTGGAAAGACTTACATAAACTGATGCATAGTAAAGTAAACAGAACCAGAAGAACGTTGTACACAGTAACAACAACATTGTTCAATAATGGCTTAGCTATTCTTAGCAATACAGTGATCCAAGACAATCACAAAGGACTAATAATGAAGCATACTATCCACCTCCAGTGAAAGAACTGAAATTGATTGAATACAGACTGAGGCATGCTATTTTTTGCTTTCATTTTTTTTCTTTTATTCGAGTTTTTTTGTACAAAATGACTAATATGGAAATGTTTTTAAAAATTGTACATATATAACCTATATCCGATTGCTTATTGTCTCAGGGAGGGGGTAGGGAAAGGAGGAAAGTGGGGGATAGAATTTGGAGCTCAAAATTTTAAATAAAAATGTTTTTTAAAAAATTAGAATTGGGCAAGTAGAAGCTAATGACTTCAAGACATCAAGAAACAATCAAACAAAATCAAAAGACTTAAAATATAAATGAAAATGTGAGACATCTCATTGGAAAAACAACTCACCTAAAAAATAGACCCAGGAGAAATAATTTTAAAATTATTGGAATACCGAAAAACCATGCCCCAAAAAAGAGCCTAGATATCATCTTTCAAGAAATTATCAAAGAAAACTGCCCTCATATTCTAGAAGCAGAGGGTAAAATAGAAATTGAAAGAATCCATCACCTCTTGAAAGAGTTCCCCAAATAAAAACTCCCAGGAATATTACAGCCAAATTCCAGAGCTCCTTAGTCAAGGAAAAAAATATTTCAAGCAACCAAAAAGAAACAATTCAAATATTGTGGAGCCACAGTCAGGATAACACAAGATTTATCAGTTTCTACATTAAAGCATCAGAAGACTTAGAATATAATATTCTAGAGTGCAAAAGAACTAAGATTACAACCAAGAATCACCTACCCAGCAAAACTGAGCAGAATCTTCCAGGGGGGTGGAAATGGACATTTAAAGAAACAGAGAGTGTTTGCTTTGGCAGCACATATACTAAAATTGGAACTATACAGAGAAGATTAGTATGGCTCCTGTGCAAGAATGACAGGCAAATTCATGAAGCGTTCCATATTTTTAGTCATCCCCAAATTGAGAAATGGTCAAAGGATATGAACAGGAAGTTTTCAGAGGAAGAAATTAAAGACATCTATAGGCATATGAAAAAATGCCTGAAATCACTACTGATTAGAGAAATGCACATCAAAACAACTCTTAGGTACCACATCTCTCCCATCAGATTGGCTAAAATGACAAAACAGGAAAATGATAAATGCTGGAGAGGATGTGGGAAAATTGGAACACTGTTATGTTGCTGGTGGAGTTGTGAACCGATCCAGCCCTTCTGGAGAGCAATTTGGAACTATGCCCAAAGCGTTATAAAACTGTGCATACCCTTTGACCCAGCAATACCACTTCTAGGGCTGTATCCCAAAGAGATCACACAAGTGGAAAAAGGACCCATATGCACAAAAATATTTATAGCAGTTCTTTTCGTAGTAGCAAATAATTGGAACTCAAGGGGATGCCCTTCAATAGAGGAATGGCTGAACAAGTTGTGGCATATGAAAGTAATGGAATAATATTGTGCTATAAGAAATGGGGAAGATACGGACTTCATAATAACCTGGAAAAACCTACACAATATAATGCTGAGTGAGCAGAGCAGAACCAGGAGAACATTATACACAACCACAGACATATTGATTCTGTGATGACCAACTTTGATAGTCTTGGCTCTTCTCAGAGACACAAGGTTCAAAGACAGCCCCAAAGGAGTCACGATGGAAAGAGCTGTCTACACACAGAGAAAGAACTATGGAGTCTGAATGCAGATTGAGGCAAACGATTTGCTCTCCTTTTTTTTCTTTTGTTTTTTTTTCTCTTTTGTTTTTGTTTCTTTGGGGTTGTTTCTTCTTTCTCATGATTCATTCCATTTGTCATAATTCTTCTTTACAACTTGACTATTGTATAAAAAGTTCAATGCGAAGTTATATGTAGAAGATATATCAGATTCCATGCCATCTTGGGGGGGTGGGAGGGGAGGAGCGGGGGAAGAAAATCTGGAACTCAAAATCATGCAGAACCAAGTGTTGTAAACTAAAAATAAAAAATCTTAATTTAAAATAAAATAAAATTTTTAAAGAATAATAGAAGTAATAATATTGCTAAGTATAATAATTATTACTATTGCTATTATTATGACAATTATTGTTAAATTATAAAAATTGTTACTAGTATTATAACAATAGTTATTGTTAATAATTACCATTATTATATAGATTTGTTATATTGTATTGTGACTATTACTATAACTAATTATTAATGTTAAATAAAATAATTATCATTATTATTTAAAAAGTAAAGAAACGGAGGACTTTCAAGCATTGTTGTGTTTGTTCATATCCTTTGACCATTGATCTATTGGGGAATAGCTACTAGTCTAATACATATTTGTTAATTGTTCACATATCTTGGCTACCAAACTCTCATCAGAGAAATTTGATACAAAGATTTCTTCCCACTCAACCACTTCCCTTCTTATTTTACATGCAATAAGGTAGTCTGTGCAGATTTTCAGTTTCAAATAGTCATAGCTATCTATTTGATCGTTTGTAATTTCATCTATCTCTTGTTTGGCTAAGAATATATCACCTACCAATAGCTATGAGAGGTATGTGATCTGTTTCCCTTATGACTTTTTTTATACCATAATTACTTAATATTAAAGTCACATATCTATTTAGACTGTATTGAGGAATGTGGTGTTAAATATTGGTCTAAGCCTAATTTCTGCCAGACTACTTTGCAGATTTCTGAGCAGTTTTTAACAGATTGGAAGCTTTTCCCTAGGTAATTTGTTTTCCATTTTATCAAACACTGGGTTATTGAGTTCTATTGTTCTGAATCTAGTCTGACTAGTCTGTTCCATTAATCTGTTTCTCTATTCTTTAACCAATACCATATGGTTTTGATGACTGCTTCTTTATGGTGCTTTGAGGTCCGGAAGTGCTATACTATACCCCCTTCATCTTTGCTTCTCACCATTCTCCCTGATATTCTAAATCAAGGCTGTCCAACCTTAGGTTATCTTAGGGCCCCATTAAAATAAAATAATTATTCGAGAGCCGCACCCAGAATACAAAATACAGTATACTAATAGAAAGTGGGGGAACGCTCATCATCAATACGACAGGTGAAGGCATGAAGCGTGAAAGCAAACACAAAACAACAAAGGGACGACACAACAGTATAAAGGTAGGTGTATACTGACTAGTCTACGTCATACAGACGGAAGGCATCCCACAGACCGATTGAAAATTCCATGAGATATGTTCCGTCTGTAATAATGCTTAAAAACACCAAAGAAAATTAACATCAATGAGATTATTTATTAGTGATGAAATTTAAAAATCGAATACGCATTCCAAGCAAATTATTATTTTATTTTTTCGCTCGTGAAAATTAAAACCCACAGGTGGGCTGCATAAAATCGTACTACGGGCCTCATGCAGCCCGCAGGCTGTATCTTGGACAGCTCTGTTCTAAATCATTTGTTTTTCCAAATGAAATCTGTTATTATTTTATCAATTTCTGTGAAGTATCCCCTTGGTAATTTGATTGGCATAGCATTAAAAGTATAAATTATTCTATACCTGCTGAGTCTGAGAGGCTCTAAGAACACTAGTCTGGGACCTTTTATGCCCCCAAACCAGGAAGCTGCATCAGAGAAGCTGGGGTCACTCAGGTTGTGGGGAGGGAGGAAGCTGTGTCAGGGAAAAGCAGCGAAGTTACATTAGGAAACTGTGGTCCTATCACCCCATTACAGGAAGAGGCTGGAAAAAAAGGAGGTAGGAATCATTTTCCACCAGTAGACATAGACATATACATAGTAAATAAAAGTAATATAAAGTAAGTACATGCAAAGAAAATACAAGATAAATGTCACAGAGAAATGCTTTGAATTAGCGTTTTACTCATTGTCCAGCCTAGGTCAATTATCAAGCATTGCTGTATGTTGGCCCCTTCCCTGGATAGAATCCCAAATCTCCGATCTTTTCTTTCTCACTCTCACATATCTTTTTCTAGTCTCTTTATTTCTGAACTATTCTTCCTACAGCTCTACTGGGCCCCACAAATGAACTTCTTCATGAATGAGCGAATGAATGAAAAAGCATTTTTAAGTGCTTATTATGTGCCGAGCACTATATTAACGACTACAGATACAAATATTTTTAAGAGAGGCATCTTTAGCTGAAGGACCTTACATTCTGGTAGAGGAAGGCAAAACATAACAGAGGTGACCAGGAAGAAGTGTTTTGTTCTGTGGCAGTAGGAGTAAGGAACAGGCAGACGGGGTAGAGGGAGATGAAGAGGAAAAGGAGATGTGGCAGGTCGATGGTAAAATTTCCTAGATAGATAAATGGATGAATGGATGGATGGGTAAAATGTGATATCTGGTATCTAGGGTCAGACAATAGATTAATTAACTGGGTTAAGCCCTAGGATGGGAGCTTCAAAGATAAGTTGATTAACTTCCCCTGGGAGTAGGGCCTGGATTCAGGAAGACCCTCTATTGTATTGTTTCTTAGCTCTATTGTTGCTAGTTTTCAGTCTTATTTTAGAATCTAATATAAAAAACAAAATAAATTCAAAATTTAAATGTTTTCCTTTTTTGACAAAATCAAGAGCTTTTTTGTGAGTCTCAATTACGAATATAAATACCTATAATATTAATGACCGATAAAATACAAATTGACTAATAAGACTTCTAGAACACATGCTAAGATTTCTTTTGCAAAATTATTTGGAACAAAGTTAACCTAATTGCCAAATCCATTGATTTTTCATCAATCTTGCTGGACTTCTAATCTGCATTTGATACCTCCTCCTACTGAAAATTCTCTTCTCCATTAGTATCCATGACACTATACTCTTCACTTTCTATCACTCAAACTGCTTTTTCTCTAACTCCTTTACTAGTATGTGTTCTTCCTCCTACCTCAAAACATTTTTATTGTATAGGATTTTTTCTCTTCTTTCTTTTAACTCTGGTGATCTCAACCATTGCCACAGTTTCTATTATTTCCTCAATGTGAATTGCTCTAAAATCTCTGTCTCCAGTACTGGTCTCTCTCTTGAGCTCCAGAAAAGCATTTCCAGAACTATGCCAGCACTTCCACCTGGATGTCTTATTGGCATTTAAATTCAGCATATATGGGACTTTAAAATCAGCATGTAGAAAATGATCTAATTGTGAAGTAAGCAAGACAGGAGAACAATTTACACAATAACACATGATAAAAACAAACAACTTTGAAAGGCCTAAGAACTCTTATCTGCAGTAAACATTTCCAGAGCACTGATGAACTATCCAATGCATATCCTGACAGAAAGATGATGATAACTCCAAATGAAGAATGAGACATAAATTTTGGGAGACTGATAAGATGGTAATTTGTTTCATTTGACTATGCATACTTGTTACAAAGCCTTTGCTTAATTTTGTTTTCATGGAGTGAGTAGGAGGGAAAGATTAAGTCTTGGTATAACACTGAATCTACAGATTAATTTAGGTAATACCATTTTTATTATATTGGTACAGCCCACCCACAAAAACTATTTTACCAGTTACTTAAGTTGTTCTTCCTTTCTTTAGTGTTTTGTTGCATCTACACAGGTCTTGGTAGATTGGCTCCTGGGTTGTTTTGTAATTATTTAAAAGAACTTCTTTTCCATCATTTTTTTCTGGAGCTTTGGTAATGCTACAAAGAAATGCTTTTCATTTCTATGGATTTCTTTTGCAGGCTTTACTAAAAAACATTGTTTGAAGTAGTTTGTCATTTCCCAGGAGCTTTCAGTGTAAACTATCAAATCTCCTCTTTACCTGTGTAAGGTTTTGTATTGTCTATACAGATTATGTATGCCTTCATGGGTTTTTCTAGAGGTGACACAGGAAGGCATGAAAAGATACCTCTACATCTTCTATCCACCCTTCACTAAGAGAGACTTTAACTCCTGCTAGGAGATGAATAGGAAATTGGGGTCTTAAAAATGGTTGCTCTGCTCTCCTCAGAAAGGGCGTTCCAGGCTAGAATTATATCTACCTACTCCAAAAAATATTGCTAGTCTAGGGGGAGTATAGAAGAATTTTAGGTTCAAGCTGTGATCCTATCCCTTTAAAGAGAAAAGTGTCCAAGGTTCTATATCCAAAGACTTGACTCTATACCAAATGCCAGTTACACAAAGATCCCATCAATGTAATTTGTGCAACCCAATAGCAAACAAATCAAAGGAGTTATATAGATTAGAACATACCAAACAACATACAGAGTAAATGAGCTCTTTCACTGGGATCAAGATAGCTGATCCATAGAAAGGAAGGAAGAGAGAGGAAGTGGGCAGATGGAAGTAGGGTGGGGGGAAGAGAGAGGGAGAGATACTAATCACTGGGACCTTCATAGCTGAGGCTTGGGATAAACAACCCATTTTATTGATTCATTTTTTATATCTTTCTGAAAGCAGACAAAAAGCACAACTTTAGATCAATTCCTAGGCACATATTAGCCTAACAATTTGGGGAGAGTTGTGGGATAATTTTTTTTTTCTGAGAAGTCCAGTGAAGGTTGTGTGTAAAATGGCACAACTGGCATTTTTTCCTTTCACTTTGTTCCTATGAAAGGAAAAATTTTCCAACAGGCAGACTAGAAAGTCATGACTCCAGGGTTTGCAAAGCACGATGACCCTGTTAGATAGGTGCTATTATTAGCCCCATTTTATAGTTAAGGAAACTGAGGTAGCCAAAGATTAACTTGCCCAGGGTCACATATCTTGTAATTGTCTAAGGACGGAGTCTTCCTGATTCTAGGCCTAGCACTCTATCCACTGTGCCATGAGCTGCCTCTGAAGTCCATGACACAAATTAAGTAAATTTGAACTAGATGTTCTCTGAAGTAACTGCCAGGGCTTAATCTATAATCCTACTATGCCTTGGGGCAATAATAAAAGTCCTATTGCTTTCTGCATCCTTGGTTAGTTTGATTCTTCTCTAGAAAACTCTAAATCTAAAAAAAAAAAAAATTGTACTAGATTAAGACTACAACCCCCCTAAGGGCTATAGTTGGTGCTGAGATCCTGTGCGGGAGGGGAGAGGTTGAGAAAAGGGAGACACACCCCTCAACAGTCCAAAGGCTCCAAAGATCTGATGTACAAAACCATGGGCTTTTAGAAGCACCACCATACTATTTCCTTAGCTTCCATTCAAAGGTCCCTCCTCCCGAGGGTCTTATGGTGACTTGAAGTAAGGAATTTTTATCCCTTCAAGATAGATGCCCTTTCTCATTTCAAAGGGCAAGCTCTTCTTATGCCTAAGGTTTACCCCAAATTGAGTTCAATTATCCTCTTAAAGAAAACATTTCATCCTCACTGAATTTGTGTGTGTGTGTCTGATGTCACGGTCACAGGATCAAACTCTCAGGAAAAAGGTAATTCAGAGTCCATTTAGTCTAACCTGTTCCTGAACATAAATGTCCTCTACAGCACAATTAAGTTATCAGCTTTTCTTTACAGACTTGATGACCAGATCTGGCCCCACGCGTAGTATGATATGGACAGAATATGATCACATAGTCATCTCCTCCCTCATTTAGCTAAAATTCTGGAAACAATGTTTTTCTTCATGTAGTTTACTATTTTGTTAGGTTTTTTTTTGGTTGCCATATCACTCTGTTGATTCTTATTGATCTTACAATCCACTAAAACCCTCAGATCTTTTTTTCAGAGAAACCGTCTAGCCATATATTTCCTTTGTTGTGCTTGGGAAGCTGATTTTTTGAAACCAAGTGTCAAACTTTACATCTATTCTTATTAAAGTTCATTTTATTGGTGTTCTAGCCTATCAAAAAAAATTTTGGATTGTGATTGTCATATACAATCTTCTAGTTCTTATCATTGTATTATTTGAAAATTGTTACTGAGGGGAAAAAATGTATAACGCCAGAGTCAGATCAAATCTATAAGTACTCATTCAACATCTACCGTGCTAAGCACTGGGGATGTTTAACACAGAAAAAAGAAAGACAGTCCCTACCCTCAAGGAACTTACACACTAATTCTAATAGGGGAAAAAACACACAAAAGGAAGCTGAAAAGGGAGGGATAAAATGGGGGAGGGAGAATTTACTTCATATGGGGCATGGTGGAGAAATCACTCAAAGAAGTTTCAAAGTAGTGCAACCACTTGAAATGAGTAGATATCTGAGCTAAGCTCTTCCCCTTAAATGATTGTTGGAGTTCATAGTCTCACCCTCCAATCAGAGAGGCATCAGGGAGTGATGAGTTAGAGTATCTAGGTTGATGAGATCTTACTGAAGTGATCCCAATAATAGGGCATGGTAGAGAAGTCAGTCAGAGAAGTCTCAAAGTAGTGCAGCCACGTGAGAAAAAAACAAAAGTTTCTTAAATCTAGGCAGTATTGATTTGTAGTTTTGCTGATTCCTGAAGTGTAAATGCTCATAAAAAAAAAAATTTAAGAATCAAGTCTCTCAAGTTGGTTAGACCTGCACCCCCCACACACATCCCTACAAACAACTGTGCACAGACAAGATAAATACAGGATAAATTGGAGATAATCAACAGAGGAAAGGTTCTCGTATCAAGAGGGATTAGGGAAGGCTTCTTGCACAAGGTAAGATTTTAGCTAGGACCTGAAGAGAATCAGAGAAACCAGGTGACAGAGATGAGGAAGGACAGAATTCCAGGCAGAATCTTGTTTGAGGAGCAGCAATGAAATTGGTATTTGTTGTCCTTCAGTCTCGAAGAGGACCAAAATGACATCACTATGTCAGAGCCAAGTTACATTGTGTCTGACTGTGACTGGTCAGACAAATATGAATTCAGAATGTCCTATAACAGTTTGGGCACAAATAGTCTATGTGAACATTTGGAGTGGAATCCCTAAATTTGCACATCTCTCATTTCTTTTAAGCTATTTCAATTCTGCTTTGCTCTTATAGCATAATGCCTTCTTTGATGTGAGCATGACGTGCTGGGCAGTCCTTTGGTAGCATCTCCCATACCATGCAATCAATTCCAAAGTTCTTCAGAGGGACCTTGAGAGTGTCTTTGTATCACTTTTTCTGAACACAATTCAAAGCCACAGAAAGCATTGGCCTTGTATGAGTTTTCTATAAAATAGTCTTTTAGGCAAGCATACATTTAGCATTCAGACAACTGGCAGCCCACCAGAGTTGTGCTCTCTGAAGTGGAGTTTGAATGCTTGTTGGCTTAGTTCAAGAATGGACCTCAGTTTCCAGTACCTTATCTTGCCAGGATCTTCCTAAGACAATTCAGATGGAAGTGATTCATGGCATGGTGCTGGTATAATTGTCCAGGTTTCACAAGCATCCAACAATGAGGTCAGCACAGTTGCTCTGTAGACCTTCAGTTTGGTAGTCAGTCTAATACTTCTTCTCTCCCCTACTTTCCTCTGGAGCCTCCCAAACACTGAACTAGCTCTGGCAATGCATGCATCAATCTCATTGTCAATGTGTACATCCCTGGAAAATATATTGCTAAGGTAAATGAACTAATTCACAGTATTCAAAACTTCTCCATTTGCTATAGCTGATGGTTGTGTATAGATGGTTGTGTGGAGCACCTTTGTTTTCTTGCTGTTAATTGTTAAGGCAAAATTAGCACAATCATCAGAGAATCAATCCATACTTTGTTGCATCTCAGCTTCAGAGGCTTCACTGAGTGCACAATCATCTGTGAACAAAAAGTCACACAACACCCTCTCCTTCCACTTTAATCTTGGTTTGTAACTTTTTCAAGTTAAATAATTTACCATGAATGTGGTAGCTGGCCTGGGTTCATCCTAATGGAAGGCGTCTGACAACATTGCTGAAAACATCATACTAAAAAGCATGGTAGTAAGCACACAGACTAGTTTCACTCTATTGGTGACTGGGAAAGTATGAGAGTATTGTCCATTATGCAGAAGCAGGACAAGTATGTCATCATAAAACTGATGTAAATACTAATGAACTTCTCTGGGCAACCAAATTTTGACATAATTTTCCATAAGCCCTCATGACTGACAGTATCAAAGGATTAGATCATATCAATGAACTTTGTATAGAGACCTCTGTTCTGCTCCTGGCATTTCTCCTGGAGCTGTCAGGGAGCAAAATTTTTCCTTTGCCCTTTCTGAAGCCACACGGGCTCTCAGATAGATGATCATCTTCCAGGTGAAGAACAAGTCTATTAAGGAGGGCTCTGGCAAGAATCTTGCCAGCGATGACTAAGAAAGAGGAGGGCCCACACACACACGCATGACTGTTACAGGACAATCTATTTCCTTTATCTTTACAGAGATAAACAATGAAGGCATCCTTGAACTCCCAGGGTTCATATAACCCAGAAAACTTCAGTCAGCTTTTGTATGAGCAATGGACCCTTCCCCTTGTAAATCTCAGCTGGAATAGAATCAGCGTCAGGTGCTTTGCCACACGAAAGGAGCCTAATGGCATTCAAAACCTCTTCTTTGGTAGGAAATTTGGCTAGAGAAGGAGTGACTTCAAACTGAGGTAAATGGTCAATGGCTTCAGCATTGATCGACGACAATCTATTGGGAACACTATGAAAGTGTTCAGATCATCTCTCTAGGATCATGTCCTTTTCACTAATCAAAGTGGCACTGAGTAGTTGAGATGCACCATATATCTTTGGCCCATAAATAGCCTTCAGGGCATCATAAATGCACTTTGGATTATTATTATCAGTATAAAACTGAATTTCATCTGCCTTCTTACTGAGCCAAGAATCCTGCATCTCTCTAAGCTTCACTTATACTTTACTTTTGATGGAGTTAAAAGCTGCCTTCTCAGAGATGGATGTAGAGTTTTCATTTTTCATTTAGCAGCTTCTAAATTTCCCTATCATTTTCATCATGCTAGTCTTGATGTTTGTGAGTGTTCTGGCCCAGATGAGTAAATGCAGTGTCTGAAAGCTGTCCACTCCTTTTTTTGCTCCACTCTTGCCAACCATGTGTTGGCTCAACTCTCCTTCCAAGTTAGCAATGAACTGTTCCAACTCAGAGTAGCACTCCAATCTATTAACATTAAGTCTTCTGGGAGTAATCTTGCCTTGGGGACACAACTTTTGTTGAACGCAAATATTTAGCTTGGAGACGATAAGTCTATGATCAGTCCAGTGCTCTGTGACACACACTGCCGTTGTCATTCTCATATCCTGTCTGTCTCTTCTCCCTACAATGGCATTGATAATGTATTCTATGTTATTTAAATTTTCCTAGGTCACATATCCTTATCTTGAAGGTAAATGGTTTAAAATATTGGTTTTACTGCCTCTTTTTTAACATCAATTCCACTGATAAAATAATTTCAGTTTCTGATGTTGAGCCATCTGACATAGCCAGAGGCCTAGAGAAGTAATTTGGGTTTCCCAGAAGGCCCTGTGGCAATGGCATTTGCCAGGAACACAGAGGAGAAGGGTAAAACTTGAGGGGACTCAACAGCAACCCTAGTAGAGTGTGAGGGAGACTCAGTATAGGGGATGTTCTAGGGTTTGTAACCAGAGACTGAGAGCTCCACAATGGAAGGGCCCCAGAGCTGGGGGCAGCCACAGCCACAAGGGGAAAGGTCGAAGTGATGTTTTACCATCTACAAGTCTACTACCTCTGGTTGAAGGTCAATTGCAATGTTTTCTGTGACTAGCATTAGTAAGATGCTCTGGATAGCTGAGAACTTCCAACTCCTATTTTCATCTGAGAGAGATGGTGGGGGTAGACATCAGACAGAACTATATTTTGTCCGAGGGATGTTTCCTTAATTGAACAAAAAGCTGTGAGAACAATAATCTGTTACACTATTCACTGTGGACTAAAGCAATTTACCTCTTATTTAATGGGACAATGACAGAATAAAAGTAACACTTAGGGAGTCAAAATCCAAGATAAATAAGGAACTCCCGTCTAGCTGTCTTCTGTGAATTCAGATCACCTCACCCAGATTCCCTTCATGCTCATTTCCTGAAAGGAGTGCCATCCATCTACTAACCAGTTGCCTCCCGCAGAGAAGGCAAACCAACTGAATCAGTCAGGCACCCAAGCAGAGAGGCAAGAGGCAAGCAGCTTGTGCAGGGCAGGGCAGACCACCACCACTATCCTGGCCACCATCTCCCCTCAGACACTGATGGGACAGCACAGGATCCTGAATCCAAGAGCCTTCAATGCTTCCAGCCCAGCGCACCCAGCCATCATCCTGGGAAGCAAGCTCTGTGAGTATGAAGAGCTTCTGCAGGTGTTGCAACCACAGCTTTTGATGACCCAGAAGAGAAAGTTCTTACCACCAAAGTCCTTGGCAAAGTCAGATGGCTCAACAACAGAAACTGAAATCATTTTATCAGTGGAAATGATGTTTAAAAAAGAGGCAGTAAGACCAATATTTTACACCATTTACCAAGATAAGATCAAAATGGATATGTGACCTGGATAAAGAGATCTAGGAAAATTTAAATAACACAGAATATATTACCTATCAGACTTATGGATAGATAAACAATTTATTAATAAACGAAAGATAAAGAGTAGTATAAGATTAAAATGGATAATTTCAATTACATCAAATTGAAAAGGTTTTATACAAATATAGCAAAGATCAGAAAGAAAGCAGAAAATTGGAGGGTGGGTTTATAGATAGTATGTCAGATAAAGGTCTCATATCTCAAATATATAAAGAACTGTGTCAAATCTATAAGAATACAAGTCATTCCCCAATTGATAAATGCTCAAAGGATATGAACAGGCAGTTTTCCAATGAAGAAATTAAAGCAATTCATAGTCATATAAAAGTGTCCTAACCATTATGAAGTAAAGAAATGCAAATTAAAACAACCTTGAGATATTGTTTTACACTTACAAGATTGGCTAAAATGATTGAAGCAGAAAGTGACAAATGTTGAAGAGAATGTGAAAAAATTGGGACACTGATTCAATGTCCAATTGTAAATGATCCAAATATTTTGTAGAGCAATCTGGAATTATGCCCAAAGAGTTATAAAACTGTGTATATACCATTTGACCCAGCAATACCATTACTTTGTCTGTTTCCCAAGATGATCAGGGGAAAAAGGAAAAGAAGCCTTATGTTCTAAAATATTAATAGCATAAAATATTTATATCTCTTTGTGAAGGCAAAGAACTGGAAAATGTGGGGATGCCTGTCAGTTAGGGAATGGCTTAAACAAGTTGTGGTATATGATTGTGATGGAATACTACTGTGCTATAAGAAATGATGAGCTTGATGATCTTAGGAAAGCATGGAAAGACTTGCACAAAATAAGAAAGAGTGGAATGAGCAGAACCAAGAGAATGTCATGCAGTATACAGTAACTGCAATATTGTTTTAAGGATAACTTTGAGTGACTAAATCATTTTGATTATTATAAATACCCAAACTAATACCCAAAAAAGGACATACGAAGGAAGACACCATCTACATCCTGAGAAAGAATTAAGTAGAAGTATGTATAGAATTGTTTTACATACATACATACATATATTATACATATTTGTGTCTAATGGTAGTCATCTCTAGGGTGGAGGGGGTGAGGAAAGAAAAGAAAAAAAGAAAAAAGTTATGTGATTACTTTATTATATATTTAAAAGGAGTAACAAGTTGTACATAATAGATTTTCAGCTTCATGTGCAACCATCTTTTTTTCTATTTTACTATATAAGGAAATGTTTGTTTTATTTCTTAAGTTCAGGATAAAATAAATAAAAAAAGAAGAGGCATTAAAATTTGTTTTGTTGCTGTATTCTAAGGACCATGAGATCTTTCCATCTACCTTGCAGGTGAAACCTTTCATATGTATTATCTCCTTCATTAGAATGTGAGCTCCTTGAGAATAGCGACTGTTCTGTATCCTTGTATCTTCAATGCTTTGTACATCTCAAGGGCTTAGTAAATACTTCATTGATTCAGATGAAAGAGAGAGAAAGAGAGACAGAGAGAGAGAGAGATAAAGAAAGAGAGAGAGACAGAGAGACAGAGACAGAGACTGTGTAATTTGCCTAAGGTTGTATAGATAACAAGTAGCAGATCTGAGTTACCTAGAACCCTTCAAAACCTGTCCCAAAGATCTTTGAAAGGACAAATATATTTCCCTGCTGCCTCTAAAGCATAGACATTCCTTCTGTTGGTAGGATAGTACCCTAGTACCTTTCTTTTCTAGGTCTTCGGTAACTAGATCTGCTAAAGAGTCAGGTGTTATAATGCTGGCAGGGCCAGTAGCCAGGTCCCATCTCCTGAAAGGCTTCTTCCCTAGATGACAGCTGCAGGAGTAGGCTAGAAGCTGAGATGTGGAGGAGGAGGAGGAGGTGCATTGCTCTTCCAGGGCCTTTGGGGCCTCTCTGCCCATTCAGAGCAGTTGATATTGGTGGTGGCAGGATTGCAGATCTCTTCTCTATAGGAATTGCTCCACTGGATGATGGATGGTGTCACACATAGTAGGCATTTTCTATCGGAGTCTAGCCCTGCTTCTACCTTGAACTGCTGCTGGTTTCCTCCCAAACCTTGGCTTAGGCTACATTCCAGCAGATAGTTCCTCAGATGGCGACAAAAGGAAGTATACAAAATAAAAACCTCCCACACACTGGTGCTCTGGTCATTGAGACCCAGGATGGACAAGTTGTTCCTACTCAACCTATTTACCTTCTTTTGCCTGGCTGAGGGTAAGTCCCCAGGAAAAAGAAAGATTTGAGGGCTCCAATCTGGGTACTTTCAGCAGCAAATAAGGGTTTAAGAGTGGGATATTCCAGACAGATTCTTTTCTCTTTTTCTACAGGAGGACTTGGATCTAGACAAGGTAATGCCAGCATCCTCATCTGCAATGTCTTAGGGGAAAAGGTCAGTTAGTGATAGCTATGAGGTATCAGAGAAGCCCCTTCTTTCATTTATCCATTCACAATGTTCAACAAAGGCAGTTGGTGGGGCAATGAATAGAGTGCCAGGCCTGAAGCCAGGAAGATTCATCTTCCTGAGTTCAAATGTGACCTCAGATACTCACTAGATCTGTGACCCTGAGAAAGTCACTTCTCTCTGTTTGCCTCAGTTCCTTATCTATCAAATGAGCTGGAGAAGGAAATAGCAAAGCAGTACCTTTGCCAAGAAATCCCCGAATGGGGTCACAAAGAATCAGACACAACTGAAAAGACTGAACTACATGTTCAAAAAACATCTAAGTGTCTATTTTATGAAAGGCACTGAGCTATGCTCACAAATGGCCCCTTCCTACTCCTTTGCCATTATACCTTTCTCCTCAAACCTACAAAGCCCAGGATGAATTCTCCCAGCTCTTGTTTCTTGTAAAAGTTCCCCTCCTCTTTGGAGAAAAAGACCCCCTTGGACAGAAACTCAGGCAAAAGCTGAAAGTATCCTGTTTTTTTCCTTTGGTCCCTTTCACTATTACCCCAAACCCACAAGTTCTCTCTGGGCACAAGGCATCTAGAACAGTGTATATTCTGAAGGGCAAGAATTAAAACCAGCCTTCTGGGGAAGCACAGTCTCAAAGCTCTGCTCTCTGTACCTGATAGACTCAGAAAAGAGATGCAACCTATGTTCACTTTTCCACACTGGGTTTTGTTACTCTGGCATGAAGAGCTGCACAGCGTCGACTGGACAGCACTGTGTCACAAAGAACTACTTTATAATTCAAAATTCAGGTATATGGGGCATGGGGAGGGGAGGAGAAATAATCATGCACTTCCCCCAAGACTGATCCCCTTCTCTAGCCCCCAGAGGCACTGGCAAGTGTCCTACAGGGTTATATAGAGAGAATTACAAATGTATATTTCTGCGTGTCCTAGGTTCCCTAAACGTTCCGGAAGCATTCATAGAGTCACCCATAGTGATCAGGCAAAGTTCACCTCTGGGTTATAAAGACAAGGAGGAGTTTGGGGTGAGATGCTATTCTTAAGGACATATTGGGAGGAGGCAGCAGCTCTGAATCTTTTTCTCTCACTGCTCAGGTTTGGCTCTGTATCATTATTCAAAACTGACATGTAAGACAGACTGCGTGAATGAGGACATAACCTCGAAAAGAGACAGGCTTGAAGTCCTCTGCTGCCGTGACAGACATTACTGCAACATGCCTTATGGGACCAAGATCCCTTCTTCCTAGGAGCCCAAACACAAGAAAGGACCTCTTCCAGAGCCTTTTATTCTGCTCTCTTCTCCTCCAAACCCAGGAATTCTCTAACTGGATCCTGCTTTTAACAGATATGAGAGTTGATAATGTTGATGTATCCTCTCCTGTCAGGCAGTTCTGAAACTAAACAGCTTAAAATCATTGTTGTCTCTAACACATTCCTGTTCTAAACCCTGATTCCCTTCTTGGGATTTTTCTTGACAGGTGGGACACATGACACCCTCTACTGATCATCCATGGAGGCTGAGCTTACAGTCCTCTGAAGATAGAAGCAAAATCCTCTTATAAAGGATGCCAATGGAACCAAAATTAGACATAAACAAAAGATTATTTAGTTTAGGACAAGACATCACAGAAATCACAGAATCTGAATCAGAGGAGAACTCAGATGTTAACTAAACCAATTTATATCTGAACCAGAGTCCCTTCTACCACACCCCTAGTAAGTGGTTATGTAGACTTTTCTTGGAAACTCCAGGGAAGGGAACTGATTCCCTGCTGAACCAACCCATCCTACTTTTGTACATAAGGAAAATTTTCCTCACAGAATCTAAACCTACATCTCTTCAATCTATATCCATTGTTCCTTGTTTAGTGTGGGGGAGGGGTTGTTTGTGATGATTTAAGAGGAAAAGGAGAGGGTGAATGGCATCTGATGTCTGTAAAGAGAAGCTACTTAAGGGGAAAATGGTTCTGATAGAGGAGAATCAGAAAATCTGACCTGAGTTAAGGAAAGAAAACATTGATGAAAATCAAACGAAAACTTAAAAGAACAAACAAAATCGACATTATTTCAGATTATAAAGTCCACAAATATTTCCTAATTAGAGTTTAGATTACCCTTTTTACAGTATTTACAGATTATCCTTTTCCCCTGCAGTTTTGGAGGAATAAAATGTAAAAATTTGTATTGAAACTGAAAATTTCCTATGTCTACCTGAAGAGGCCACTGTTGAAACAGACATTCACCTTCCTTGTCATGTGGACTGCTTGCTTTTCCATGAAGTCAGTTATACAACTGAAAATGGAGGAATTCTGGGCATCAGATAGGATGAAACAGACAGTACTGAAGCCCCTTAAAGTTCCCCAAGGTCTGGATGAGAAACTCAGATCCAAACTATCCTTCCTACTCCCCAACTTCACATGAACATAGGGGTAATTACCAGAATCCTCTGTCTCAACAGTTCTACCCCTTCACCTACCCCCTTAGCCAGGCTCATTTTCCACTAATGACCTCTTTCCTTCTCCATCTTGTCTAAAATCATTCTCAAGAACAACGCATAACCCACAAGCTCCGATTTGGAGGATAGCGATGGTTAGCAAATGTTTCTCCTGCATCGCTCATCCTCATCCCCTTTCCTACAAACGAATAAATCTTTCCTGAATACTGCTTACTCCTATTTCATTCTAGCAGGACCTAGTTGGAAAATTTGATATTCTTTAAAGAAAACCATCTTAGTGGCCTAGACCTGACGACCTCCTTAGCTCAACAAAAACTTAACCTCCATGAACCAGCTCAAATCCAAGAGATCCAACAATACCTTATTTATCACCACCCCAATCTGTCAATCACTTCAATCTGTCTCCAAAGCCAGGAGAGAGAAAGGTCAATACTCTGCTTGTAGATCTGCCTGCCTTAAGTTTCTTCCCACTCCAGTTCATCATCCACTCAGCTCCCAAAGTGATTTTCTTAAAGCACAGTTCCAACCATGTCATTTCCCCTACTCAATAAACTCCATTGGTTCCCTATCATCTCCAGGATCAAAGACAAAATCCTGTTTGACAATGAAAGCTTTTCATTGCCTAGCCTCCTACCTTTTCAGTCTTCTTCTGTCTTACACCCTGCAACATACTTCAGTCCAGTGACATTGGCCACCTTGTTCCACAAGCAAGACACTCCATCTCTCAGCTCTGGGCACTTTCTCTGGCTGTTCTCCACCCATGAAATGCTCTCTGTCCTCATGTCTGCCTACTGATTTCCCTGACTTCCTTGAAGTCCTAACCAAAATCCCATCTTCTACAGGAAGCCTTCTCCAATCCTCCTTAATCCTGGTGCCTTCTCTCTCTTCAATATTATTTCTTATTTATCCTGTATCTAGGATGTTTGTACATATTTGTTTGTTTGTTTTCCCTCCATTAGATTGGGAGCTCTGAGAGGGCAGGGATTTCCTTCTTTTTGTATCTTCAGTGCTTGGCAGAGTGCCTAAAACAGAATAAATTAATAAAATAATAAATAAAACATAATAAATTAATAAATGTTTATTGGTTACCTGACTGACAGGTAATAATGGAGTGGGCTGAGAAGGCCACAAACTAGGAATTTCAATTGAATCACAGAGTGGTAGAGTTGGAAAGAAACTCAAAGGCCACATAGTACCTCACATAACTGAACAAGAATCTCATCTGCAACATACCCAAAAAGTCATCTAGTCTCTGCTTGAAGACCTCCTGTCAGAAGAAACTCATCACTTACAGACAATTCATTTCTGGATTGTTCTAGTTTCCTTATCTGCCTCTGCAACTTCTACTCAGTGCTCTCTCTGTGTTATAGACTGTTGAATGCAGCCTTTAGAGGGGCTACCTAACCCTGACCCTGACTGTGACCCTGATCGCATGGTTGAAGCAGGTTTTAACCAGTTGAAGCCAGTCTTGTGGTTTTTCTGGAAACTCCCCATTCCTGCACCTGGAGCCCTCTGTTCTGACAAGATGTCACCCCTCCCTGAGCCTTCCCAGACTTCTCTATGGACTTTTGGCTATCTTGCAAAACAACTTGGGTAACAGCTTCTCAAGGCTATGCCTTCCATGAGATTGCCTCCCTGTTGAAATATATTTTAACCTTACCCTTTCTGTCCCTCCCAGACACTCCAAGACTTTGGTGCTGCATGGTATCCTGAATTGTAATTCCTTTGCCTCAATTAAAGACCCTTGTTGTTGCTATTTTGGGAGTCCTCTTTATTTCAGGTCGACAAATAAAGATAGCTATCATTCCTTCTCCCAAGTTTTCTCTTCTCCAGGCCAACAATCCTCACATGGCATGATCTTTGCAATCTCAGTTACTCTTCAACTCACAGCACCCAGAATTGAATATAGTATTCCAGATGAAGTCTGATAAGGACAGAGTACATACTATAGAACCAGATTCCTAGGTCTGGGCAATATTTCTCTCTTGATATAATCTAAAACTACACTAGCCTTTAAAGTCTCATACTATACTCTTGATTCACTGGACTTGTGGTACCTAAAAACTTCCTAAATATGTCTTACATAAACTGCTGCTGAGTCATACCTCCCCTACTTTACACTTCGAAATTCAATTTTTTCAACCTAACTATAACCAGAGAGGTGAAGAGCCTCATGTTTATGCCATATGAGGATAGTTGGAATAAACTGGGTATTTAAAAGCTAAAGGAAAGAAGACTTAGGTGGAACAGGTTATCTGTTTTCAAAGTATTTGAAGGGCTATTCCATGGAAGAGAGATTAGAATCATGCTATGTGGCCTCAAGAGACAGAACTAGAAGCAACAGGAAGAAGTTGCTAAGAAGGAAATTTAGGCTTAATATAAGGAAAAATCTTCCTAATAATTAGAGCTATCCTAAAGTAGAATGGATTGCCTTGGAGGTCATGGGTGGCCTCTCAAAAGAGGTTTTCAGGCAAAGGCTAGATGAGGACTTTGGGGTATATTGTACAGAGGATTCTATTTCTTTTGCAGATTGGACAAGACAGTCTCTGAGGTCCCTTCTAACTCCTAAATTCTGTGACTTGATTTTTTTTTGCCTTTTCTCTGGACCTACAATTTCAAGTAATAGATAAATTGTTTTTATTTTATATTTAATTTATGGAACAAAACCATCATTTCCATAACAGTGTAATAAAAAACATGATTATACATGAAACTGCAAAATTATCATATAAATTTCTTTCTTTTCTTTTTCATTTTCTTCCCTCCCTCCCCACCCTAGAGATGGCTACCATTAGACACAAATATATATGTGTGTGTGTATGCATGTATACACATATAGATATATACATGTATACATGCACATATACATATGTACATACATGCATATATGTGTGTGTAAAATTATTCTATACATGCTTCTATTTATCAGTTCTTTCTCTGGATTCAGATAATGTCTTCCTTCGTATGTCCTTTACAATTAATTGGGGTATTCATAATTGACAAAATAACTTATTCACTCAGTCATTCTTTAAAAAATAAATTGCAGTTACTGTGTACAGTGTTCTCTTGGTTCTGCTTCTTTCACTCTTCCTTATTTTGTGCAAGTCTTTCCATGCTTTCCTAAGATCATCAAGCTCATCATTTCTTATAGCACAGTAGTATTACATCACGATCATAAACCAAAACTTATTTAGCCATTCCCCTATGGACAAACATCCCCACAATTTCTAGCTCTGCGCCACCACAAAGAGAGCTGCTATAAATATTTTAGAACATAGAGTTTTTTTTCCCTTTTTCCCTAATCACCTTGGGAAACAGACCAAGTAGTGGTATTGCTGGATCAAAGGGTGTATACACAGTTTTGTAACTCTTTGGGCATAATTCCAGATTGCTCTCCAAAATGGTTGGATCATTTTACAATTCCACCAACAGTGAATCAATTTTTTTTGCATTCTCTCCCACATTTGTCACTTTGCCCTTCTATCATTTTAGCCAATCTAGTAAGTGTAAAATGATATCTCAAGGTTGTTTTAATTTGCATTTCTCTAATTTATAATGATTAGAGTATTTTTATATGACATGAACTGGTTTTTATTTCTTCATTGGAAAACTATCTGTTCATATCCTTTGACCATTTATCAATTGGGAAATAATTCATATTCTTACAGATTTTGACAAAGTTCTTTATATATTTGAGATATGAGAGCTTTATTTGAGAAACTATCTATAAAAAATTTTCCCCCAGTTTTCTGCTTTTCTTCTAATCTTGGCTAGATATGTTTTATTTGTTATAAAACCTTTTTAATTTAATATAATCAAAATTATCCATTTTACCCCTAATTTTGCTCTCTATCTCTTGCTTATCCATAAATCTGGTTAGTAAAATATTCTATGTTCTAATTTTCTCATAAATTCTCTCTGTATTTCTAAATCATGTATTCATTTTGACCTTCTCTTGGTAAATAGTGTGAAATATTGGTCCATCTCCAGTTTCTGCCATACTGCTTTCCAGTTTTCCCAACAATTTTTACCAAATAATGAATTCTCATCCCAAAATCTTAAGTCTTTACATTTGTCAAATACAAGGTTATTATGTTTATTCGCTGCTGTAAATTGCATGTCTATTCTAAACAGACAATGCAGGCTATAGCTTGGCAGTAGCCTGCAAGAGCTGATTCTCAGGAGGAAGCTTATCATCTCAAGTGAAGTTAATTAATGAGCCACTTAAAGCAACTTGGATTTTGCTTAAATTAAATCTAGAGGATTGTCTTTGCTGCCCCACCCCCATCCCCAATATGTCTGACATCAGAGCAATGTGTTTAAAACTGCAAAAAAGCTGTTAGGGCATTCTATCACCCCTGCCGACAATGTGTTGGTAATATTCTGGGAGGGGAGAGAGAAGCTGTTAAGTCATTCCAACAGTATAATTCTTAATCTAACGTCTAGATCATAAGAGAAATTGTTTTTCTAACATAGCTGATATAATTGTTTACCAAATTACACAATATAAGAAAACTTAGAAATATAACAATTCCATAAACAACATTATGATATTTGAAATTTGAAAATCTGAAATACTGCTATTTAAAAGGAAGTTCACCTAAAATTATTTGGCTATCATGAAAATTATGAGATTGTTAACTAAGTTATTTGGAGTTATTGTTTTAATCAAGTATATACCTAAGTATTTTAAAAGGAAAATTGGTAATTGTACAAAGAAAAGTCCTTATAAAATCTCCTTTGTAAACCTACAAGGATTCTTAGAACCATTTAACCATAAATTCTCATCAACCCTGTGCAACGGCTTGTTGTGTTGTGGAATTCTTGCTGAGCAAATGGGATACAAAATGGGACTCCTTACACAAAATGGGAGTGAAATTTTCAAGCCTACTTATAATATAGAGTGAGTTTCATCTAAGATTATTTATCTATCACTTGTGGATATTGTATACATCTTGAAACAACTTAGTCTTAACAAACTCCACTCTTAAAGATTAATTTTGCTGTAAGGGGTGAATACAAAATACCTTTAGAGAGAAATATAAGTATGTTAATTTGGAGATTTACAGCAGTTGGCTGGTGTTGTTTTTCTAGGAGATTTAAGTGAATTATCACATAATCACTACGTGAAATTCCAGAAGTAATTGCTTTATTAATTTCTAATGATATATTTTAAGACAAAAGGAAGAAAAAGATATTGAATAAACTTTTAAGGTCTTGGTATACTTTGTAATTGTGATAAGGCTAATTTAATTGGGTATGTTCTTTTTAACTTAGAAAAACTGAATCTCTTCCCTATTGTAGATATCTTTTGACTAGAAGGAGATGGTACTTAGAATCTGTGGTAGTTGGGAATATATTTGGTTTTATGGGATGTTAGGAATTTATATATGTTATTTAAAGACATTTTATACCAACTTAGTCTTGAAAAATTCCAATTTTAAAGATTTATTTTTCCTTTAAGGTTGAGTAAGGGAGAGATATATCTTTCATGTTAGAGGTTTCCAAGTAATTTATTTCATGAAAGTTTAGTGATTGTCTTTTTAATAACAGGAAAATTTTTAAGTTGTTTTTAAGAAAGGGGAATATTTTAGGAAGAAATGTTTAAGTAAGAAAAAACTTTTGTAAAAATCTTTTATGTGATTTTTAGAAAGCCTACTAATTTTTATTTGCAACTTAACTTATTGCAACTTAATAATAACAATTATGGCCAAAATTCCTGTGAATTTCCAAGTTTCATTCTTAGGTTTCTTGTATTCTTTGGCCTTAAATGGGCACTTTTAGAGAAATGTCAGCAGTCAGCATCTCAATGGTAGCAACATCTGAGATCTAAGGTTAGTGAATATCTGTCCTTAGAAATAAGGTAGGGAGGTTACCTTAGGAAAGTTAAGATTGGTTTCAATTCATTTTCCCATACAAGAAATCTTCCCACCCGATTCCATAAGCTAGTCTACTTAAAGTGGTGTAGGCCTTAAGGACCAGTTTTAATGCTGTTATAATCATGTCCCTGCTTATAGCTCTCACAACAAATTTCTATTATTAGAGTGGATAAAGCGGAAGTTTGCCACTGTAATATTGGATCTATTAGTTAATTAGATCAATACTAAAGCATCTAAATTACTGTAATAAGCTATAAGTAGGAAAAAAAAATCTTGCTGTTTTGATCTGAGTTTGTAGTCATCCACAGCCTAAGCAAGAATTTGTCATATGTATAAGAGTCAATTCCTGAAGTATCTCATTCTTTCAGAATGATATGGGTATAATTAGTCAAAAGTAAACAAGCTTGTGAAACAAAGATGTAAATCTATTAAGTTACGAGATTAAAGTCAGGAACCTTTTTTAAGGAATAGGATTTCAGTACAGACAGTTATGTTAGTGAAGAATAGTAACTTATGAGCTACCTTGTGTCACTTTTACTGGAAATCTGATTTTGTTTATGTTTGTTATTTAATCTTTGATTAGAACATGTGTAGAAATGCATGTAAACTACTTACTAGTCAACTTCAAGATGTTCCCGTTGTTCTAAGGGATTCAGATAGCAGTAGTCTATGTTTATGTCCATTTGAACATGGTAAATAACTGAACGTGTTTTCCCAATCTGTAAACACATATAAGACAGTGCTGATTTGTTCCAGACTACCTGAAAGTCATAACCAAAAAAAAAAGAACCTAGACATAATATTTTAACAAATCATAAAAGAAAACCAAATAGATCTCTTAAAACCAGAGAGCAAGGTAGAAATAGAATCAACTAGTCACCTCCTGAAAGAAATCCCAAAATGAAAACTCCCATGAACATAAGATTATCAAAATCCTGAAGTTCCAGGTGAAAGAAAAAGTCCTCCAAGGAATCAGAAAGAAAGGATTCAAGTACCTACGAACCATAGTCATCAAAGTCCAATGGCAAGACAAATGTCAAATCAGCTGGCAATGGCCTGGGAAGCAGTATCTTGGTGACTTCAATGCCTGACCAAACTCTAAGCACTGCAGATTACCTGCTTCAGCCACCTTCCAGGCCTTTGGAACAAATTGTTCCCATGCTTGTGGTAGAAATCCCACTAACTCACTGACAGGTTTGAGGCCCATCAGTTACCCTCAACCTAGTTAAGCCCATCTACCAAGACATTTTTACTGGAGTGTGGCTGCTGTGCATGCCATAGCTTCTTGGAGCTACAGGCGAGAGTTGGGTAAATTGGGTAGACACCAAAGGTGGATGAGCAACTCTGAAAAGGACTCAGCAAGCCCTCATGCTACAGGTGTTAGATTTCCCTGAATACCCCATATACTTCATTAGGGCAAAAAACCTCACAAAGGGAGAAAAACAGAAACAGCTACTGACCATGATTCAATAAAATTATGTTCAATAAAGAGTCAGATAAATGATTAAAAATTAATTGGAGACTTTGCAAGTTGCCTCTCCCAGGATAAGCTCATCACTTCTAATTTGATCATCATGCCGCTAACTCAAGTCTTGAGGACACCACTTCTCTCAGCTTCCTCTCCCCTCTGATTGGGGGGCTGAAGGATAGAGGGCCAAATCCCCCTAATGTCTTTCTTTATTGAAGGCAGAAACTGGACACTCAATTCAGTCTATCTGTCTGGTTTCAACTCCATTAAACAAAATGCTCCTGCCCTGGGTACCCCCTGCTCTCTTGTCCTCTAGCCCCACCCCCACTACCTTCCTGTCCTCTTTTGTGTGTTGTCTCCCTTTATTAGACTGTAAGGTCCTTGGAGGCAAGGATTATCTTTTTATTAATTATATTCTCAGTGCACAATGCCTGGCACATAGAAGGCTCTTAATAAATGGGGATTAGATTAGTTTGGAAATAACTTAATCCTAAAGAATAGGAGAGTAAAACAACAAATCACAGGGAAAATCTATAGTTTCATTAAAGATAATGAAAGCAATGAAACAACATGCCAAAAAATTTGGAGGATGTGTCCCCAGCAGTAGAGCACCTAAGTGGCATGGTGGATAAAGCACAGGCCCTGGAGTCAGGAAGACTTATCTTCCTGATTTCAAATCTGGCCTCAGAAACTTACTAGCTGTGTGATGCTGGGCAAGTCGCTTAACTTGTTTGCCTCAGTTTCCTCATCTGTAAAATGAGGTAAAGAAGGAAATGGCAAATCATGCCATTATTTTTGCCAATAAAATACCAAATGGGGGTCACAAAGAGCTGGGTATGACTGAAATGACCAAACAACAGTCCACGTCAATCCATAGGGGAAAATTAATTTCTCTGAACACATTCATCAATAAAGGAAGAAAGATTAGATAACTGGGAAATCAATAACAACAACCAAAAATAAATGCAACTAGAAAAATCAAAAAATAAATGCCCCCCCCAAAAAACACCAAAAGAGAAATTGGGAAAATCAGAGGTGAAAAAAATTGAAAGCAAAAAATTAATGAAGTAATAAACAAAACTAGATATTTTTAAAGATCATAACCTAGACAAACAGTTAGCTAATTTGATTTTTTTTGGAGGGGGAAGGCAAGGCAATTGGGGTTAAGCAACTTGCCCAAGGTCACACAGCTAGTAAATGTGTCAAGTGTCTGAGGCTGGATTTGAACTCAGGTTCTCCTGACTCCAGGGCTGGTGCTCTACTCACTGTGCCACCTAGCTGCCCCAATTTGATTTTTTTAAAAGAAAGATTAAAATCAAATTACCAATATCAAGAATGAAAAAGTGAATTCACAATAAATGAAAGGTAAATAAAGGAAATTATTAGGAACTATTTGCCCAATTACATGCCAATTATATTAACAGTCTAAATGAAATGGAAGAATATTAGCAGAAAATATAAGATACCCAGATTAACAGAACAAGAAATAGAGGATTTGAATAATCCCATATTGGAAAAAATAAATTGAACAAGCCTTAAATGAGCCTTGACGGGGGTGGGGGGAAGGGGGAATTCCAGGACCAGATGGATTATTAATGAAATCTATCAAACATTTAATGAACAATTAATTCCAATACTATAAAAAGCTGTTTGGGAAAAAAAATAAGGAAAAGAGTTCTACCAAATTCCTTCTATACTACTAATAAACTTTTGATACCTATACTAGGGAGATTCAAAATAAAGAAAACTATTGACTAATATCCCTAATCAATATTGATGCAAAATTTTCAAAAAAATTATTGTGTATACTATAGCAACATATCACAAATATTATATAAATTCTGACCATGTTTTATGATAGGAATGTAGGGCTGATTCAATATTAGGAAAACTATGAACATAATTGACTATATTAACAATAAAAATACCGTGTAAAATCATATAGCTGTATCAATAAAAACAGAAACAGCTTTTGACAAAATAAAACATCTATTTCTTTTCCTAAAAAATACACTAGAAAGCACAGGAATAAATGGAATTTTTTCTTAAGTTGAGAGAGAACCAGCTTTACCTATAATGGGGATAAATTAGAGGCATTTCTAAAAAGATCAGGAATAAAGCAAGGATGTCCATTTGTAACAACAATGTGGCTAGCAGCTGTTGTGGCTGTGTAAGGCCAATAATAACAGCACATAGAAGGGCTGCCAGCACAGGTTCTTTGATCTGCTTTTCTAAGGAAAGCAACTTTAAAGGGTTAACAATCTCACTTTAATCAAACATACATATATCATTCACTTAGTTCAGGGGGAAAAGCCAGCACCCTGGACTTCAGAGCAAATACAAACAGAAATTACAGAGACAACATAAATAGACCAAATCACAATATGTAGTTACCAGAGAAGCACCAACATCTGGGTTTTTTGAAAGTCAGGGGTCTCTTAACAACAGCTGCCCAGAATCTCATCTAGTCAAATCACAGGACACTCTTCCAGTGAGTAAAAGCCCCACAGAAAATGCTAACCTCTGAGTTTATATACACTTCTTAGGGTCCAAAGCCTTCATAGCTAATTAGCAAAAGGGTGTGGGCCTGGGGCTTACCACCTAGCAAGACTTAATCAAAGGCACTTGATTACTTTAGCATTCTAAAAGAGAAAACAGTAAAAAAAAAAGTCCCAACCTGCTTAACATTACACCATTATCAATACTACTATTCAAAATAGTACATAGAAGTGCCAGTTATAGAGATAAGAAAAGAAAAAGCAATTCAAGGAATAAGCATAGGCAAAAAGGAAACAAAATGACCACTATTTGTAGAAGATATGATGATTTACTTAGAAAAAATAGACAAAAATTGAGTAGAAAAGCAATGAAAAAAATTAAAGCAATTAACAATTTCATCAAAGCTGCAGATTGTAAAACAAACCCTTATAGATCATTAGTATTTTTGTATATTACCAACACAATTCGGCAGGAAGAGATGGAAAGACAAATTCCATTTAAAATTACTACATAAAGTATATAATAGTTAGGATTCTACCAACAAAGAAACACATAGAATCTATATGAACACAATTATAAAACACTATTCAATACAAATAAAGACAGGTCTAAATAAATGAAGAAATGTTAAATGTTCATCGGTAGGAAAAAACAATGTAATACAAAAGATAATTCTACCTCACTTAATTTACTTATACTTTATCTGAATAAACAAATTAATGGCATGGTAGTTTGTCATACCAAAATACTAAAGGATTATTTTATGGAACTAGAAAAAAATCATAATGAAATTCATTTCAAAGAACAAAAGGCCTAGAATCTCAAGGGAAATAATGAAAGAAAGTGGAAAGACAGTGGCCTCCTATTACCAGATCTCAAATTATACTAAAAAAGCAATAATGATCTAGACAATTTGACACTGATTAAGCAATAGAGACGTTGACCAATGGAAAAGATTCAGTAAACAATATGCAGAAGTAAATGAGCACAGTAGCCTAGTGTTTGATAAACCCAAACACCCCAGCTGTTAAAGTGAGAAATCACTATTTGGCCCTAAAAAAAAAAAAAAGAAGTTTGGAAAATTATAAAACAAGAACTAGGTCTGAACAAGAAAAGCTATATGACTTAGACATAAAGGGTAACATTATAAACATATTAGAAAAATAGGGAAGAAGTTACCTCTCAGATCTATGGAAAGGAGAATATTGTATGACCAAATGAAAGAAAGGGGCTCATAGAAGATAAGATGGATAATTGTGATTACATAAAATTTAAAGTTTTGTACAAACAAAAATGATGGAGCTAAAATTATTAAAGAAGCAGGTAAATGGGGGAAGGAGGGAATTTTTGCAACATCTTTCTCTGTTAAAGGTAACATTTCCAAGACATGTAAGGAAATGATTCAGATTTATGAGCCATTCTCCAATTGATAGTTGGCCAAAGGACAGGAACAGTAATTTTTCAGAGAGAGAAATCAAAGCTATCAATAGTCCCATAAAAATGTTCTAAATCACTACTGATTAAAGAAGTGCACATTAAAACACTGAGGAACTACCTCACATCTATCAGATTGGCTAATATGACAGAAAAGGAAAATGGTAAATGCTGGAAGGGATGTGGAAAAATAGAAAGATTAATGCAATGTTGGTGGAGTTATGAACTGATACCACCATTCTGGAGGACAGTTTGGAACTACGCTCAAAGGCCTATGAAGCTATGCAACACCTTTACTAGGTCTGTATCCCAAACAGACTAAAGAAAAGGGGAAAGGATCTATTGTGTCGGTAAGGCAAAATGGGCTCCTTAGCACTTGAGGAGTTTGGCTTTTGTTTACTTTGAGTGAAAGTACTTCCAGCTGTTAAGTGCTAAGCCCCAGGCCCATATCAGGTGTGAAACCTGTGTGGGTGTAGATTAATGACTTAAGAGGGGCCAACTCGGGAACCAATGGTCTCTGATCTTTGAGGCGGGGCTTGAGGACACCAGAGGCTCGGCTGCGAGGAGAGGCGAGCTAAAAGACAACTACAGCTGACGCTGAAAAAAACCGAAGCAGGAGCTTCGGGAGCGAGAGCCAGGACTTGAGGCCAGTAAATGTGAATTGGTTAAATGCCATCTTGTTTTTATGTGGCCTCCTGGTTACTCTTGTGAGGCGAGCTTATCGGGCCTGGGGTTTTTTGGTCAAGATATCAGAATGGGGAGGCTGGTTTTCGAATCTGTTGCTGTGGGGCCTAAATAAATGTTTTATTGCTTTCTACTTAGAGAATCCCTCGTACCTTGCGGTTTCGAACCATTCAAATATATCTATGATTATATTTGAGATCATAAATTTGGCCTTCCTGCTACATCTAGATGTACAAAAATATCTCTTTTTGCAATTGCAAAGAATTAGAAATTTAGGAGATGCCTATCAATTGGGAGATGGCTAAGCAAGTTGTGATATAT
>CM053622.1:681453916-681470329 GCA_028646595.1 Phalanger gymnotis | reverse complement strand
GACAACTACAGCTGACGCTGAAAAAAACCGAAGCAGGAGCTTCGGAAGCAGAGCCGACCTGTGTGAACCCAGGAGCGAGAGCCAGGACTTGAGGCCAGTAAATGTGAATTGGTTAAATGCCATCTTGTTTTTATGTGGCCTCCTGGTTACTCTTGTGAGGCGAGCTTATCGGGCCTGGGGTTTTTTGGTCAAGATATCAGAATGGGGAGGCTGGTTTTCGAATCTGTTGCTGTGGGGCCTAAATAAATGTTTTATTACTTTCTACTTAGAGAATCCCTCGTACCTTGCGGTTTCGAACCATTCAAATATATCTATGATTATATTTGAGATCATAAATTTGGCCTTCCTGCTACATCTAGATGTACAAAAATATCTCTTTTTGCAATTGCAAAGAATTAGAAATTTAGGAGATGCCTATCAATTGGGAGATGGCTAAGCAAGTTGTGATATATGACTGTGACTGGAATGCTACTGTGCTATAAAGAAAGGACAAGCAGGATGATTTCACATGAACCTGGAAAGACTTTTTGAATTGATGGAAAGTGGAGTGAGCAGAATCAAAAGAACACTGTACAGAGTAAGAGCAATATTATAATGATGATCAACTACGAATAACTTAGCTACTCTGATTAAAACAACGATCTAAGACAATTCCAAAGGACTCATGATGAAAAATGCTATCCACCTCCAGAGAGAGATCTGATCAACTCTGAGTGCAGATTAAAGCACACTTTTTTCACGTTTGTTACATTTCTTACTTTTTATTGTTTTTCAATATGACTAATATGGAAATGTTTTGCATGACTTCACAAGTATTATTTTTTTTCTTTCTTTTTTTTGGAGGGGGGAAGGCAGGGCAATTGGGGTTAAGTGACTTGCCCAAGGTCACACAGCTACTAAGTGTTTCAAGCATCTGAGACTGGATTTGAACTCAGCTTCTCCTGACTCCAGGGCCGATGCTCTACTCATTGCACCACCTAGCTGCCCCCACAGGTATTATTGACGTCATATTGCTTCCCTTCTCAAAAGGTATGGAAAGCGCAGTAGAGAGGGAAAGATTTTGGAACTTAAATGCATAGGATTTTGGTATTGATTAGGACTAGCTCTATTCAAAATATAAGCAGAATACTATAGGCTTTGAGCTGGAACTAAGTATCTGAACATTTTGACAATCCTTGCTTCTTTCTTCTAGAGAAGCTATGGACATATCCCAAGGCTCTATCCTCTATCCTGACACTTTTTTTAACGTGGTGAGCTCATAAGCGCCCATTGGTTTAATTATCATCTCTATACAGATGTCTCCCAAATCTATACAGCCCTAGTCAGTCCAGTTACATACAGATCTCCAACTTCCTATTAAACATTTCTAATTGAATATCCTATAGGGAATTAAAAACTAAACCTGTCTAATGCTGAACTCATATTTTCCCCAAACCCAGCCCTTTTCTGAACTTCCGCATTTCTTTCAGGGGCACTGCCATCCTCCCAGTCAGTCCCAGGTTAGCAAGTTCAGCCTCATCTTCTACTCCTTTCATGGGCTGGAGTTCATTCCAGTCAATGACCAGATTCTAGGAATGGTAGCTAGGTCTAGATATATTACATCAATGATGTCCACATTCTCCTTAATACCTGCAACTTTTTTGGGAAACTTTAAATGAACTCTAGCATAACTTCACTTTCCCTCAATTCATGTTTCCAATCAGTTGCCAAGTCTTGTCCTTTCTACCTCTTCAACCATCTCCTTCTTTCTACTACCAACACCCTAGTTCAGGCCTTTATTACCTCTCAATTGAAATATTGCAACAGCCTCCTAATTGATCTGACTGAAGTCTTTCCTCGTTCCAATCCACACCCAAAACATTGCTAAAATTATTTTCCTGAAGGGCAGGTCTGACTATGTCATTCCTATCTTCCAGGGGTTGGCAAACTGCAGCCCAAAAGCTAAATCCACCCCATAGCATGAAATTTTGTCATACTTTAAAACGTAAAAGCTTCTTAGATTATAGGTGTACAAAAACAGGCAGGTAATTAGGCAGAATTTGGTCCTCAGCTATAGTTTGTTGACTCCTGCTCTATTCCTGCTAAATTCCAAGGGCTTTCTATTGCCCATAGAATCAATTAAAAACCCCTCTAGCTTTTAAAGTTGTTTACAATGGTGTCCTGACCTACCTTTTCAGCCTCATTATACACTATTCCCTTTGCCACATTCTGCAGTCCAGCCAAACTGGATTTCTTGCTGTATTTCACACAACATTCCACACCCTGTCTCCACATTTTTATAGCGGTTATCCCTCATGCATGAAATGTATTCCCAGATCACTTCTTCTCTTAGAATCTCTTGTTTCCTTAAAAACTTAGCACAAGCACGTATCACATATGAAACCTTTCCTAATCTCCGGCGCTGCTAGTGCCCCATCACCAAAATTGAGAACCAGAAGAAGAATATTGGATTTTGAGTCAGGAGATTTGGGTTGGAATTCCAGCTGCTACTAGGGGGCAAGGGGTGGTATGATATATACTAAGTGTCATCTAAAATCTCTTCCAGCTTTAGATCTGTGATCTTATTAGCCAGTGATATAATTCAACCTCCTCAAAATCAGAGAGGTTAAATGGCTAGCCCAAAGTCTTATAGGTAGTAAGTGACAAGGTAGAGATTTGAACCCAGGTCCTCTGACTCCAAATCCAGTCTGCATGCCACTGATAAAGTGATATCTCTCCAAAATTATCTTCCTTCTCAAGAAGTTCATTACCTAACTTACAGTCTTTCTCTCCCCCTTAACCCTAGTTTTTATATTTAGGGATTTTAATGTACTCTCAAATGTACCTTGGTTTTTTCATTCATCAACCACCTCATAATCTCCTCGTCAATCACGACCTACACCTTCACTCCACCTCAGATACATAGAGATGATAGTACCCTTGATCTCAATCATAAATCGACAAGTGTTCCTCCTCCATGATCTATAACTCAAATTCCTTTCTAACCACAACCTCCTATTTCTCATCCTTCTTACTCATAGTCTTTATCCTCATTGATTCTTTCAGTCATTTCCAGGCTTTTCCTGGCTATCACTTATGCTTTGGCTTCACTTTTCTCCCTTATCAATCTTGACCTTATAGTTAATCAATTCAATTATACACTGTCCTTGACCCTAGAATTCCTTGATCCTTTCTTATATTGCTACTTATGCCTTCACCAAAACCTGACCCTTAGTTACCACCACCATTGACTCATAGTCACGTGTGGCTGAATGATGGTAAAAGACGTCATACAAATTTACCAACTCAATCCACCACAAATTTATGTTATCTAATCTTCACTGTCCCAATACAATCATTGTTGTTGTTCATTCTTTTCAGTCGTGCTCGACTCTTTGTGACACCATTTGGAGCTTTCTTGGCAAAGATACTGAAGTGGTTTGCCACTTCCTTCTCCAGTTTATTTTACAGATGAAGAAACTAAGGCAAACAGGGTGAAGTGACTTGCCCAGGGTCACACAGCTAATCAGTGTCTTAGGCTAGATTTGAGTCTATATTTGAATCTTCCAGACTCCGGCCCTAGCACCATATCCACTATGCCACCTAGCTGCCCAAATACAATCATAAAATCATTAGTTATTCTATAATTGACTCTATTGAATAGCTAATCTATGGACACACTATCTCTATCACACTCTTCACAATAGCTATTCCAAACCTCTCTTCAAGCCTCCCATACCATCTCCTTTCTTCTCACAGGATTCTTCCTGTGACAGGAGCATCAACCTGTTTTTTGTAACCCAAGCTCGTTCTCCTTTAATGGGCACGGAGGCTGTTCTTGGGATCATCGTTGGTTTGGCTTCCTTGCTGCACAAAACATAAAAGGCTCAGCCTATAGGGTGTAGGTGTCAGAGGTTTTAGTGGAATTCCCAATGTTCTTCAAGGAATGACTTCCTGATCTTAACATGGTCAGTTGCTACAATGAATTTGGAAGCAGACTGGAGTAGACATTTTTTTCCATATTTCAATTTATTTATTTATTTAGTTTTCAACATTCACTTCCACAAGATTTTAAGTTCCAAATTTTCTTCCCATCCCTTCCCTCCCCCCACCCCATGATGGCATGCGTTCTAATTACTCCAATCCCCCTTCCCTTCTTCACCCCCCCTTCTATGATCCCCTTCCCCTTCTATTTTCCTATAGGGTAAGGTAGACTTCTATACCCCATTGCCTGTGTATCTTATTTCTCAGTTACATGTAAAAACAATTTTTAGCATTCATTTTTTAAAACTTTGAGTTCCAAATGGAGTAGCCATTTTAAATGAATTATTATCTTTTTAACCGTAGAATTTTATCCTTTTTAATCTACTGTTATTAGTAATTTTATTGCATTTTATGGTCAGTATTTTGTTGCATTCTAACAGTGAGTCTCAATCATTGAACTGGCCTGAATTGACTGCCTTAGAATTGACTTAGAATTGACTGCATGACTGGCAGAGATTATTTTGCAATAGCTCTTCGATTAAATTCATTGCTGAAGTAGGGAAAGAAGGCTGTGGGGGGAAAAGCAGCCTTGGAAGACTGGATGGTTAGATATGAAACTTTCATATCCTATGGTCCAAGAATTGTTTAGATCACACAGGGAGCTTTTTCAGGGTAATAAAGAAGCTCCTATTAATCTCAGTTAACTTTATGAATACCTACGGAGCTTTAATGGAAAAGTAACAAAATATAATATAAATGGAAAAGTAACAAAAGTAACAAAAGTGAGTATTCTTTGGCTCTTATTTGTGGCTTTAGAAAAGCTAGATTGTAACAAAAAAAGGAAAATGAAGATAAATTATCTTTATTTATTAGAGGATTAGAAGCTGAATCGACTTTTGATCTTAAAGGATCATCTGCCATTAAGGCAGAAGAGTGACTTACAGTTCTAGAATTGCACAGGTGAAAAGGGCAACACTAATAAGATTGAAGATTAACCCTAACCCTAATTGCCCTGCCTTCCGCCCTCCAAAAAAAGAGAAATTTAAACAGCAAGTTAAGGAGCCATTTGAATCTATTAGGGTCTGGACTAATGGGGATAACTTAAAAATTTTGTTAGTTGCAGAGTTCCAACAGCTTGAAAAGATTACAAAGGATTTGCTCTTGTAAAGTTAGCTGAACTAGTTAGAGACCCTAGATGGGGGTTGCTCTTTGTCTATTTTTAGGTGGCTAAAATGTGGAGTTCTACATATCAGACTCTACATAAATGAAGAGAGGAGGTAAAACTTTAAAAATAGATGGGTTTGGTGAACTGAATTTATGGCCCCTCTCCATGACTCCACACTTCTCAAGACTAGCCTGCTTTCTTTTACATGAAACCTTACCTGGATGGCATCAGATATTTAGCTCTGGGCCTTCCCTGTCAGATTATTGTTAACTATTGTTGAGGGCTAGACAACTAACTGATGAAATTTGAGCATGAAACTATGGCTGCCCAGATACTGAGCATGTAGGGCTATCCACACAATGGTGACTCTGTGGATAGTGGCTAGAAGCAGGTTCCTGCCACCATGTTAAATAGGAGGAGAGTAATGATGCTTTTTCCTGAAAGGAGCTCTAGGTATGGCTTTTGGAATATTGGGTGGGCAAGAAGATGACTGATGATCAGCCTATGGCAGTATTAGTAAAATTGTATTGGGGTATATGTAATCAGTACAATCAGGGTTCAACCCCATCCTTGAAATTCTCCCCGTAGTTGCTCAGAGCCACTCAAGTCTTTGTATCCAGATTGAGAAGAATATTGAGATGAGTAAAGGCCCAGATTCCTTCAAGGCTTGTACTTTTCTAACTTCAGGACTGCAGAGAGACTGGAGGTCATATACCAGAACCACTGTGGCTTAGAAAGCAGGGAGAGGGCATCAAAAATTAAGAGTCTATTTGATACTATAAGCCAAGTTACTGTTATATCATAGCATATCAGGTATATAGAACAACATAGAGTTGTTCACTCCTATCAGGAGTTAGGGAGGAAATGACAACCAAGGGAAAGAATGCCATTACTCAAGTGGATATGGGTGATGACTCCCTGTTTGGGTCTCAGTTATTTATGGCAGCTAATCAAGGAGAGTCTATCATGGGTGTAGATGTTAGAGTTCTGGGGAATCAGTATTTGTATGGGAGCTTACCATAGTTTTTATGCTGGTTTTTGTGTGTAGGACTAACTGGAAGTCCGTACGATGGGGTGTTTGTGCTTGGACCCTAATTCTAACATCATATTTCCCCTTAGCCTCTGCCTGGGTGCCTGTGCTGTGGCAGAATTCCAATTTCAGAACACACCTAGTTCTCAAACATATTCTTTCCCAGGCAGCCTCTCTAGCTAAAGGGCAGTGTACCCCAAATTTATCTCTGTTTCTTCCTCAGTAAGCAGCTATACCCAATTATAGATTGGTTCGGGATGCTGATAACTGACTATACACTGAGTCTAACACGTATCCTAATCATAGTCAAATGTATACTCTCTTACATTAATCTTGTCTAACAAGACACGTGATGGAATCCACCTGGATATTCCCAGTCAGTCATGAACTTTTGGTGACTTAGTGACATTTCACAGGCAAAACCACACCCCCTGGTAGCCCCTCTTTGGGTTATTTCCCAGTGAACTCTTGGAAAGATACCTGTGCAGTAGATACAAAAAGTGTATGTTCCTTTAAGAACTGACCAACCCCTAATCACGCCTTGACCCTGATCCCACCCCAAAACACCTAATTGACAGGTTTCATCCCTAAATCTTGTACTTAAACTTTCCCCCTAGCCCTGTATGGTTGCAGGTTCCCTAATAACTCTTGCCCGTTTTATTTACGTAAAATGTAATAAATCTTTGCCTCCTTGACTTACAGAATGCTTGGGTCCGCGAATTCATTCCAGGCGGCCTTGCCTTGGGAATTTTAGTTTGGGATTTCTGCATCTCTATGTTCATTTCTCCTTTGGTTTGGGATTTCTACATCCCTGGGATTCATTTCTCCCTCTACATGTGGAGTTGCCTAAATGATCCTATGTACTTGATATTAAACAATGTCATATCCCTGGGGGTGAGAGATAGGATGTTAAATATATTTCCTCCCTAGTAGGAAGATGGAGAAGTCCGGAATACTTAAATATACAAATTCTGATGGACTCTGAATGTAGATCAAAGAATATTTTACTTTATTTTTCTTGGGCGGGGGTCTGTATTTCCTTTCACAATATGACAAATATAGAAATATCTTTTGCATTACTGCACATGTAGGACTTACATCAAAATACTTGTTGTCTCAAATTAGAACTCAAAATTTTTTAAAAATGGATGTAAAAAATCATTTTTACATGTAATTGGAAAAAAATAATTTTTAAAAGTCAGTCAATCAAATTCTCCCCTAAAAAAATCATAAATATCAGAGGACCTACAGAAAAGCATGCCTCTTTGCCTCTCATCGCAGTAGTGATAGGATATAGGTACAAAGTAAATCATCCTTCATTAGATATTACTATTGTACTGATTTGTTTGTCATGTATGTGAAGAAGGTAGAATCAACCAAAAGTGGCTATGATGTTGAAAGAGAGCATCAATAAAATATTAAGAAACAAAGAGAAGGAAAAAAGGTTTCCAGAAGAATAGCAACAGCAGGCAAAAGCTACTTCAAGCAAACTACTGAGCTGAGAGCTGCAGTAACTGGGCTGGAGCGATGGTAGTAGCAGTGACAGACAGGAATTCGAGACCTATACCTGTCATAGGACTGGCAATCACAGTTCTTTCAAGCTTCTGGAAATTCAGACAGGTCCCGACCATTTTGAAAGGAAGGGATAAGAACTCATTCACCTATCAATCACCTAGAGCTGAGGTTTATTTCTTATTAGTTTACTGAAGGTGTTGACTTACTAACCCCTTTTATGTTCATTGCTAATATCTAAATACACATTCTATGCTAAAGCGCTACCAGGAAGTCTCAGGCTGTTTATAAGAACGCAATCTAATACCTCTGTTGTTGTCGTTCTTCATTTTCCAAGAGGACCAATGACATCCCAGGGTGATGTCTTGACTAATGGGTGAATTGAATTTAAGTGAGGCAGAGTTGTCAGCCTGACTCTGTCTTCCGGGATCATCAAAGTCCAGTGGCAAGACAAAATCAAGACAACTGGTGATGGGGATGACACACAGGATGCAGTGGATGAAATTTGGCATCTTGTCTTCAATGTCTGACCAAGCTCTAAGCATAGCCTTCATGGCCATTGGTTGTTCTCATCTGCCCATTCCCCTAGGGGAAGTCTTCACATGCTTGGGGTAGATCCCCTCTAACTCACTGACAGGTTTGAGGCTTGTCAGTTGCCCTTAACCTGGTTTAGCCTTGCTTGCCCAGACAGTTTTCCAGGGTGTGGCCACTGGACATGCTGCAAATACTTGGAGTCACAGGTGAGAGTTGAATGCAAGATACACAGCAAGTCCTCATACCAGAGGTGCTAGTCCTTGAATACCCTGTTAATCCCAATGCCCCTAGAAGATACCTAAAAACCAATAAGATTATTATTTTTTCTAAGATAGAATCTGATTGGAGGCAAAAGTCATGATATTATTATTAATTTGTCTCCAAAACTAAAACATCTCTCCTCAATTCATAAAGATCAGTCAGCAGATTTTATGTAGATTCCAAGTTTGATTATACCTGTGGAGAGACCAGGAGTTTTGGGTACAGCAGGAAGTTGAGTTGGTCCCAAGCCATCACAAATAATGTCCCTCAAAAGGTTCATCAAGGTGAATGGAAAAATAGAAACAGAAAGAAGCCCAAGTCCAATAAAGAAAACCATAAGATCCAAGGTACCTATAAAAGGTGATTAGTGTGTACTGGACAGTATCTGCATGCGTTCTCGAGATAAGAGACCAAGGAATCATATGTTTGGTGGGAATTTTTTAAAGTTCATTACTCTATCCCCTAGTCTTCTGGCAAGATAATATCTGATAGAAGGAAAAGGAAAAGAGCCCATGTGTACAAAAATACTTGTAGTAGCTCTTTTTGTAATAAAAAAGACTGGAAACTAAAAGGGTAAGACAATCTATTGAAGAATAACTGGACACATTTAAGATATATAGATGTAATGGAATATTATTGCACCATTGTTGCTGGTGTTGTTGCTGTCATCATTACTGTTCATCCTTCGTTTTTGAAAAGGACCAATGGCATCACAGGGTGATATCTCGACTTGTGAGTGAATTAGATTTAAGTGAGGCAGAGCTGCACAACATCATCACCTCATTCTCTCTTCCAGAGTCATAGAAGTCCAGCGGCAAGACAAAAGTCAAGACGACCATCGATGGCCTGGGATACAATAGATGGCCTTGGTGTCCTTGCTGTCTGACCAAGCTCTAAGCGCCCCCACAGCACCTGCTTCAGCCACCTTTGTAACTTTTGGAATAAATTGTCCTCATCCATGCATTCCACTGGAGAAGTCTTCACAGGCTTGGGGGAGACATCTCCCTAACTCACTAATGTATTTGAGGCCTTTTAGCTACCCTCATGACCTATAGAAAAGACAAAAGGAACAGTTTGAGTAAAGCCTGGGAAGACTTCCATGGACTAATGCAGAATGAAGTGACGTAATATGAAGATAAATTTATACAACAACAACAGTGTAAAGAAAAACACCTTTGAGAGAGCTCTGATCAATATAATGATTCCCCAAGATTCCAGAACATTGATGACGAAGCATTCTGCTCACTTCTTGGCATAGAAATGATTGACTCAAGATGACAAATAAGACATACATTTTTGGATATGGCTAATGTGAGAATTTGTTTTGCTTAACTATGCTTATTTGGTTATAAGGGGAGTTCGTTTCATGTTGTTTTGTTTTAGATTAGAGATGGAGGGAGCTAAGAAGAAGAGGGTGGCCAAGGTTTGAAAAAAAAAGAACAAAAGAAAGAAAAGAAAGTCATAAAGCATTTTTTTAATGCACAAAGGAAAAATAAGAAATGTCAGGAGGAATCACAAACACGCAGGATAGCTTTGAAAGTTTTAGATTGAATTTATTATATACTTAAAAAAGAAAAGCATAAAGCCACAAAAATCAATAGCATTTTGTTATAATGATAAAATCCAAGAGGCAATGGTAAAAAGGGAAAGCATGTATACATTCAATCACAAAATACTTTTTAAAGAAATAAGGAACAACTTAAAGAGATGGGGGAATATTCAGTGATCATGGTAGGGCTCTGCCAATATAATAAAAATGAAAATACTACTAAATTTAGTTTATAGTTTTAATACTATACCATTCAAATTACCAAAGGGATATAGACAATTCTTGCTTTGCCTAAGTGGACTATCCAGAGAATTTGCCCAGAGACAGAGAAGGAAGGGATGAAGGAAGGGATGAAGGAAGGGATGAAGGAAGGCAGTAAGGTTGTTGTGTGCCAGTGGAGAGAGGGGCCAGCACATGGTTCAAGGATACTTGGGGGCCAGGAACAGAGAAGGAAAAACAGGAGGAGGAACACGTGGGAATAGGAACAGATATGATAGCCAAGCTGGGACTGAGAGAAGACAGACACATGTGCCTTGGTGCTAGAAGTCTCAAGCCAAGGCAGGTAGTGTGACAGTCTTTCTGGCAGTCCCTCCATGCCTCTGTTCTTCTGCTTTCACTTGGGAGGGTTTTTTTTGGTGGGGTGGAAGGTAAACAGCCACAGAGCACTGAGAGAAAGAAAGAGAAAGTAGAGCGCTATACAGTAAGTTAACATAGGTGGTTTTTTGGAATGCAGATTTCTTTCAGAATTCTTAAAGTCAAATTTTCATAATGTGAATTTGCATGAAGTGAGAACTGTCTTTATAAGACTTGAATAAAATAATAAAATTCATTTGGAAGAACAAAAGATCCAGAATTTTGAAGGAAAATAATGAAACACCCTAGAACATCTTTCTACCATACCAATTTCCTTTTCCCATTGGTGAGTTCCTTCTAGGCCTCTATTTTAGGGACAGGACCAAGCCTAATATTCTTCATTCCCCTATTGGCTGTGTTTTTGACTCTATGAATTTTGATCCTAAAGCACTATGTGAGTACCTTCTCTCAAGCCCTTAATAAATGTATGTTGCCTGTTCAAATATATATATATATAGGAATAAAGGTGGAAGAGCACTACCAGACCTCAAATTATATTATAAAGTAGCAGTTATCAAAACCATTTGGCAGCAGTTAAGAAATAATGGAACAGACTAGAAAAGGGAACATCAAAAATAATGGATCTCAAAAAATAAAATATTAAAATTTTAAAAAAATGGACCTCAACAACCCAGTGTTCAACAAACCAGAAAACATAAATTATTTAGGAAAGAACTCCCTATTTGATTAAAAATTTCTGGGGAAAAAAAAATAAGGGAGTCTAGAAGAAATTAGGCTTAGACCAGCATCTTAAACAATATTCCACAATAAATTCTAAATGAATATGTGACCCAAATATTGAAGATAATACTATGAAAAATTTAAAAGAAATGCAGATCATATACTTTTCATAGCTATGGGTAGAGGATGTGTTCTAAACAAAGAATATAGGCAATTATAAAAGATGAAATAGATAATTTTGATTATGTAAAACTGAAAAGCATCTGTACAAACGAAATTCATTTATCTAGAATAAGGAAGGAAGAGCTATGGGGAAAAAAACCGTATCAAATTTTTTGAATAAGGATATAGACAATAATAGTTATTAAAGCTTAAAACTACACTAAGACTTTGCCACTCCCTAATAGAAAAGTGGTCAAAGTCTATAAACAAACAATTCTCAAAAGAATTACAAACAACTAACAAACATATGAAAGAGTGTTCTAAATCATCAGTAATAGGAGAAATGCAAATCAGAAAACTCAGGTTTCACCTCACACTCAGCAAATCTGTAAAGATAACAAAAGATGACAATAGGCAATGTGCAGAAGTTCTGGAAAAATAGGTATACCAATATATCTGTGGATTTGTGAATTAGCACAACCATTCTAGATGTACTGTTGTTATTATGAAAATAAATTGACTTAAATGTGCATAACCTTTGACCCAGAGATTCCACTAGTAAGTAGGTTTATACCCCAAGGAAATCATTGATGAAAATAAAAATTCCACATAAAAGAAAATAGCAGCACTTTTTGACGTAGCAAAGAACTGAAAAAAAAGTAGATGCTCATTAACTAGGTCATGGCTAAACAAACTGGTAATGTTACTGTGCTACCCAAACGATAAATATGATAAATACAGAGAAGCATAGAAAGACATATATAAAAAGTGATGCAAAATGTGGTAGAGCCAAGAAAACAATATGTACGCAATGACAAGAACATAAATGTAAAGAACAACCACAAAGAAAGAATGTTGCAAAGCTGCAAACAAGAATAACCCCAAAGAAGAGCTATGAGAAGGCACTTTCCCCTACTATTCTACATACATATGTCCTCAAGGGTGGAATACTGCATATCTTTCCAGATTTTCTGAATGTATTTGGTCAGCTTTGTTGACTGCTTTTCTCTTCTTCCTCTTTTTCTTAAAAACTACATATGTGTAAATGCTGACTTTATCTGGCATTTGTTAAGTTCAAAATTTTTTTAAATAATTTTAAACACTATATATAACCCTTTCACAGGGCAGCTAGGTGAATCAATGGATAGAATGCCAGGCCTAGAGTCAAGAAGACTCATCTTCCTGAATTCAAATTTGGCTTTAGATACTTACTAGCTGTGTGACCCTGGGCAAGTCACTTAACTCTGGTTGCTTCAGCTTCTCATCTGTAAAATGAGCTGGAGAAGGAAATGGCAAACTATTCTAGTATCTCTGCCAAGATAACCCCAAATAGGGTCACAAACTGTTGAGCATAACTGAAAAGACTAAATTAAAAAAAAAACCTTTCCATCATCATAATCTCGCATTTAGCCACCTATTCCAGTGTTTAACAATTCTAAAAGTAAAGGATAATTCATATTTAACTAACTTCAAAGTCTTAGAAGCAAAAGAAACAAAACTTATACATTATACATTGTATGAATACTAAACTGTTGACTAATTATGGTCTGGTAAACTTAACCAACTGAGACTGATCACATGAGAACTTAGTATCTTTGATTTTCAGGACACCGGGATATCATAAAAGTCTGCATTGTCTTAGTTTTCCCATCGTAAGAAAGGTACAGCACAAGTTATTATTTGCTAAACGCCCCCAGGATGCCATGGTTTAACGAATAATTAATGTTTATCAAAGTATTTGATACCTTTCAATGCTATGGAAATGTTAAATAATCATTCATCAGAAAATGTCTACAAAATGCTCAGGTTCTCTAGCAGAATTTTTGACAAACACTAAGTTATTCTAATTATCTATATAAAGATAAATATTTGAGACTATTCTTGAAATCATTCCGTGTTCTTGTTCCCACCACCATCCAGTGCAGTTTTGTTTCCCTATCCTTAACAAGCACAACAAAACATTTTACCCATTTGCAAAGAAAGAGATTGTTTGGGGATTTTGTGTTAAGGAAAAGAGTTGTGTTGTTTGTTTGTTTTTTAATGCAAGGCATAAACATAACCAAGTATAGAATGGGATATATGAATATAGTGTTATGTATATGTTATATGGGTGGCTGAAAGACATTTGACCTTTACAGAGTAGAAGCCACACTAGAGGTTCCACATTACTGGAACCTAAATCTACAATTCTCTATAAATGGTTATTACTATAGCTTTGAACCCTCCCCAAACACAACTCAATAGAATCAAGAAACTGGCAGCTCCTCTTGTCAAAAGCTAATGTAGTAACCTTTTAGGAGAGAAAGTCTAAGAAACACATTCATTCAGGAAGACAAAGAAAATGAAATGAGCCTAACTCTTCCATCCTAAGTTTAAAAAGTTACTTTGAGTACTGGTCAGAATAGGATATAGGGTGATTATTCTAACCCAGAACTTTCAGATACTTCACTCCTAATACTAAACTGAGTTTGGGAATCTAAATTCACTCCACCCTATATATCCAGTTCACATTCCTCCAAACCAAGTGAATCAACTTTACTCCACCAAACCATACTGACTGAGGTTGTTGCACCTTTGCTGGAACCATTCCCTCCATCTAAATGCCCTCTCCACATCTTTCCAAATCATAATCCCTATATCGAAGCCTCATTTAAACTCTACCTCAACTATTAAGTGTTCCCTTCTAATGTCAGCTAAAACTGACCTCCCCCCAAATGAAATGAGCATAGCTTGAGCTCCCCTTAAACAAAGATCTCTAAAAGCTACACTCAAGGTTCAAGACCCACTTTAGGATAGGAGCAATTTCAAAACCACAACTCATGAGTCCCTATCTAGTGCTTTTTTTTTATCAGAACAAATCAAAGGACATATTTGCTGAAGAAAAAAAAATGCCATTTCATTTAACAAGAAAGCAAATAGCAAGGAAAATAATGCTCCATATATAGGTAAGGGCACACTCTCCCACAGATTCGCACGTGTCTGGTAGGAAAGGAAATACATGTAGCCCAGACAACTAATTCTGTCAGCTAGAAAACCTCTGTATCTTCAAAGCTGCCACTTGCTACTTCCATATAGAACTGCTTATGTCATTTTCTGTATTGCTTCCTCTATCATGCTGCTGTTTGCTTGTTCTCTGCTAAGCAACTATGTAATCCACAGATTCTCTGCTAGACTGCATGTAGTTGCTATGAAGGCTCAGGGTTATTTCAGCCATTTTGTGAGTCATGTCCCTAATTGCACCCACAGCATAGTTGCTCAGGCCAATTCAACATTTTCTTCATTGTTTGAACTCCTTTGCTGCTCTTTCAGGAAAAAAATCTTTTGGGCTGAAGTGAGTAAATTCCTTTCAACTTTCATCATACCACTGGCAGCTAGCATTAGTCATGCAGATTATCCTGGAGCTAATAATGTTTCCAGGCCCACATGTAGAGGGGGATTGTTGTGTGGCTGAAAGGGAGGCAGAATAGAAATCTCTAGCCTTTTCTCCCCCAACCCTTTCTCCAAGGGAGACTAATTTCTGCCAAGAGAGGCAGTAGGACATTGGAGCCAGAGAGAGAGGGGATACCAGGCTAGAATTAAATTCATTTGCTCTCTTAACTATTGTTTGCCTAGTGGATTCAAATTTTAGGTTCAATCTATTCTGATCACTGGTTTGTTTAGTTTTTTTTGGGTGGGGGCGGGGGGAGTTGTGGGAAGGATCCCCAAGCACTATATCTGAGGCTTGATCCCTTTCCAAATAGTAGTTCCACAACAAACATACATGTCAATTATCAATGAAAACCCATTTATTCAAATTACAAGCAAAATAGAATGCAAAGTAAGTATACATAGGAGAACATATACTAGATAATACAGAGTAAAGGAGCTCTACCATTGGGAGTAAGATAACAGCTCAACCAAGTCCTAGATCTCATTCAAGGTAGAGTTCCCTAAAGTCTCTAGTGTAGCAAGCTGAGAATAAGGACATGATGAAGATTGCCAGCTCTTCTCATGTCTTTCCACTCTTTTCCTTCAGCAACCTGAAGTGGGGTTGGCTTTTTACATGTTCCCTATGGAAACTGGAAGCCAGAAACACCCAAAGCAATCACAGAGTCCAAAGCAACCTGAAGCTTAAAGAGAACTAAAGAGCTTTGCTTTCTCATACTCGTACCAACTGTGTTCCACCCCTAATGTAGGCTCAGAATATGATCTCTACCAATAAGGAGAGAGTCCCATACCAACGGGCATTAGGACTGGGATTACTATTGATGAGGAATAGACGTTCAGGTCCTAGTGTCATAAAAGAATTCACTAGAACAGCCTCCAAGTTACTTATTGGGATGATGCACCCAAGTAGGCCCTACTTTTCCCTGAAACACTGAGCAATTGATCGGTTAAGGGCATTGATTTAAACAGTTTTGGGGGATAGAGAATGCCTGGGAAAATCCGGTAATCTAGAGGTGCTTTATCATACAGATAAGCAATAGAAGGGGAGGATTACTCCAAATAGATAAGGCAAGAGAATAGGAGAGGGGAGGGGGAGAGTTGTCCAGTTAATTGGTGGTGCTTTGTGAACTCACACTGATTAGGTCCAAGGTGGGAGGGGGGGGTTCTTTTTTGTCTTTTTTGATAGTTTTTCTGGTTGGTCACACCCTGCATCTTATCTCATATCCTGCATCCTGCTTGCTCCATCTGCCTCAAATACTGCGGTCTGATGCTGATGCTGCTATGACACTACCAATAAACCACTTTAAGTTATGGAAAGCCCTTTACACATGTTGTCACATTTTATCTTCACAGGAACCCTGGAGGTGGAAGATAGGTGCTATTATTATCTCCATTTTACAGATGAGGAAACTGAGGCAGAGGTTAACTGACTTGCCCAGCCACTCTACCAAACTGCCTCTACAAATGAGGCCTTTCCATTTCCCAAGACAATACTTT
>CM053622.1:681428753-681453416 GCA_028646595.1 Phalanger gymnotis | reverse complement strand
GGAAGAGGGGAGAGAATTTGGAACTCAAAGTTTTAAAAACAGATGTTCAAAAACAAAAAAAAAAGTTTTTTGCATGCAACTAGAAAATAAGATACACAGGCAATGGGGCATAGAAATTTATCTTGCCCTACAAGAAAGGAAGGAAAAAGGGGATGGGAGAGGAGTGGGATGACAGAAGGGAGGGCAGACTGGGGAACAGGGCAACCAGAATATACCCCATCTTGGAGTGGGGGGGAGGGTAGAAAAGGGGAGAAAATTTGTAATTCAAACTCTTGTGAAAATCAATGCTGAAAACTAAATATATTAAATAATAAACTGGAAAAAAAAGAAAAAAATACTATAGTTTATGTGGTTAAAAACATTATTCGGAGAAACAGTCCACAGGATTCACCAGACTGCCAAGGATTCCATGACATCAGAAGGTTAAGAACCTCTGCTATAACTGAACTAGTCAATCATAGAGTGGTGACTTGAGAGAGTCATGGTACACTGGAAAGAGCACACTAGCTCTCAAGCACAATAGGTTCAAATCCTACCTGTGTGACCTTCAGCAAGTCACTTAACTTCCCTAGGGCTCCATTTTCTCATCTATAAAATAAGGGAGTTGAACTAGACAATCTCTCAAGTCTCTTACAATTTTGGACCTGTCATTTAATGATTGTATTATTCAAAGAGAGTGGACTGGTAGACCAGAGAAATATGGGAGGTCTAGATGACCTCACGAAGATAAAGAATAGGTTTAAGAGGAATGAAGCAGAGAAAGAAATGGAAGTATAAGAGGTTTGATGAAAGAGGAATTTCAGAGTTCTAGATCATGGGAGTAACACAATATGGGTAACAGTGTAATTTAACATATAATGATCCCTGTGAATAACTAAGGGTGATATGGCTGTAGCCCATTGGAGTAAAGGAGGTTGAAAAACAAGGGTGATTCTCAAGTCTGTTTATCCAGCTTTAATCTTTGTCCTGAATTCCAGTCTTCCATAAACAGCCTCACATGTTCCTCTTGGACATGTCCAAATGAGTGTCCCTTAGGCATCTCAAACCCAATAGATCCAAAGCAGAACTCAGTATCTTACCTTCATTTTACTTGTTCTCCTTGACCTCTCTGCAACCTTTGACACTTGATCACTCTCTCCTCCTTGATATTGTTAATTATTTCCTATTCATCCTGCATATAGTTTGCTTTGTATGTATCTGTTCACATGTGGTCTTCCCTATTGTGTTGTAAGCTTCTTGAGAACAGGGGCTGTCTTTTGTATTACCAGCACTTAACACAGTGCCTGGCACATAGTATGCAGTTAATAAATGTTTATTGATTACTTTGGTTACCCCTTCCTGAAACCATTCTTTCTTCCAGGCTTTCCTATTTATTTTCTAATGGTGTCGAACTCAAATAGAAATGGGATTCACTAAACCATACATAAAGATTCCTCTAAGCCACATATTGACTTAGAAAATTACAAATTAACATTGCCTATGTTTTATTGTATTTTGTTATTATTAAATATTTCCCAGTTACATTTTAATCTGGTTCATGCCTCACTTAGAGGTAGTCAGGCAATGTGTTTGACACCTCTGGTCTAGGATACCACCATACTCTTAATCACCCAAGCTCACCACCTCAGTTATCTTTAGCCTCTCACTCCCACCCACCCTACATATCCTATCTGTTATCAAGTATAGTTGTTTCTGCCTTCATAATATCTTTCGTGTGCGTCCCCATCTCTCCATTCACAAAGCCATCACTCTAGTTCAGGTGTTCACTGCCTCACACCTAGACAATTTCAGCAGTCTTCTGGGTGATCTTCCTGCCTCAAGCCTCTCCCCATTCCAGTTCATCCTCCACTTCACCTCTAACGTGATCTTTGGTCTGACCAAATCAGCCCTATACTCAGCAAATTCTAGTGGTTCTCAGTTGTCTCCATTATCAAACATAAAGTCCTTTGTTTGGAATTTAAAGCCCTTTGCAACCTGGCCTCTCCCCAACTGTAAAGTCTTCTCACATTTTAGTGCCTTCCACAGTGGTGTCAAACTGTAATAGAAAGAATCGTTGCTTCTCTCTTGGTTTGTAAGTAGATGAGTTGTTCCTAGCAGTTGTCTTCCTAACTCTGTTTGTGTTCTCACTTCTTCCCTATTTACGCAGAGCTACCACAACCACCACAACCTATTCTCTCCATCGCTACCACCCCCACAAGACAATCCTGAGTACAAGGGTTAATTACCCAAATAATATATCACCAGAAAGAAGTGTTCTTTTTCAATAGAGATGTTATCATTCAAAACACATGAAGCATGATGTTCAGAACAAGCTAGTCAGTACCCCTTAGGTGGGTGACAGCCCAAGGGTCAGCTGAGCTCTTTGTGCTTCCTTCCAAATGAGAGAGACTTGGCCCTATTCCCATAGACAAGTGGATAAGAAGAGACAATAATCTAGAAATCTTGAGCAGAACACAACTAACATATCACTGGAGGACGTCTTCACGGGTTATCTCCTCTATTGCACAGCCCTCCCTGGGAGTCACTTGAGTCCTAGTCTTCCTATAAGAAAATTCAGCTGGAAGACTTTCCCACCTGAACCACAGCAAGAATCTGATGAATCTGGGAAGGTAAACTTAGGGGTCTGGTTCTCAATTCTGGTAACTCATGCACAATCTTTCATCTGTAGCTAATATAACTTTTCAACATTCCCTGCAGAGCAAATGGTGATAAAAGCCAACTAAGATATGCCTGTGGCTCAGCCAGCATAAGCCTCAACTCTCTAAAGCCTTCGAGGTTGTTTGGAATGTGGTACCTTCACCCTCCTTTCCACTTGTTCATAGACTTTGCTTTTTCAAGGATCAGTTGAGTCCTACCTCCTTATGAACCTTCACAGATTAATTGCACTTACACTATCTCTTTCTTGGAGGTAGCATTGTGAAGAGATGAAGTGCTATGTTCTCATTCTGGATAAATCACTAACTCGTTGTGTTACTATGGGCAAGTCATTCCGCCCTTAAATGAGGTAGTTAAACATGAAGATAGCAGAATAAAAGCCTTCTTAAACTATCATGGATCTTAGGAGTCATCCAGTAACAAAATCATCTTTCAGTGTTGGAGAAGGCCTCAGAGGGGTTTCCTCTTTCAACTTCTACCCAAAATCTGAATTCCAAACAAATGCTAATTCAGTCTCTAGTTAAACAAGTCCAGCAATACAGAATTCACTCTTTCTCAGAAAAGTCCATTTCATTTTTGGATGACTTGGTTAAGAAATTCTTCCTTTTATCCAATTAATATCTACTTTTCCGTAACTTCTGCCCTCTGGTGCTTGTCATAAGATTAGGACTAGGAGACGTGTGAGATCATCCCATCTAAACAATTCTTTTTATAAATGAAACAGAAATTCAAAGAGATTAAATGCCTTTTCATGGTTTATTAACAAATAAAATTAACTCTGAGGAAGCTCCATAACCATGACCCAGACCCAGGTCCCTGGACTCTATTCCAATGCTTTTTTCTCTCCATTAGATTATTCTCAAAGGTCCCTTCCAGCTCACAGTCTTCTCTATATATCTACAAGTATGAGATTCTATGACCTCCTAGAAAAGGAACCAGAGTGTGGTTTGCAGGCTCACACCTAATAGAGCTCAGATCATCTCGTGTGAATCATGAGTATGCCTTTTTCTCCTGTATCCTCTACGATATATGTATAGTGTGGGATGCCTCACATACAGGAGGAGGGCCTCACAGTACCAAATGATTGAATAAAGGATCCCCAGTCCCCTACAGCCAGGCTACCCTAAAAGCTGCGGGCTCTAAGGAAGGATGGGTGGAGAGAGTTCATGAAGTGGGAGGACAAAGGAGACTTCAGGTATTTAGATTGGTTCTCTGTCTTATTCTCTTCCTCTTTGCCTAACTGGCTACTTCCTATAGGCCAGAAAATATAAATCAGTCAGCACTGGAAGAGTAGTTTTCAGTAGCCACTACTTCAGTTTGCTGTATGTGTAGGCCTTCTGGTCACCATCTCTTTGTGCCCCAGGGGCCTCTCCATCCAGGGACAAGCTGAGGTACAAAATGAACAAAACTTTCTTTCTGAGCCTTTCTTTGGTCTGCATTTCAAGTGGTAATTCCTGGGATGGGGCATTGAGGGTGTCATTTGTAGGTCTAGCCCACATCTCCCTGATGCCAATCATCATTGGGGATAATATAGAAGTCCACACCCCTGCTTTCCCTCAGTTTCTCTCCTTTGCCTTGTGGGACCTTGAAATTCTTCTCCTAAATACAAGCATACTCTGAAAATATTCTTTCTTGGGGACTGAAATTCTTTGGGTCTTAATTTCCTTCTCTATAAAGGCCGCAGCTTGGACCAGATGATCACCAATAGTCATCTTGTCCTATAATGAACAAGAACTTGAGACCTCAGCCTGCTTCTCTTGCTCTAGGACCACAGCTCTGCTTATATAAGGTTCCAGGATAAGGCTTGGGTGAGGTATGTTGAGACAAGGAAAGTGAATTCTGCTTTCTTTGGGGAAAATATTCAAGGTGACGTTGACCTTCCACTCTCCACATTGTTCTCTCCATGCCACTGAGGAGGAAAGCCTGGCTACCTACTGAGAAAACTGGAATTTTCCAGTGTGTTCAGTGTTTATCCCACAAAAATGAGAACTGTAAGGAAAGATTGCAAACACGTGCTCTGTGCCATGGTGAATTCTACATGATCCAGAGAATCACAAATCCCTATAATGCTAGTAAATGCCATCAGGTCTGGAATAGAAAGGAAGCAAGGAAGAAGCTCTCAAGGGGGTCCTGCTTTCTTCCCTGATCCCCTCTTACCTCTTTTTTAAGGGCAGCTACACCTACTGCTTGATCATATCTCTGTAAGCCAAAGGCAAATATAAATCACCCATTTGGAAGGTAATACATTTTTGAAGGGAACTGTGGGGAAAGGGGCTGTGTCCCCATTCCTAGAGTAGAGAGGAGTCAGGTAAGAGGAGCAGATTGTGCCTGATCCCTTGGGGTGGTTCAGCCTCAGTCACGAAACCCTATAAGTTGGGATCCAGGAATTAGCAGGGAAGTTAGGCAGCCTGTGGAATCACCCTTATCATTGACTTGTCCCATTCCAAGATGTCCAAGTATCCCTACTTACTCCATGGAAGTTTGCACAGGTCTTGGAAAAGGTTCATGGGGGCCAGGACTATTAAGTGGACATAGTATAGAAGGATCACAAGGTGGTACAAACATTGTGCATGCTTGGTATGCTATTGTCTGTCCCTGGAACAACCATGATGTATAACCAGCTTCCTCCCAGGATGTAAATTGCCCCTTGTCTACCCTGTTTGACTGCATTGGGGTTAAGAGACTTTCTTCTGGGAGTTAAACATAGATAGGTTTCAAGTGATCAATTATTCTCTCAAGCAGGGGCTCCTATGTTGCCTGTATCATCAGCTACTTTGGCAGCCGATAAAGCCAATGAACCCCTTCTCAAAATAATGTTTTTAAATGCGCAAAATAAAACACACAGAATTACAAAGGAAATCGAATGTTAGTGAAAATAAAGATGTAATTTTTCTCCCCCAAGTTCACAGATCCCCTGAAATCTGTCCACAGGGATCAGTGAACCCCAGGTTAAGAATTCTTGCCCTACAGAAAAGCAAAACTAAGAGATCACTGTGTTTCTCAGCTCCCAGGGTGGACATCCCATAGCCCCAGCTTCAGGTAGAGGGCTTTCTGTACCTCCATCTCTCTCTTCACAGGAAAGAAGGAAGAGAGTACAACATGCTGCCAATTCAAGTGCAAAGATGGTGAGAAGATATATGATGACATTAGAGTTCTGACCAACTGCTGTAGGGATGAGAGTTTCTGCAATGACCCTTCTAAGGGTATTATAATCTCAAAGCAATCTGATCTGGCAAGCCCACCCAATACACTGTTTATTCCTCTCACAAACATACCTTTCCATTTCTCCCATTTCTACTTTTAGTACTCTTCTCTGACCCTCTACTCACTGGACTTTATTATTAGGCTTTCTAAATGTTCTTCATAAAAAGGTGCCTGTGAATAAGGACACTTTGGCCGGGGTCATACAATCAGCAACTACCAGCACTAGGACTTGAACCAAAGTCTTTTGGATCAGGAACCCTTCCCAGACCTTATAGGTTAAGCTTGCTGCACCCTTTTCTCCTCCCCGTTTACCTATTTGTCTGATTTCTTTTGAATTGAATAGCACAGACTCAGATTGCCTCTATGCCACCATCCTCAAGGCCAGTTTTGTGTCCCAGTGCTCCCGTCCAAGGACAGGGGAAGGTGAACAAAGAACAGAGACTGTAGCAGCACAGTATCTGAGGAGCTGGGATGGCCCAGGTAACAGAAGATGCGTATGTAGAGATTGTGCATTGTTACCTACACTGAACATTGTCTTCTTGTAATGAAGGTATTAGGGAACTGACATAGAAAAGCCTAGATCCTGATAATTCAAGGCAATGGAGAAATCTGGGAAGACCTGCAAGACTGGATGTGACCATTGGAGAGGCCTCCAGAGAAGCAATGAGGGCTTAGAGAGAAAAGAGGGTCTGACTGAATAGGACTGACTGGTAGGGGTGAGTTGTATCTGAGCTTGGAGAGAGGACTAGAGGACCAGAGAAAGGGGAAAAAAGCTAAGTGCTTCATTGTCCAGAAAGGCTCCAGATTCTTTACCTGACAGACTTTCCTTCTCATCTCACAATTGCTTGCCTTCTTAGGGAGGGTGGGTGGGGAGGGAAGAGGGGAGAGAATGGAACTCAAAGTTTTAAAAGCAGATGCTCAGAAAAAAAAAAAGTTGTTTTGCATGCAACTAGGAAATAAGATATACAGGCAATGGGGCATAGAAATCTATCTTGCCCTACAAGAAAGTGAGGGAAAAGGGGATGGGGTGGGGAGTGGGATGACAGAAGGGAGGGCTGACTGGGGAACAGGGCAATCAGAATATATGCCATCTCAGAGTTGGGGGAGGGTAGAAATGGGGAGAAAATTTGTAATTCAAACTCTTGTGAAAATCAATGCTGAAAACTAAAATATTAAATAAATTAAAAATGTCACTGAAGCAAAAAGATATAAAAGAAAAAAATCAATCACAAAAAAGAATATGAAATAAAATCATCATCACAGAAAATGATTTTATTGTAAATAATTGAAGTAGGGAGTGTAATTGCTTTTTCAATTCATGAGTTTCTTTAGGTATATGTTATTATCAGGTACAAGGTAAATACTGAAAATATCTTTCATTTAACTTTCATCATGGTAATGAGTGAGTTGATTTACATTGTATTTATATATATTTAAAAGACCAACTAAAATCAAAGCATTCTACTTGATGAATGGACTACTTATGCAGATTCAGTGCTGTATTTCTTTGGATAATTAGTCGGATGGAAATTAAAGATACAGTTTCTTTAAAGCGGCGGAATCAGCTAGAATGACCTCTGTGAAACATTTTAAATTTTTCCCCTTTCTTTTTGCCAACAGCTATAAATAAAATCAATCAAATGTTTAAAAAGAAATCACAGAAAGTTAGCAATAGAACCCATGGCATCAGACATCAGATACAATAATAAAAATAAATTTATACCTCTTAGTACAAGGAAGGTCTTTCTGACTCCAGGTCTAGCACACTACTCTGTGACACCTATCTGATATAGATGTAGATAGCTGCCCTGGAAGTACACTTCAGGACCTTTAATCAGAAGGAAGAAAGAGATGAGCTATTTGGAAAACAGCTTTTAAACTTGGCATAGAGGCATGACAAAATGAACAATTACACCTACCTAGGACTCTACTAGAATAATCTCTTTCTCTCTCTCTCTCTCTCTCTCTCTCTCTCTCTCTCACTCACCTCTGTTTCTTCTCTCCCCAGAGCAAAGTATTAGATATATTTGACCTGCTTTACTAATAATTTCTTTCTCCAAAAAATGAAAGAATAAGTGAATTTAGCAGCTATAATTGCCCTGATGGTATAATCCTGATGGAGTATGGAAGAACTGGTTGCTAAAGTAGAAATAATAAGAACCTTGGAAAGAAGAGACCACTGTATATCAGTGTTTGCAATAGGAAAGGTAAGGAAAGCCAGACACAGTACTTGCAGCAATTGAGCTAAAAGTTGGTTTTTCTTCAACTTGAAATTCAACTTCTTGACTGGCTGAGCCAACTTGAATTGAGGAAAATAGGTACATAAGGCAGGAGAGGCTGGCAAATCCCAAACTCTGTGTTCTAAAGAAAAGATGGACACAGAAAAGATGGCCTTCTTCCCTGAGATCACAAGAAGAGCTGATACACTGAGGCCACACTTGGCCCAAAAGGAATCAAGAAGCCTAGTTAAGACAATTTTAGCTTTAGAAGTCTAGGACTAAAAAATTGGAACCTCAGAGGGCATCTTCCTATTGGGGAATGGGTAGACAAACTGTGAATGTATATGAATGTATGTGGGATACGAATATAATCAAATGTTACTGTGTCATAAGAAATGATGAAATGGACAATTTCAGATGAAACTCTGGAATTATGAACTGAAGTACGCCACAGTGACCAGAACTAGGAGAAGAATTTTCTCATTCCAAAGCCAAGTTTGGGGGAACAGAATGGGCATTCAAGGACAGGAATAAGGGTCAAAGAAATCTGGCACATGCATAAGAGAAAACCCAGAGCTCATATTATACTATGGCATATGAATTAAGGATTTGGAGTTTGGGGCAGAATCTGGGGTTATCGGGGGTAGGATAAAGTATGATTCAAATATAGCAACAAAATCTAGGTGTGGTAGAGTCTGGGGCAATTAGATGGTGCAGTGGTTAGAGTGCCAGGTCTGAAATGGGGAAGCCTTTCCTGAATTCAAATGTGATCTCAGACACTTACTAGCTATGTGAACCTGGGCAAGTCACTTAACCCTGTCTGCCTCAGTTTCCTCATCTGAAAATGAACTGCAGAAGGAAACAGCAAATCACTCTAGTATCTTTGCCAAGAAACCCCAAATGTGGTCACAAAAACTCAGACATGACTGAACAACAACAATAGAATGGGAGACGCCCCGAATTTGGAGTCTGAAGACCTGGGTTGGGATCTCAGTTATGTTACTTACTAGCTGTGTCATGTTATGACAGTCACAAATTCTCTGATATCGATTTTACTGTTTCTAGGATGAGGGAATTGGGCTTGATGATCTCTAAGGCCTCTTCTAGCTCCATGACTCTGATTCATCTGTGACTCTAAGCACTGGGAGGGAGGAAAGGGAAGAGAAGGTCAGGGCAGTTGTCTATGATTCAGGGTATACGACTAGATTTCAAGGGTTGGAAGATCAAAGAGGTTTGCGATGAAAGTAGATGAGTGTCTTCGGTAGGTGTTGCACTTTCCCCAGCCCTGATTGGATGCTGTCCGCTGCTCCAAGGTGATGAGGGAGGAACTGGGGGAGGTTGGGCTGCAGTGGCTAGCAAGCGCTCACGGCTTATCCAACCAACACTGGCTCCTCTGTGTACCTAGATCAGGATCTGGTGCTTTGATGGACAAGTTCTTACTGTTGGGATTTGTAACCCTGCTCTGCTTAATGAATGGTGAGTTGCTGGGGATAAAGATTGGAATGTGGAAGAAAGATGGATTCCCTAACTCATAGCTTCTCCCACTATCCCTAAAAGATTCTGAATGAAAAGATTCTCCCCCATACCAGAGACAAATATGATTCTGAAGTGTATATGGGAACCAATATCCCATTCACTGTCACCTCCCAGTCAGGGTAGAGGGTATAAATTCCAAAGCAACTCTTCTTCGATCTCCTATTTCAGGACCTATATCCATCCTGCTAGGCCCTCCTCCATTCTACTTCTAATTGCACTTTAAGATTTACAGAGCATTTTACATACATTACTTCATTTTGTCCTTATGTCCTTGTGAAATAGGTGCTATCATCATCTATATCCTATAGATGGAGAAACTTGGGCTTGTCCAGAGGTCACAGAGCTAATAAGTGCCTGAGGCAGGATTCAAAGTCAGGTCTCCTGACTTCAACTCCAACACTCTAGCCACTGTGCCACCTAGCTGTCTTCAGTGTAGAGTTAGTTAAGCCCTCCTCAATTTCCCAGCAGGCCAAATTTTCTCTCCCCTCACCCAGCCTAGCCCTTGAGGGCTTCCATCTGGTCTTCTTCCCAAGCCAAGCCTCCTGTTGCCTCCTATATGCAGTCCTCCTTTGCCTTCATCCCATGGATCGAAGCAACTCCAGCTGGCCAGCTGGAACAATGTAAAGAAATTCTACAGCAGAAGGAAGGTTCCCAGAGGTCTGCAGAGGCATTAGAGTTAGGGTGCAAAGTACCCAATGACAATGTGTTTGTATCCTTTTGCAGCTTTGTGTGGCCCACCTGTCAAAAACGCAGGAATTTTCCGTGAGTGTGACAGGACGTATGGACAGATCCAAACCCTCAGCATAGACACATAAGCCTTCCCCTTTCAATCTCCCTAGTCTCCAGTCCCAGCCCCATAGAGTTATTTGCTTTGTCCTTTCCTTCTCTACCCCTCCAGCCAGGAAATTGGCAAGTCATGTATAGTAAAACCTGTAAAAGTAAGCAGGTACAATGAGGCACATTTTAACATAACTTTTTATTAATACACATTTAATGTCAGAAAATTCCACTTTCTATGGAATGAAATATATGTTTTCATGGCATATCAAATTGCATGTGTTACATATAATAAGGGCTCAAAGCCTAGGGGATAAAGTGGGAGGACACACAAATGTCTTGTCTGTGCTCTTTTACAAACAAATCTATCACTCCTATCTCCTACAAACAAACATCTAAGCTTAAGGGAGCAGAGCTCCTTCCCCAGTCTCTACCCATCCGACAGCCTCATGCACATCCCTCTATTTATGGCCCTACTTCTCAGCATGAGGACAGTGCTCCCTTCAGAGACTGCTCATGAGTTACTCAGTCCAGGAGAGGTTGTCCAAGAATCACTGAGGAAGAAGGAATCTTAGAGATAAGCTAGTCCACCGTCATCACTTTAGAGATGAGCAAACTGGACCCTGAGAAATAAAACACCTCATCCAAGGTAAGCTAACAATTTGAATGTAGAGGCTGGAACTTGAACCCAGATCTCCTGACATGATCTGCACCCTTCAACTCACTATCTCTCACTGTTAACTGAAAATCACATTACACTTCAAAATGACATCACCCAGAAAAAAACATAGCTTTTAATAAATGATGAGCTCAATGATCTTAGAAAACCATGGAAAGATTTGCATGAAACAATGAAGAGAAAAATAAGCAGAACCAAGAGAATATTGTATGCAGTAACATATTGTTCTAAGAATGGTTTAAGGCCATTTTAGTGCATAATTCTTATCATTTCTCCCTACAAAGCTGTTTCCTCAAGTCTCCTTTCCTTCTGTCTTTAGGAGCTGATCTTTTAACATGGAGCATGAGCCTCTGAAAAAGGGGCCAAGGCAGTTTCTGCAATAAATCCCCCCAACTCCCTGACCTTCACACATGCACATAAACATATAAGTACACAGGCCTCCTGAGCTCAGGCCTTAGCCTCCATATTGTAATTTTCTGTCCCACAGCTCTCCGATGCAACAACTGTGAACCCAAAAAGCCATGTGACAATGAAATTAATAGCTGCCTGATTGGCCCTAAACAATCCTGCAAGACAGTGAAGATTCATTTATCTAGTAAGTGAGGCTGGACCTGTGCCAAAGAGACCATCCAAAGAGACAGCATCTCCATCTCCTACCAGCTCCCTATAGCCTGAATTGTAGACATGACCAGCTCACCTTCCTCCCACCACCAGAAAGCACAAAGCAGAGGACATCTGCAGTCACTAGCTCTTCCTAGCATTGAGGACAAGCTGAGATGATACAGAGTTACAGAGAGGCATGGAACATGTCCTAGGACCTCATCAACTTCAGATTTCAAGGCTGAAACATCAGAGAGAAATAATACCAGATTCAGGGGTTCAGAAACTAGGTACCATGCAAGGGCATCACTTAATTGGTTTTCTCTCCTTACTGGAGATTTATGGGAATATTCAAGCATAGATCCTTGACAGTTTGTGTGGATTCCCAAGGGCCCTTGCATGCCTCCAGGATGAACTTTGACTCAGGCAAGCATTAGGGAGGGGAGAGGATTGAAGTGGTTCACAATGACAGGCACCCTAAGTCTATACTACTAGTCTATGAAGGAGTATGTGCTAGTTTGGGACACCCTTGCCACAGAATAATTTGGGCACAGGAAAAGCAAGAAGAAAAGAGCCTTTGAGGTTGTTCTACATGAGTGGCACATTTCTGAACCCTAGTGGTTTCTACATTGGAAAACAGGGGGCCTGGAATGGGGGCCAAGGGAAGGAAAGGAATCAGGAATGTTTTGCATGATAAAGAGAAGATAGGGTGGGGATACGATGGTTGATTCAAATACTTAGGATCTAGAGCTAGAGAGGTCCAATCCCCATACCCACATCCCACACTCACACAAACACCAAAAAGTTGCTGTTATTTATAGATGAGGAACTGAAGGCTTAAAATGACTTGCTCAAGGCAACACAGAGCTATTATGCATAAGACAGTAGACATATTCTCTATTGTTCCAGAGGGAAGAACTAGGAACATTGGATAGAAATGTGTAGGAAAGATATAAGCTCAATATAAGAAAGCTAGCTAGAGATATCAAACGATGTATCAAGGTGCCTCTACAAATAGTGAGTTGCCCAATGGGAATGCTTGAGCAAAGGTTGGATGGCTACCTGTCAGGGATGCTATAAAAAGAATCATAGCATTTAGAGCTATAAGAGACTCTGGAGATGATCTTGTCCAGTCTTCTCATCTGACGAGGAATCTGGGGAAAGTTGGAATAGATGGTCATTCATCCACATAGAAGCAGCTAAGTGGCGCAGTGGATAGAGTGCCAGGCATGGAGTCAGAAAGACTCATTTTCGTGAGTTCAAATCTGGCCTTAGATACTTACTAGCTGTGTGACCCTGGGCAAGTCACTTAACTCTGTTTGCCTCAGTTTCCTCATCTGTAAAATGAGCTGGAAAAGAAAATGGCAAACTACTCCAATATCTTTGCCAAGAAAACCCCAAATTGGGTCACAAAGAGTTGGACACAACTAAAAAACAATTGAATAACATCCACACAGAATCAAAGGATCTTAGATTTGGCAAAGTCTTCAGAGATCATATGATCCCACCCATACCTCAGCAGGAATTCTCTCTACAAGACCTTTAATAAGTAGTTAGCCAGCTTCCTAAAGTCTCTTCCAACATTAAGATTTAATGACTCTCTTCATTTTCCCTTTCCCTACTGACAGGAAGCAATTACATAGCGATTCTGACCTGTTCTAAAAAGTGCAAGCCACAAGCCATGATTTCACATGGCTTTGGAGTAGAAATCTCATGCTGTAATGATGAAGACTACTGTAATGTGGACTAGAAGGTCCAATGGCCCTGTTTTGTTCCCTCAGAAGAACTGCTGGTCCTGCTCTCCCGGTTGCTTAACTCTAGCTCCCGAAGGCTATCGTCTCCTCTATCGGCACCCCTTATGCTATCTTCTCTCCTCCCCCGCTACCTCCCCAGTACCTGATCCCTCCATTCCCAGACTCCTTTTGTTCCTCCTCTAGCTCTGCTTCTCCACTCAGAATGTCTGCGTGGTCATGTTTTCATCATAATAAAGTTGACATTTACATAGCACTCTTGGGTGTACAATGCAAATATATTATGGTTTTTTATTTAAAAAAAAAAGACTCCTTTCCTTCACTATCATCAACAAAGGGACATCCTTCTTCCCCTCTACTATCCTTCTTCTCCACGGGGCTCTATATGACCCTTCATTTTCTGTACAGCCTTGGGGACACTTAATAACTCTCAGCCTCCAACTTTGGGCTAGGGAGGAAGGAGGGCTGATGATGGGTGAAGGCAAGGGCTACCTTTCTACTCATGTTTGGTAGCTCCAGGAAACTAGCTAGAACTTCTTTGGGGCCCCCATAGGCATCAGGTCCCTGGGCATGTGGGGAAAACAGTAACTTAGGAGATCTAGTGCTAATCAGAAAGCTGACTCCCCACACTCTGCCATCCTGAGGCTGTCCTGGACATAGCTACAAACATGATGAGCTCTGGCCAGCAGCAGAAGTAGGAGAAAGTGGGATAGAAAAGAGCCCCAGAAACCCCTTTCCTCCAAAAATAAATTATAGTCAATTATAATCAATAAACATTTATTAAATGCCTATTATGTGCCTGGTACTGTGCTAAACTCTGGGCATACGAATACAAAAAAGACAGACTTCAAGGAGCTTACAATCTAAAGGAAGAAGGTGACTTACAAAAGGAAGTGGAAAGGGGGGAGGCGAAAAGAGAGAAGGTACTGGAAATGGGGGAAAAGTCAGAGAAGTCCCAGTAGTAAAGTCATGTGAGAAATAAGCAGCTTTTCTGCACTGAGCTACTTCCTTAAATGAAGAGTTTGGAATCCAATCAGAGAGGCAGAGAGTAGTGATGAGGTGGTGTATCAAGATTTATGGAATCTTACAGGATGATGAGGTTTTCCCAATAATGAGCCTCCTGGAGCATGGTAGAAAAGTCAAAGAAGTCTCCAAGTGGTTTGAGAGTAGGAGAAATTGAGAGGGTGAGGTGGATAGAAACCATGAGAATACTCTCATCTCCCCATCTCAGAACTCATGATCCATGAAGCAGAGCAGAAGGAGGCCCAACCAGAGTAGGCTCTCCATTTGTCATGAGTGAGTCCCTATTGCACTGAGAGTGGAGAATGAATAGATTGACTTGAAATGAACACTAGAACAATGACCACTCCAGACCAACCACCCACTTTACAGCCTTTGAACTCTGGGCAGATGCCAAATGGGTGCCCACACAATAAAATATCTCCAGTGCATGGGGAGTAGGAAGCAACTAGACCAAGTCACCCTCTCCCACTCTCTTCCTGCCTTAGGGAGTCCTGGCTTCAGTAGTTCAAAGGTCTGTATCCCAATTGAGTCAAAGCAGGATGAAGAGGAGTAATAAAACAACTTTACTAGTTTCAAGGGTGCAGGCTTCAAGTTATGACCATGTAGTACTGGAGCCAGGAACCAGAACCCTGGATTCCCTTCTATGATCCACTGCCAGGGAAGTGCTTACTATGTGTGTGATACTATGTTAATTGCTAAGGATACTGAAAGAAAAGCAAGATAGGCCCTATTCTCAAGAATCTCAAATTCTAATACAGAGAGACATCACAAACAGTAGGCTTTAGCTGTCAATTAGATGGGAAAAAATCAGGGTGCAGCAGCAAGGCAGATTGAAATGTATCTTTTAATGTCATTTTCATTGACAAGACTATTCCCATTTCTAATGAACTCTTTGACAATGCCCAGAGCTTTGATTAAAACTTTCTTTCTGGGCCTCAGTAACTGTGGCCTACAGAAGCAGTTGCCAGGTTAAATGTCCTCCTCTGGTTGATGGCTGCAGGGGATAGGCCAGAAATAGATTTGGTGGTTTGGGAAGTGTAGGTCCCTGGGACATCATAGAGATGTGCATGAGGGGAGGTTGAATTAGTTAAAATGGTAACATTGGCTTATACAGCCTGACACATGCCACCCCTATTTGTCTTTCTGGACATACTGGCTTGCCTCCTGTGTTGGTGGCAGTTGGTTGTGCTGCTGGCAGGAATGGTAGGTTCTTTCTCCACAAGGATCTCTTCCGTTTTTAAGGGCTGTGGGATCTGGGCTGGAAGCAGAGCTCATAGTTGGGAGGGAAGGTAGTGGCACACTATGCTGGAAGCTCTTGGGCTTACCTGCCAATTTTTATCAGTGTCAATAGTTGGTGAATTTTTCATTAATTGAAGTATTAATTTACTTTTATGGGTAAAATTGAGGATGCTAAGGAAAAAATCTGATAAAGTACTAAACTCCAAATAAATCAGAATATACAACTAAGGGGCTGAAGTGAAGAAACAATATCATACCAACCTATCGATGAATAAATATTTATATAATTGTCTGATGTGTAGAGATAGCTTATGCTATGACCTGGGAAAGATACAAAATTTTGAAACCTCATGATCCCAACCCACATGGAGCTAATGTCTAGTAGATTAATGAGATGCAAACATATTTAACTATAATATACTACATTATTTATAGTTCAATTAAAGAGTTACAAAATAATAATAATAATAATAGCTTTAAGGTTTGCAAAGCACTTTACAAATATTATCTCTTTTTATCTTCACAACAACCTTGAGAGATAGATGCTATTGTTATCCCTATGTTACAGATTAGGAAACTGAAGCAGACTTGCCTAGGTTCACAGACCCAGTAAGTATCTGAAGCTGCATTCTAACTCAGGTCTCCCTGACTCTAGGTCCAGCACTCTATCTACTGCACTACCTAATGGCTTCTCAAAATATAGTACTATGAAGGTCCAAGAAGGTTATACGTAACTGAAGTGAAAGGTGGGGTAGAGGAGAGGCAAGGTGGTATGGGCAAGAAAATTTCTTGGAGCAGGTGTAGTTTGAGTTGGACTTTAAGAGATGGGTAAGAGTTCAAAAGGCAAAAAGGTAGGAAGGATATCATGGACACAGAGATCAGTGTGAGCTCCAATAAATATTTATTAAGTGCCTCTTAACAAATTAACAAAAAATGCCTGCCCTCGAAGAACTTACAATCTAATGGGGGTGTGGGTGTGGAGAAAAAAAAACCAAAGAAGACAGGAAGTGTAGTCGGGGAGTACCTGATGTGGGGAGATCTTGTTCTGTGGAGTTGAAACTTGTCAGAGAAGCAGATGCAGAGTGGAGGGAATGGTTGTTCCAGTACCACATGCTTTCAAGGGACAGAATAATCAAGTTATTTTGGAGCATAAAGTTTGTCTAGGGGAATAACATGAAATGAGATTGGAAAAGTCAGAGTGGCATCAGATAAAAGAGGGCCTTGAATGCAAGACGAAGGAGTTTGAACTTAACTCAATAAATAGTACATTATCAATACTGATTATTTTTTTATCAGCGAAGTAACATGGCAGATCTATGCATGGGAAAGCTCATCCTGCAAGCAGTTTGAAGGATGCAATCTTAGGAAGGAGGAGTGAAGGTAAAAATTTTATATGTGTCTATTGTCATAGTCCGAGTGGTGATGTCATAGTCATAGTCCGAGTGATGACAGTCTATACTGCTTTCAAAGGGAATAGAGAACAGGGGAACAAATGTAAATCTGTGATGCTAAGATGATATGAGTCTATCAAATGAAATCATGCTGTGGAGGTGGAATCAACAGTAAGCTCTGAGACCTAATTGGACAGAAGAGGTGAAGGAGGGGAGAGTTCCAGATGATTGCCCCTTGCCCTCAAGGTTACAAACATGGGAGATTGGGTGAAGGGTGGTGCTACTGAAAGAAATATTGAAGTCAAGAGAAGGAGCCTATTTAAGGGGGAAACATTAAAAGCTAGTAATTTTGGAACTCAATGAATGTGAAGTTATGGTAGTATGTCTTGTAAGAAGTTAGAAATAAAGATACAGAGCTCAGAAGCAAGTCAGAACTGGAGATTTGGGAGTAATCTTCAAAGGTATGGCACTTGAAGATGTAGGAGTGAAAGGCCAAGAATAAACCATTGGGAAACACCTGTATTTTTTTCATTAATTAAAGCATTGATTTACAGGTAAAATTAAGGATGCCAAGGTTTAAAAAAAAAAACTTGATAATGAATTAGGCTCCAAATAAGACTATGGAAATTTTTGTTGTTGTTCAGTGATTTCAGTCCTGCCAATTCTTTGTGACCCTATTTGGAGTTCTCTTGGCAAAGACACTCAAGTGGTTTTCCACTTCCTTCTCTAGCTCATTTTATAAATAACAAAACTGAGGTAAACTAGATTAAGTGACTTGCCCAGGGTCACACAGCTAGTAAGTGTCTGAGGCCAGATTTGAATTCAGGAAGATAAGTCTTCCTGATTTCAGGCCCCTAAAATAAACAATATTATGTCAACCTAACAATGAAGAAACACTTATATAAGTATCTAGTGTGAGGAAACGCTATGATCTATGAGAAATATAAAGTTTAGATATGTCATAGTCACTGCCCTCATGAAGCTAATAGTCAGTAGAGGAATAATACGCAAAATGTTTAATACTTTAAGAAAGGAATAAAGAGTAAGAAAAATGGGGCAGTTAGGTGGTGCAGTGAGTAGAGCACCGACCCTGGAGTCAGGAGGTTCTGAGTTCAAATTCGGCCTCAAACACTTGACACACTTACTAGATGTGTGACCTTGGGCAAGTCATTCAACCCCAATTGCCCTTTGTGACCTTGGGCAAGCCACTTAACCCCAATTGCCCTGCCTTCCCCACTGCAAAAAAAAAAAAAGAATAAGCAAAAGAGAAAAAGAGAGAATGGCTAGAGATATGTAACCAGGAGAATTTGATGTCTCTGAAAAGAAAGAATATCTATCAGAGTCAAAGGGATGGCCAATTGTATACAAACCTGCAGAAGTCAAAGAAGATGAGGACTGGAGAAAATAAAATAAAAGGTCATGGGATTCAGTCATTCAGAATTCATTGCTAATGGATGACAATACTTTCACTAAAGAGGTGGGAGCAGAAATCAGATTACAAAGGGTTTTAGAGAAAATGAGAAGTGAGGAAATGAAGACATCATGCACAGACAACTTTTTCAAGGTTGTTTAGCTATTAAGGGAAAGAGATTGTTAATGTTATGTTAGGCTGGATAAAGAAAAGTATAGCATTAAGAACTAAGGAGGCAACAGTTCCACTGTACCCTGTCCTAGTCAGAACACATCTGACTACTGTATCTAGTTAAAGTGTGTCACATATCAGGAAGAATATTAGCAAGCTGGAAAACATCAAGAGCAGAAAAGTCAAGATGTATCCATCAACCAATCAATCAGTAAACATTTACAATCTACTTTGAGCCAGGTACTGGGCTAGATGGTGAAGGAACCAAAGATCATGACATTTGAAGAGGAGATAAAAGAGTTCAGGATGTTTAGTCAGGAGAAGAGAGGATTTATAATTTATAATTATATAATTTATAAGAGGGATATATAATAGCTGCCTTCGGGTATCTGAAGAGCTGTCATATGACAGGGAATAACTGTGCTCTTCATGGCTTCTGAAAGCAGAAACGAGAGTAATAGATGAATGTTACAGAGTCCCAGCTATAAGGGCAAGAACTCACTATGTGACAGAAACTGTTGGGAAAACTATAAATAGTCTGGCAGAAACTGGGCATAGACCAGCATCTCACACTACATCAGGATAAGCTGAAATTTGGTGCATGATTTAGGCATAAAGGGTAACATCATAAACAAATCAGTAAAGCATGGAAGGAATTAAATTTTAGATCTATCAATAAAGAGTTCATGACAAAATAAGAGCTAGAGAGGTTCATGGGAGGCAAAATGGGTAATTTTGGTTACATAAAGTTGAAGATATTTTATACAAACAAAACAAATATGGCTAAAATTGAAAGAAAAGCAAGAAACTGGAGGGGAGATCTTTACAACAAATTGCTCTAAATAAGGGTCTTATTTCTCTAATATATGGGAAATTAAGTCAATTTATAAGAATAAGAACCATTCTCCAACTGATAAATAGTAAAGGGATATATGAACCAGGGATATTTCAGAGGAAGAAATCAAAGATATCATTTGTCATATTAAAATGTTTTAAATCATCAATAATTAGATAAATTAAAACAACTTGGAGGTACTCACACCCTTCAGATTAGCTAAGATGACAGAAAAGGAAAATGATAAATGGTGGAGGAGATATGGGAAAATAAAGACACTCATGCACTGTCGGCAGAGCTGTGAACTAGTCTAACTATTCCGGAAAGCAGTTTGGCGATATGCCCAAAAAGCTATTAAAATGGGAATACCCTTTGGCTCAGCAATACCACTATTAAGTCTACACCCCAAAGAGTTCAAAAGAAAAGGGAAAACCCTAGAAGCTCCTTTGGTGGTAGCAAAGAAATGGAAACTGAAGGGGTGCCCAACAATTGGGGAATTGCTGAACAAGTAATGATATATGAATGTGAGAAAATACTATCATACTATAAGAAATAATGCATAGGATGATCTCAGAAACACCTATGTGAACTGATGCAAAGAGCAATGGGCAAAACCAGGACAATACTTTACACAGTTACAACAATATTGTCAATACAATCAATTTTGAAAGACTTTGTAATTCTGATCAACAAAATGACCCATTACAATGCTAAAGGACACATGCTGAAAAGTGCTATCCACCTTCAGAGAGAAAATTGATGAACTCAGAATGCAGATTGAAGCATATGTTTTCTCTCTTTTTTTTCTTGTTTTTCTTTTTCTCTAGAACACAGCCAGTTCAGAAATTTGTTTGCATCGATAGTTTTTTTTAAGTAATTGATAAAGAGGATGGTTTCAGAAAAAAACCTAGGAAGACTGTATGAACTGATGCAGAATGAAAATGCACAACCAGGGGAGCAATTTATACAATAACAAGCAAAAATTTATGCTATATTATAAAGACAATCAACTCTAAGAGACTTAGTAACACTGACTGATACAATGACCGATGACAATTCCGAAGGGCTCTTGATGAAACATGTTATTCATCTCTAGAGAATGAGCTAATTCAGTCTTTTTTCTTTTTGGCGGGGAGAGATGTTCAATTCAGGAACTTGAGGAGTTATGAGCAACAAGTCCACTTTTGTGCAGAGTCTAAAATCTTAACTCCTCCTTATTATGAATTTAATCATATTGAATCTCCTAGGCAGCAAGCAAATGTGCTCTGAATCTCCTAAAAGTGCTAGAAATCTTAACTTTCTCCACGTAGTGTACTGTCTTGGTTTTTCCCAGGTGTACCTGAGTGCCATTTTAGAGAAACACTAGTCATCACCTTGCTTTCGAGTCTCTAGGGTAAAAAATTAAGATCCATCATTAGAGGTAGGGAGTTTGGGAAACTGGAGTGTCTCTTCTACTAAAGGATCCATCTGCTCTAGAACCACATATGTAGTCCCCAGTAGTTTCACTCCCTAGGGAATCTGATCTTTTCTTCTTCTTTGGAGGAACACCAGTGAAGCAAGAGGTCTCCAGCCCCAGTGACATCACTTGAGCACTTCTCTGGTGAGGGGATGCAATCAGCACAAATTGATGGTTGGGGAGCATCTATCAGGGACTGAAGGATAAAACAGTCCTGGGGGGAAAGGACATACTCCAAGTCATAATCTAAGCACGAACAGCAATCAATCTCAGACAAAGCAACAGTAAAAAAAAGAAATAGACTTGACTTAAAGAGATAAACAGGAGAGTACATTATGCCTAAAGCCATAGATGAAGAATCAATAAAAATACATAATAAATATGCATTTAATGACAGAGATTCTAAAAACTTCAAGGAACAATTCATCAACTTATAGGAAGAAATTGGCAGTAAGACCATGATAGTTGGGATCTTAATATAACCCTTTCAGATTTAGATAAATTTAACCAAAAGATAAATAAGAAAGAAGTTAAAGACCTGAATAGAATTTTAGTAAAGTTAGATATGATGGATCTCTAGTTAAAAGAACATGCACATTATCAACTACAAATGACATCTCTAGAAAAATTGACCAAAAATCTCCCAAACAAATGCAGAAAAAGAGAAATATTAAAAATATTTTACCAATAACAATAAATAATGTAAATGATAAAATTATATTAAGAGTCTTTGAAGAAAGGATTAAAACACAATTGGAGACTAAGGAATTAAATCCAAAGAACGCATGGGCCAAGTTTAAAATGTTAGAAACAATAGAAAATTATATCAGAGAAAATAATAATATACCAAGCTTTTGGGGATGCAGCCAAAGACATCCTTATGGGAAAAGGTATCTCTCTGAGTGAAAAGATATATCTCTGAACACTTTCATCAATGACAACAAAAAAAGGGAAAATACATTAATGATTTAGGCATATACCTAAAAGTACTTAAAAATCAACAAAGTAAAAATCCTCAAATAAGCTCCAAAATAGAAATTCTGAAAATCAAAGAAGAAATTAACAAAATTAAAAGAAAAAACCACATTAAGTTAATAAATAAAAGTAGGATTTGATTTATGAAGGAAAATGGTAAAATAAAAAAACTATTAACTATTCTGATTAAAAGAGAGAGAGAGAACAAAATCTAATTGGCAATATCAAAAAAAGAAAAGGGAAATCAATACAAATGAAGAGAAATAAAGAAAAGTATGAGAAATTATTTTGTGCAATTGTGTGCCAACAGAACTGGCAGTTTAATTGAAATCAATCGATACCTACAAGTATAAATAAGAAGAAGCAATAAATAAGAAGAAGAAATAAAGAACTTGAATAACACAATTTCATAAAAAGAAAGGGAACAAATCATAAATGAACTCTCAAAGAAAAAAAACCCCAAGACCAGATGGATTTGCAACTGAATTCTATCAAACATTTTTTCAAAATTAGTTTTAATATTACATAAACTATTTGCAAAAATAAAAAAGAAGGGACCTACATAATTCTTTCTATGATGTTAATATTGTCTTGATACCTAAACCAGGGAGAGAAAAATCAGAGAAATAAAAATGTAAGCCAATATCCTCAATTAATAGCAACACTAAAATTCAAGTAAAATATTAGCAAAAGGGCTACAGCAACACATCAAAAGGTTATATATTATGACCAGGAAAGATTTATACCAGGAATGCAAAGTTGGTTCAATATTAGGAAAATTATAAGCATAATAAGTCATAGTAATAATTTTCAAAAATCATGATTATATCAACAGATGCAGAAAAGCTTTTGACAAAATACCACTCCCATTTCTACTAAAATGACTAAAAAGCATAGGAATAAATGTACCTTTCCTCAGTTCCAAACCTCCACAGCATTCTTCCAACACTTCCTGTCATCCTATATTCACTTGTTCACTACCTTCTCCCTGTTGTAAAATGGACTCCACTTGTGGAACTTCCGTGGGTTTTAAAGGTTTTAACCTTTGGCCTTATCTCGGCTCAGTCTTACTCCTTTATAGCACTCTATGGATTTCTCCAACCATCCCCGCATGAGTATATTTACTTTCACCACTTTCCATCTCCCTAGCTTTAGGTTGCCTTCTCCATTAGAATGTAATCTCCTTGAGGGTGAGAACTGTTTATCATTATTTTATTTATATCCCCAGTGATTAGTGTCTAGCACATAGTAAGTGATTAATACACGCTTTATCTATTTAACACAAAATATGTAATAGAGATGAATTAGAGGCATCCAATAAGATTAGGGGCAAAACAATAAGTTTCAATATCAGATGAGAAAGCCTCAAAAAAAATAGGAATGCCCACTATAAGAAAAGGCTTCTCTGGAGCCTATGGTGACCATGGTCTTGGCATAGGTTAGGACAGGGAAGAAAAACTTTTGGCAGTTAGCAGCAAAAGCCACAGTGAACCAAGCATGACTATTAGGCTTGTGTCTGATAAGTCCAATTTTAAGAGGCCCCATATTCATAGTAATTCCCTTCTTGAAAGTATAGTTATAAAATGGTTTGTGATTATACCCCAGTAAGAGAGCAAAAGCTCTCCAACAATGGATGTATGGGTTGAGATTCCAACCCTGCGCTAGGAAAGGTCACCCTCTCCTGTGTGGCTCTAAGAACTGTCCCACGGCCTCATGCCATGAACAACAAGACACCAGGAAATATAAGGACAGGGTCAAACATGAGTTTTTGAAAAATAACATTGGGTATGTCAAATACATTCTTTAACAGAATAAAAAGGCACAATTAGAAACAGGTGCCAGTGGCATCCAGCTAAAGTAAAGTCAGGGCAAAAGATTAGAACTCCAGCCCTCCAGTCATCAAGCAAGCATTTCTGATTTTTTTAAATAAAAGATAATAGAGTTGTAAGTTCAATTTATAGGTAACTTCCCATGGTCTCTCATGGAGTCTTGGTTTTGAAGAAGGGAATTGCAGATGGCATGCACATTCCTGCTCCATGTGTCAAGGAAAGACCCTGCCACCTCCTTTCCATCTCCTTATGTCCTCTCTCCAGGTATATGCTGGAGCCAGCTTGAACGAGCTGACAAAGCAGATTGTTAAATTTTCAGTATAACCATTTACACCTCAGGAAACTAGCAAGTGCTACAAATCAGGCTGATTAATTGTTTTGTGGATTGTCAAGACTTAAGAGATGGAGAATTTTTAGTAAAGCAAATCAAATTTAAAAGTGTGTTGCGTGTACTTTTTTAAAATTTTTTTTTATTATTTAATATATTTAGTTTTCAGCGTTGATTTTCACAGGACTTTGAATTACAAATTTTCTCCCCATTTCTACCCTCCCACCCACTCCAAGATGGCATATATTCTGGTTGCCCTGTTCCCCAGTCTGCCCTCCCTTCTGTCACCCCACTAACCTCCCATCCTCTTTTCCCTTCCTTTCTTGTAGGGCAAGATAAATTTCTATGCCCCATTGCCTGTGTATCTTATTTTCTAGTTGCATGAAAAAACTTTTTTGTTTTTGTTTTTAAACATCTATTTTTTTAAAACTTTGAGTTCCAAATTCTCTCCCCTATTCCCTTCCCACCAACCCTCCCTAAGAAGTCAAGCAATTCAACATGGGCCACATACATATCATTATGTATAACCCTTCCACAACACTCATGTTGTGAAAGACTAACTATATTTTGCTTCTTCCTAACCT
>CM053622.1:681408454-681428253 GCA_028646595.1 Phalanger gymnotis | reverse complement strand
TTGTTGTAGGCTCTATGACTTTGTTAACTTCTTCTGACTGTATGTTTTGGTCTTCTTTGTCACCAAAGAAGGACTCCAGAGTCTGAGACTGAGTCTGGGTGTGTTTTCGCCTCCTGGCCATGTTCCCAGACAACTTACTTAACCCTTGAGTTTTTCAACGGGGTGTGACTAAAGAGTTCTATGTTCCACGCTTGGGTGGATGCGCTGCCTCACCAGCACTCCTCCTTCCCCAAGAATCCCCTACCCAGACTGGGCTTAAATCTTCAGCAGGCTCTGCACTCCTGTTCTGATCAGCCACTTAATTCCTCCCACCAGGTGGGCCTGGGGCCAGAAGCAACTGCAGCCATAGTTCTAAAGCTGCCCCACCTCCGTTGCCTCAGGGGTGGTAGGCGAACTGCAAACTCCGGCAGCTTTTCCCACTAACCTTCTGTGTTGTCTTTGCTGTTTGTGGGTTGTGAGGTCTGGTACATGCCACAGCTCAGTAATTCAGGATGCTAAGGCACTCTCCGCTCCACTCCTGGTCTCGTCGGTCCGCGGTCTGCCGCGCCATGCCTCGCTGGGCTCTGCTGGGCTCAGCTCCGCTCCCCTGGCTGGGGGCTGGGAGTTCCGTTCGGAACAGACCTTACCCCGAGACCATCCAGGCTGTCCTGGGCTGGAGCCCTGCTTCCCTCTGCCACTTTGTGGGTTCTGCAGCTCTAGAATTGGTTCAGAGCCTTTTTTTTATAGGTTTTTGGAGGGACTTGGTGGGGAGCTCACGCCAGTACTGCTTTCCAGTCGCCATCTTGGCTCCGCCCCTCCGAGATCCATTGTTTTTGATTCTCCTTTGTCTAGTTTGTTTCATTGATCTCCTTTTCTATTTTAAGCAGTACCAAATGGTTTTGAGAATTGATGCTTTGTAATATAGTTGGGGGTCTAGAAGTGCTATGAGAAAAATGCAATAGTACATGTAAAATGCTTTGAAAACCTTAAAGTGTTATTTAAGTGTTAAGTTTTTGTTAGGCTTTTAGGATCATAGGTTTAGAGCTGGAAAAGAACCAGCTCTTTATTTTACAGTTGAGAAAAATGAGGTCTGCAGTTAAATGACTTGCCCAACATCACAGAGGTAGCAATAACCAGTAAACATCTATTGTGCCTACTATGCGCCAGGCACTTTGCCAAGCATTGGTTCTCATATAACTGTTGTTGTGGTATCAGATATGAAAAAGAAAGGAAGTCCTTGCTCTCCAAGAACTTAGGATCTAATGGGGGAAGATAATACACTAAAGAAAGTTATTTGAAAATGAGTGGGGAGAGGGAGAAGAGATGGGAGTTCATTTCTCATAATCCAGTTGCAACACATGGGCTTGTTCCTTTTTTTTTGGTTAACAGTAGTAAGTAATAGAACTGAGATTTGAACCCAAGGCCTCTGAGTAAAAATCCAGTGCTATTTCTACTGTATTATGCTGCCTCCTAGAAAGTAAGCTATAAAATACCAATTAGGCATTATCATTTATGAGCCCCCAACTAATGTGCAAGACATGGTTCTAGGCCTAAAGAAATTTTTGAAAATAATTTTTCAGAAGTATTTTGAATGTGCTAGAAAAAGCAATGAACTCATGAAGACCATTTGTTAATAAAAGTTGAAGTTTACATACTACTTTTGTTGTTCATTCCTGTCTGGCTCTTGTAATCCCATTTGGGATTTTCTTGGCAACTTGGCAATGCTAGAGTGGTTTGCCATTACCTTCTCCAGTTCGTTTTACAGATGACAAACTGGGATAAACGGGGCCGTAGTCACACAACCAGATCTGAACCCAGGGAAATGATTCTTCCTGACTTCAGGCCTGGCACTCTATCCACTGGGCCACCTAGCTGCCCATATAGTGCCTGCTTACTGAATGCTATGTATGACCTTATTTTACTCCCTCACAACAACCCTTTGAGTTAATTAGTAGTACAAGTGTTATTTCCCATTTTAAGGATTAGGAAACTATTCCAGAAAGGGACAGTGACTTATCCAAATGATCGCACAACAGGTTAGTGACGGAGTCTGATTCAAACCCAACTCTCATTACTGAAAATTCAGGGCTCTTTTCACTAAACTGGGACAGAATACCTAAGGCACAGAAATGTTGTGATTTGCATAGGTGGAAAACATACCTATACTGATAAAATCATGGATCTTTCAAGCAAATATTTTTAGTGGCTTCTTGCTCTCTTTGCCTCTGCTTCTCTGTTTAGCTTGTGGTTTGTATAATTTGAACATAAAGTAGAATTCCCTTTTCTGTCCCATATCATAGCACTGAGTATCATTTTGATTTACCACAATTTAATAGAATTTAATGGCATAAGAGATTAGAAACTAGCCCAAAGAAGGGAAGTAACATAATTATGAAGCTACTCATGTAGTTTCGGAGCTATAATCTGTATACTGCATGGATACCAACATAATCACAAGCTTACTATTGTGTACTAGGCTAAAAAAAAAAAAAAGACCTAACAAGTAGCAGTATGGCAGAGTTACACAGGACAAGAAGCTATGAGCAGATTATAATCATGTTCTACAGCAATTTTCCCAAAGATAATGCTAGAAATTTCCTCAAACCCTTATAATGTCAGTTTGCCCTAGGTATGGTGCTTTTCTCACAACTCTGAAGTAAATAGTTCAAGTATTATTATCCATGTTTTATAAATGAGAAAACAGATTCAGAGAGGATAGATAGGCAATCTAACCTCAGTTAACCTAAACACAGCAAATCATCAGTGCCCAGACTTTTAGTCAGAACTTCAGTTCTAAATCTTTCTGCTACACTGTCCTGTTGATCTAGAGTTGAGATTTCATAATCCCTTTGCCTAGCTTTGAATAGCCATATTTTTCTCACAATGCACGACTTCGATTTAGTTACTTTTATGATTTACAGTGTTCATAGATTGTATTTTATAATAATCTAATGCATATTAGAAGTAACTATTTAAACATTGCTCTCCTCTAGATTCTTCTGGAATATAAATGTCAAAGTTTATTAAAACAAGGTAGGAAGTTGAGGGTGGAGGACAAAGATATTTTAACTTCAATTTGAAGGTGTTTGAAAACCTTGCTCAGATGTTCAGTGCCATCCCCATCTTCCTTCAGGAGATGCCCTTGCTCTTGTTTTACTAAAGATATCAAGCCTATCTGTTAGGCGTACTTCAGACCTCTTAATCCATTCTGTACTTCTTCGGTTTTTGTAGAAGTAGCCCTTCCCTTTGTCAAAAGCTGTGCACGTGATGCCATCTTCTCCAGGAATGTGGCCTGTCTTCAGTCAGCTAGATAGAACACTGGGCCTGGAGTCAGGAAAACTTAAGTACAAATCCAACCTCACTTACTGGCTGTGTGACCTTGGACAAGCCACTTAATGTCCATTTCCCTCAGTTTCCCCAAATGTAAAATGGGCATAATAGCACCTACCTTTCAAAGTTGTTGGGAGGATCAAATGAAATAATATTGGTAAAGCACTTAGCACAGTGCTTGGCACATAGTATATGCCATATTTATGCTAGGTGGGGGTGTTTTTACTCTCCCTATCTGTAGACAGCAGAGAAGGTAAACATACCCAGGTCCTCACTGACCCTTAAACTTGCTGCCTCCTATATCTCCACCCTTCCACTGAAAAGGTTCTAGAAAGACTTGTATGTCCTTGATTACCTCCACTTCTAGTACTTTGGCTTCTGATTCCCCAGATGTACTGAAACCACATTCTCAAAAATGACCGATGATCTCTTGGGTGCTAACTGATGACCTCCTAAGTGAGACCTCACAATAGCTTTTAATACTATTCTTTATATCCTTGGCTTTTATGACACTTGTCTCCTGGTTATCCTGTCTAACCACTCCTTTTCAGTCTTTGCTAAATACCATCTGCCTCCTAAAGCCTAAGTGCCAATGTTTGACAAGACTCCTAGCCTTCTCTCTATACTTTTCTCTTGTGAATCTTGTTTGTCTGTTCATATAGATTTATTGTCTCTATGCAGATAATTCCCAATTCCATATATTCAACTCCTTTCTCCTGAAATTCAGTCCCATGTTGCTAGCTGCTTGCTGGTACACACACACACACACACACACACACACACACACACACACAGGTCATATTGTCTCAAACTAAACACTGTATTCAGAATAGAAATCATCTCTACTCAAATGAATCTCAGATCTCATCATTGTATTATAATAATGCAGATTGCAGTCCATCAAAACTTCCCTACTCTTGTCCATTTCTTTTTCCTTTAACAGTGTGAGGATACCAATGAAGAACACAAGCTATCCAATGAGTCACCTCATACCAGACCACTTTACATTTTGCTCACATGTTTCTTTGTAATTCCTTATCTTAATGTGTTGGAACTTATTTGCACTTACCATGCTACTCTCCATTGCCCTCTGAGTTGTATTCATTTTCAATTCTTTAGAGATCGGTATTCAATGACTTAGAGCCATACAACCACACTGGTAAAATACTGATATTAAAAATATGTACCTTTATTCAAGAAAAAGTTTAAGGTCATTAAAAGAACTTTGCAATTTCCCAAAGACAATCTAGCAATCATACAGTTGACAAAAAGATGTGGAGAATACAAGATCTCACTATGCTCGTTGTTTCTTATTTGATTTTTTAAAATTTAGTTAACTGGAACACTACCTTAAAAGGCCTTCTCTAACAAGATGTCTCTTGTGCACATCAAAATGATAAAAGATTCCCCAAAAGATAGAAGAGAAAGAACCTTATTTGACCTTTTGAATTAATATCAGGTAAAGCATAGAACAGCCAAATGTGTTCATTATAGCAGATAGAGGTTAAGGTTCAAATTTGTGAGGCATTTCCTAAAGTGGGTATGTGCAAGGGTCAGTTGTACCCTTAAGTGGAATGCTAAGGGAATTGGAGGGATTAATACAGCAATTCCATGATCGAGTGGACCACACTGACTCCATCTTGTGACTCAGTTTCAGAGCTAGCTCAGTTCTTTTTTTATTCAGTTATGGGTCTAATCCAGTATCTTATGAGAAAACTTTATTCAGTTGTGGGAACTGGGAGAACATCTGTATTGTTTGAACCTAGCCCTTCATAGATGGGAAACTGGACTACCTCTACCTGCTGTTCAGAGACCCTTAACTAAGGACCTGGGATTATGCTGACCAGAAACCCAGTTAGATCCAAAGACTGATGCAAGGAGTTTTCTCAAGTTGTACATCTCAAAGATCTCATATGTCTGAAAACTGGCCCAGTACTGATCAATCTGTTTCTTTGATTGTTCACTGACTCTTGGGTAGAATGGGACACCTCTTTTTCTGAATTCAGGGAACTGCATCTGTTCACTCTCCCCATCCCAACTTGGAAAGTCCCTAATCTTTACTCCAATTAGAAATCAAGTTACCTAATGTTGCATTGTTTTAATTAATTGGCTTTATTTGATTAATAGTTTCTAATATATAAAAGTCTATTTTCCCCCTGTATTCGGGGCTAGGCCTAATAAGCTGAGGGAGTCTGGCCCTGGTCCCTGTTTGTTAGGTAATTGTCATGCACTGCTTAATAAATCAATATTCATGGAAGAACGAACTTTTATTTCCTTAGTCACTTCATCATTCACTCATAATGCCCTAAAATGTTGCAATTGCTGTGTATTTATGAGTCTGATAACTTTCCTGTGGTGAGAGTGCCCCAATTCCTAGCAGTAAAAAATACTGTGCTATGAGAAAAGTTAAAAAAAAAAGTTTGAAAACCATTGCCATAGAGCAGGAATTCATAATCTGGATGGGATCTGTAGTTTTGTATTGGAGGTGAAGAGGGTAGTTAAATATTTATTTTAAAACCTCTAATTGAAATTTATTATTTCCTTCAATTAGAATAAAATAATTGTAAAGCACTTTGCAAGCCTTAAAGTATTACATGCTATTATTACTTTAAAACTTTACTCTGAAAAGGGGTCCATAAGTTTTAACTACTAAAAAAAATATCCATGACAAAAAAAAGGTTAATCCTTGCTGTGGACAGTGTGTTCTTCCATATGTTCCTCTTTGGTGATCACATAGCATTGAATGCATCTTTCCCCCATTAGATTGTAAGCTCCTTGAGGGCAGGAACTGTCTTTTTTCTTAATTATCTCCCCAGTGCTTGGCACAGTGCCTGACATATAGTAGGCACTTAATGCTTGCTGACTGAATCTGGGCCCCAGATGAGATCCATGAACAAGTAATCAATCTATCTACAAGCATTTATTAAGCATCCACTCTGTGCTTCCCTGGGGATACACATGAAAAGAATCAGATAATCCCTACTCTGAGAAACTTGGATTCTAACGGGGGAAAAGCATGTATAAGTATACATAATAAATATAGAGAATAAACACAGGATAGAGAGGGAGAGCACTAACAGTTGAGAAGATTAGGATAGGCTTCGTTGAAGTGTTCCTCGAGTTGCATCTTGAAGAAAAAGAGGCAGAGGTGAGAAAGAAGTTCATAGCAAGCAGTGAGGGTGGCTAGTGCAAGGCATAGAAATAGGAGATGGAGTGACATGTGAGGAAGTCAGAAGGACACTTTTTGGCTGGATTGCAGAGAACAGGAGGAGAGTAGTATACAGTGAGGTGAGAAAGGTTGTTTACTGTTTAAAAACTAAACAGAAATATGGGAGTGATAGATCTATGCTAAAGGAAATTATTTTAGCATCTGTGTGGATAGACGAGTGGGGAGAGATTTGAGACTGGGAGAACAATAAGGAAATTTACAGTATGGAGTAATCTGGACAATTCATGATGAGAACCTGAACCTAAGGTGTGAATGGAGAGAAAAGCACAGGTGCAGCTTATGTTGTAGGAGTAGAAATTCAGCAACAACTTGGATGTGTTGGGTGAGGGAGAAAAAGGAATGGAGGATAAGGTTAGAGACTGGAAAACTGGTGGTGATTTCAGCAGAAATCAGGAGCTTTAGAAAAATTGTGAATTTGGCAGGAAAGACAGGTTCTGTTCTGGACATGCTGAGTTTGAGATGGCTTTGAGACATCTAATTCTATTGTTCAAAAGGCACTTGATGAAGCTCTGGAATCCATTTAATTATAAACATCTGTAACAGTCATCTACATAGATATGATAATGAAACTTCCTGGAGATGAGTTCACCAAGAAAGCGTAAAGAGCAAAGATACAGCCCAGGGACAAAGCCTTGGGGAACACCTAGAGTTGTTAGTATGTTACAAATGATGAGCTAGCAAAGTAGATTAAAGAGAATGGTCAGACAGCATCACAAAAACCTAGAAAAGAGAAAGTAAATAACAATGTCAGTGCCACCATGAAGTTAAGATTAATGAGGACTAAGACAGTCAAGGGATTGGACAATTAAGATATCACTGGTAACTTTGAAGAGAGCAACTTCAGTTGAGTGACTGGCTGCAAGCCAGACTACAAAGGGTTGAATGTGTGAGGGAGGAAAGAAAATGGAGGCATATGTGGAGGGCTTTTTTTTTTCCAAGAAATTTGACTGAGAAAGGGAGAAGAGATGGGTAGAGTCAAGGGAAGGTTTTTTTAAGGATAGGGGATATTTAGACATGTTCAAAAAATAGCAAGCAAAGAACCAGTAGGTTGGGAGAGTGATGATTAGAGAGTAATTGAGGTAGCAATAAGCTGGAGAGCACAGCAAGCGTTCAGATCAAAGGCTATATAAAGAGGTTGGCCTTGGCAGCGTAAAGGCATACATCTTCATCAGGCTGGAGGAGAAGATGGGGGGTAGGAAGATGTCAAGTTTTGAGATGAAAAGAAAGAGGTAAGAGTTCATGTCATATATCCTGTTTTCCCAGGAAAAGTCTAGGTCCTCAGCAGAGATAGGGCTGGGGAGAGGTATGGGAGGTTTAAGGTAGATTTGGTGCAATCAGGGAGGAATTGTCTTACTGTAGTGAATGCCCAGTTAAAGTTGGATAACATGAATTTATAGTGTACCCAGTTTGCCGACTTCCAAGTCTATTTCATAGCACGTGAGCAGGAACAGAAAAAAGCAATGGTGAAAGTAATACGGCGCTGGAATTTGGTAAGGGATTAGCAGTGATAAAACAGCAAGCTGTTTAAGAGTTGTTGGCAGTGTGGCATTCATTGAATCATTTAAGTGGTTAAAAGGTCATGATTGGGAAGAGAAATCAGAGTAAGGATAATGGCTTGAGAAAATACTGAGGGGTGGAGGAATTCAAGTCACAAGGAGAGCAAAGAACAGTTGAAGGAGGGCTGAGAACAGAAATGGTCAGAGGGATGTCAGATTTTGATTAAGGAAGCTTAACACTTGTGGGTATGACCATCCCTGTGTGGAGCTGTTAGTAAGGAGTTTGAGGGAGCATCAGTATGCACAATGACATCCCCTAGTATAAGGGCACAAGATGAGGAAGACTGATCCAAGTACTGAGAAAGCATAGAGAATAACCTGGGACTTAGACACACCACCCACTATGATTTGAATAGGATGGAAAATGTTGATGCAGTGAATTTACCTCTAAAAAGAGTATCACCAAACCATTCACACAGTCAAGTGCACAAAAAATATCAAGATATGCACTTATATAACATATAGAGGACATTGCACACAGGTGCATGTGTATGTATGTGTATGTATTGGAAAAGACATTGTAAATACACAGTAAGTTGAGCCTAGAACAAAAGAACCGGCTAGACTTTTTTTTTATCATCTTCGGTTTTTTAGTTATCTATTCCCTATGAAATTTACCTCCTCCAAGCTTCCTGTCATCTAGATTCATAATCTTGAGTCAGTCTTGCCTCTTCTTTCTCCCATATCCAGTCAATTGCTAAATCCTCCCCATCCCAACTCTTTTTCTCCACTAATAAAGCTCCCAACCTAATTCAGACTTTTCTTACCTCTTCCTATATTAAGCTTCCTATCTCTTTCCTGTTCATTTTCCACAGAACTGTAAAGATTACAGCCACAGAATTACCATGTCATCATGCTGCTTATAGTGGATTCCCATTGCCTTTAAGATACACACTTCAGCCTGGCATTTAAGAATCTCCACAGTCTAGTTCTAGCCTATCTTTTTAGCCTTATTTCATCCTTTGTACTCTCTTCATTCCACTCAGGGGAAACTCTTGTAAAGCTCATATAATTAATGAAAAACACAGACAACAGGACTGACTTTTAAAGAGTAACTTTTTCCCCTTTAAATCAAATTTCTTTAATGAATTTGAAAACAAAGGCACAAGTCTCTAGCTGTGGCAAATATTTCCATTTATATTGCTGCCTCATCTCTGTTCCTGTTGGCCCAAGTTGTGCTTTCTTCAACCACTAACTTCATACTTAGAACACAGGCAAGTTCAGTAAAACTGTAAGGTTTTTTTGTTTTTAATCTGAAACCTTATGGAAAACCAGCAGGTAAAATTTTGAAAACAAACTCTTCCTTTAATAAGGAGTTTTTGTTCTGTAGCTCTTCAACAAAAATTCATTTTGGTCTGTCTTACTCTAAACTGATTTGCCCCTCCATGTTTCATTGCCTTTCCTAATATCAAGGTGACACTTTTAATTCCTATTAACACAGATCTTCTTTGTTGGTTTTTCTGAGGTGTTGCTTTCTTCTTCTGTAGTATCACTGTGGTCCCTTTTGGTTTCTATTTCCTCTTCTCGGCATACCTGTGGCTGCTTAATTCGTCCCCTTCTAACAAAGTGCTGGATGCGGGACTCTAAGCCTTCACATCTAGGACGATCCAATAATGGCTTATAGGTTCGTGTTTTCACTCCCTCTACAAAGGCACTAATCTGCTTCTGGACAGAAGGTTTGATATCTCTCCACTGAACCATTTCATTTATCTTTGATCCTGCAATGTACAATTAACAATTATATGAACTTACTAACACAACGAAACCTCCAGTTTTTCTAATAATCTAACTCCCCCCCTCCCCCCCCACCATAATGAGTCATGGTTTTAGCTTTCTCACCTACCTGACCCAGGACATATGGCAGCAGAGTCCAGTCCTTGTAGCATGCTGTATAACATGTGACTTTTAACTGCATAACTAGCCCACAGTTGCTGCAAGTGTGTAACATTGAACTCCTGGACCTCCCGATCATAGATCCATTTGATGTTCTCAAATTTACAATCATATAGAACTAGAGGAAATTCCACTGCCATGCTGCAAAGAGATGAGATCATTTATTTCTTCAGTTTCTTATGAAAGTTAATAGTATTTATTAAGTGCCCACCACAATATAGAGTATTTTCTTGGATGCTATAGAAAGATATCAATGAATTAAATGTGTTCCTTGTCCTTGAAGTGTTTTATAATCAAAGTAGAAATAAACCCTTTTCTGGAATCTATATTTGACCTATAGTAGAAGAAAAAAATTCTGTATTAACCTAGCTTATGTACAAATGAGTTAACACCACAAAGGCTAATTTTTTTAAAACTAGTTTAAAACACATATACTCACAACACGTTAATTGAAACCTGGCTATGTAAAGGTTGGCCAGAAGGGGGAGTCAACTCTACATGTAGTAAGCCCAATCTTAGAGCCTCAATCTGCTCTCAAAATGAGGAATCTCTTTTTATTGCCCTATAAATAGCAAGTAGGAAGTAAACATCAGAAAAGGTATTAAAAGTGGCATAGTAGTACAATGTAAGTGAAACCTGTTAAATAAAAACAACGTAAAATGATAAATTAATGCTTGCTGCCTGATTCACCTGAAATAATAGTACATTATCATACCATTAATATAGAAGTTAAAAACTTAAATGAGTGCTTATTTGGAGGAAATAGTCTATTTATATTTAAGGTGCTTGGCCCAAGAGTATGTTAGGGAAACATTAAATATAAGTAGCTAATGAAAAAAAGAAAACAGAACTACTCCAAGTAAAAAAAATTTTATGTAAAATTGTTGGTATTTTCCATTACCTGTACTGTGGTTTTTGGGGATTTTTCTCTATGTTCAGCAGTTCATCAATGATTTCTGGTTTCTCCATCCTCTGGCCAATAAGAAGGAGAATGGCCATCATACAACGTACTTGATGGTAAAGAAATGCCTGTCCAGTCACTTCAAATTGACATAACTGGAATGGTTCCTGCTGTTGAAATTTCTCCCCTGGACCCCGCAAGGCCACTAGTTGTACTTTAGCAGACAGGATAGTCCTCTGGAAATTTATCACACCATTGGCCACATCCATTTTACATAAGTTCCGGAAATCATGAGTGCCAACATATTTTTGGGCTGCATCATTCATGGCTTCAATATCTAAATCAGCACAGGGGAAAAAGTAGCGGTAAGTCCGTTCAAGGCAGCTGAACCGGGCACTAAAGCTGGGTTCTACAGGGGCCCAAGCCAGCACCCGGATGTCTGGAGGGAGCACCCGATTAAGAATATGGGTATACCGAATCTCTTCAGCAGCATCATTGATACTGTCTTTCAAACTTTGATCTTCTGGATTCTTGCTCCCCGCGAGTTGGGAGCGAAGGTTAAGGGAAATCACCTGTGAAATTAGGAAAGATCACTTTACATTTGTAATAAACTTAACTCCACAACATACACCATCCATCTCCCTGGCATCTTACAAGGATTAGAAAAAACTACCAACCTGTCCAAAGGCACTGACTCCTTTGTCTGTTCTGCCACATCGGTGGTAGTTAGATCTCTGTCTGCTTTCTACTAGCCGAGTCTTGGTTAGTGCCTCAAACAGTTTCTCCTCAATGGTGTTGTTTGTGTTTTCTTGACTGGCAAAACCCTGGTATCCCCAGCCCAAATAAGCTATTCTTAGAGCTACATGTCTTTGGCCATATGCACTGAAATTAAAAGCACGCTGTTGCTGCTGCCGTTTCTTTGGTTTCCCAGCTTCAGTGGAACTTTCTCCTTTGATGTTTGGGCTCTTCTTATTGTCAGCCTGTTCCTGTTGTAACCTCTGTACCTCTCTCTCCAGTTCTTGTATTCTCTTCAGAAGTGTCTCAGTCTGATTTGACGCTACGTTTCTTTCCATCATGTATCTCCAAAATGTAAAAAAGTATATAGTTTCTCGGTGCCTTAAGAAGTTAGAAGAATATGCACTTCATGATGATTACACTCTGGTGATTATATCACAAGTTATTACCACAGACATACTTTCAAATACATCCTCAGCTTTCATTAGCTTCTATATTTTGATAAACCCTGATCTTTGCCAGTGTACATGAATCCAAGAAGTTAATAATTATGAAGTAATTAACCACCCTGTTGACTATTTCAGACATTCTGCTTCATCCTAAATTCTAGGAAAAGGTGAAAAACAAACTGGGGAAGAGCCATTACCAACTATCTTTGAAAGTTTGTCTAGACATAGCTAAAATGTTTGGGGGGTTCTCTCAATTTTATCCACCTGTTTCATTTATATGGATTTTGTTAGCTGTAATCATTGAAAACAGGCTGCTCATTTTTCCCAATTCCACTTACTTACCAAAAATGTGCATTTGGTCATTAGACCATCTAAGATCTTACTTATAAAATCTTGCTACTTGTATTAATAAACCTGTCTACCTTACTGAGGTGTTATCACTTACCAATATTTCAGATGAAGATTTCTGAGTGCCTTGATCCACATCTTCTCTCAAGTATTCAGCTCCATCTTCAAGGTGATAAAATAAAAGCTAAACCAACTGAAAGAACTTAATGGTTATATTCCACATTGGAAGCAAAGCTCAGAAACAAGAAACTTCCACCTTAAGTAATTTCAATGGCAGAAAAAAGGTAATTTTAAGTTTTATTAAAGACTGCCCCCCGTGTCAAGTATTAATATTGACAGCCTCCACATAACTCATTCAGTCCTCTACTTCTGAATTTCTCCCTCAAAAATAACAAATTCAAATGAAAGTAAGACTGTAGAGCTGGCTAAGTAGGGAAAGACACTGAACCTTTATCATTAATAATATCTGGCATGATAGCACCAGGTGGTGGCAACATAACTAGGCTACTGGACCTAAACTTCCTCAGTGGTAGTACAGGATAAGATGAGCGCTTGGGTAAAACCCAACTGTACATAATAGCAGCAGTATTGTAGTGACGATTAACTGTGAAAGACTTGGCTACTTTAATCAATAGAATGAGCCAAGGCAGTTACAAAGGACTCATGATGAAAAATGCTGTCCAACAGCAAAGAAAACTGATGAACTTTCAAGTTGCAGATTGAAGCATATCGCTTTTCACCTTTTTTTTTTATCAACATGGCTAATACAGAAATCTGTTTTGCATGACTTCAGAAAAAGATAAAAGTGACTATAGAAATCCTTAAGTTACATGCTTAATTTTTCACACAAAATTTTACTGTTTTTTTTCTGCACTGAATCTTGAGATTAAATCATTTTAGATGCATGTTCTTATTATTCTTTTGAAAAATACAATGTCTAAGTAAACAGTAAGGCCTGTTAAATGCAACTTTTGCAAATTTAAACATTGTTATCCTAGGAAAATTATTAGCCTGCATCATTGTTTAGGTAGAAAAGTGATAAGTATGTTGGGACTATGTGAGAAATTGAGTGTAGACAAATCACAAAGTTTGAAAAAGAATAGCAATGAAATATATCTAGCAGTGGATGAATAGTATAAGATCAAAAGGGCAGAAAGCACAGGTGGTATTATGTGAGCAGAGTGTGAAGGCGGACAAATAACCCAAAGAAACTGAATTCTCAATCTCTAAAAAGTATTGCAGACATTCACATCTACTGTAAATATGGAAATTGTTGACTTGTCAGAAGTACAAAAAATTTAGAATGCTGTGTTACCCGCTTCCAAAGTGTTAGGCATGACTACTGTAAATGTTCTGTCAGAAATGGAAAACTGACAAATTTGTAAATATGATATATAATAAAAGATTAGTCTTGTGAAATACTTAAACTCTTCATTGTTTTCTTTTACAGACATGCCTACAATATAGAAGAAGCAATGGAGAAACTCATGGGGCCTGATAAGCAAAAATGGGCCACTATGGATCCAGAAGAACGTATGGCAGCCGCTGCTATAGCCTTTACCCAGATCTGTGCAGGGCTGGGTGAGGGGGATACCACAAGAGAAGCCAGATCAAAACAGTACGATCCCTACAGTAAAGCTTCAGTGGCCCTGGGCAAGGCACCCTCTCTACCTGTGCATCTGCGGTGCGCACAAGAAGATCTTACAGTTTCAGAGACTGGCTCAGACACCTCCCAGATAGCCCGGAGGCCAGTGATGAGGAGGAAAGTGCTTCGTAGGAAACCAGATGGTGAAGTACTGGTTACAGATGAGTCTGTTATAAGTGATTCAGGGTCTAGTGTAGAAAATGACATGGAGCTCTGGGACTTGAGGCGAAGACTAATGAATTTGCAGCCCTGCCATGAAGACAATGAGACTGAGGCTGAAGGTATGGATAGTTCAGAGAAGCTGCACCCACAACGTTCGTTCAATGACATTTCTCAAGAAGAAGAAATCATCTGCTACCTACAAAGAGAAGCAATGGAACCTCCAGTTTATGAACAAGATCTAATTGTTCCTAACCGACCCAAGTCATTCATCCTCCCGAAGCTGGATCAACTAGGCCGAAATCGGGGAAAGATTGACCGAGTAGCCCGGTACTTTGAGTACAAAAGAGATTGGGATTCAATGAGGTTCCCTGGAGAAGATCAAAGGAAAGACCTTCGTTGGGGTGTTCGAGAGCAGATGATCTGTCGGTCAGAGCCCCAGCTCAAGCCTCAGCACATCTATGTCCCCAACAACTACTTAGTGCCAACCATGAAGAAAAGATCTGCCTTACGTTGGGGTGTGCGCTGTGACCTAGCAAATGGTATCATGCCCAGGTAGCTCCCTTCCCCTGTCTCGCCCTCTCATTACTGTCTAGTTTCTTACTCAAGATAATCTGTGACTACCTGGTTTGTTTACACTTTCCATAAAGAGAAACAACTGACTTTAAAAAAAACAAGAAACATTTTAAGGAAGGACTTCATCCATCACTGGCTTTTTTCTTTCTATTCCAAACTGTCAGATGCCAATTAACTTCCAAATTACCATTCATAAACCCAACACACTTAAGACAAATCATGCCAGAGAAAGAACCAAACTCATAGTCGTTTTGTCATATTTGATGATAAACGCTACTTGCATTCTGTGCCTTTTTCCCATTTGGCCAGGCTGAGTTGTTGTATTAGTCAATTGTTGCTGTGTGTGATTTTTATAGCTGCTGGGAGTTGAACCTGACTTAATAAAGAATATTTTAGAAATGTATAAACTGGCCCATATCTCTACCAGACACTTCCTAATAATAGCAAGATTATAATGAACTAGAACTACAATTCACAGGATACTGTCCCTGCCTACATTCCCCACCAACCAGCTCCCCTTTCTCCTAATTCTACGAGAGCTAAGGGGATGAAGGCCTGGCCTCCCCATAATAGCTCCTAAATAAAGGAAATAAGGGTAAGTAAAGGTCAAATTTCCTATTGCTGAAGGAAAGCTATTAATATTTCCATTAACAAGAGGCAGCTTTTTATAAGGTATAGATGCATGCACTATGTTCCATTCCAGAACTCTGGTCAAGAATTCCTCGCACAAAGTAGGCACTTAATAAATGTCTGTTGAATTTAATTTATTAAACTGAAGAATGTAATTGATCAGCTTGGTCACTTCAGGATTAATTAAACTTAGATAACCCTTGATTCCTGTGGCCAACAGCGTATTATAGAACAAACTCTACTACATTAAATTTCCAGAATACTGTTGTATAACTTCTGCTGCAAATAAAAACTGGAGTTAGGTACAAGATTTAAATCCAGCTTACTCTTGTAACATGAGGTAGAAGCAACTAATTGCTCTTCCCATTTAGTTACCTAAATGGTAACTTCTTAACTTTGATCTCTTGGGTAGGGAAGGGCAGAGCAAGAAAGTGAGAATCCTCATCTAAGCATCTGAAGCAGGAGGAGCTATAAACGGTCCTCTAAACCTTCATCTTCATTTTCTGTCTTTACCAATGACATTTACCAATGACAGCCTAGGCTCTGGGCTTGTCCAGTCTTTTACCAGCATTCTTTTCCCTCATGTCTGTCCCCACTGATATTATGGCCACTTGTTTTAATATGCTTTGTAATTTTACTACAGAAGCTGTTCAAAGGATGTTTTCAAATAAAAACCTAAAATAATCCACAATCTAGTTTTGCATTTGAATCGATTCCATCTAGAAGCATTAATCCCAGCTAAATTCCCCTTTCTCCACAAGATTTTATTTTACAATTTAAAATCACAGTTCTCCAACAGCAAAATACCTCTGGCCTTTGCATTCTTACCACTAGCCAAGTTTTAGTTCTATTTCAAAATCTACTTAGATCTCAGGCTTTTGGTTTAGCGAAAAGGGATGCACCATGTTACAAATAATTCCTCATGGTAACATTCGTGTTCAAGAGAAAATTCTGATGATTAATCGAGTAACAAAGTAAGCTTTCTTCATTTGCACTGCTATGATCAAAAACAAAACTACTTACTAACTTTTAAGAAAGTAGCTGTAGCTATAGCTGTGCTGCTCATGCTCAATACAGACAAGCTCCCTAGGAACCACACGTCTGGGGTACGGCCTTCAGGGTGGAAGGAACTCCATAGGAAAGGCTCAGTTCCCCAAAGCAGGGGGCTTTCGGGGGCATGCACCTACCGCAGGATAGAGCTAGAGCCGCCCGTCTACTGTACCTCCGACGGGGAGAACGGGGCTGAGATGCGAGGGCAGCGCGTGGTGGTCCTCTCAACCCCAATACTCTACACCAAGGGCCAAGGATCTGGTAATAAAAGAAAAGACACATGCCCAAGAGCCGGCCGTAACACACTTCCCTTCCGGCAGCAAAAGCTTCCAGGAAGCATTCTGGGCTACAGGAAGTGATTTCTAGGCTTCAGCTACGTAATGTTCTCAGGTCTTGATGGGAAATGTAGTTCAAAGAACCACAGCGATAGGGCTGAAGGGAGGAACTCTACCACGTGTTTTTCTAGCCCGCGCCCAACTATTCCAAAGGCAGCAGGTTAAGGAGAGAGAGCTGTTGGTGCTTTTTTTTTTGTTTATTTTTTTAAACGGGTAACTTCAAATTCCTGCTGTAAACTGAAAGGCTGAGAGCTAAAAAAACACGGGCTATTTGTACATAATAAGTGGGTGGAATGCTACTTTTCCAAGATAAGGGCAATAAACTTTAATCTGTATTAAAGTGAAAAAACAGGCTAGCGATAGTGAGGCAGAGTTGTGGCCAATCCGTAGAGAGGCTTCATCACCATGGAGAGATCGTGCCCAAAATACACAAAAACCAATATAGATTAAGTAGGAAGAAAAGCAGGAAAGTGGGGGGAAATTGTTGTGGGGTCTTTTTTTTGCAGCAAGTCTCTCTGTGAAAGGTCTCATTTCTAAAATATATAGGGAACTGATTCAAATTTACAAGAAGAACCATTCTCCCATTGCTAGATGATCAAATGATACAAATAGGCAGTTTTCAGAGGGTAAAAAATCAAAGCTATCAGTAGTTATATGAAAAAATAAGAAATGCAAATTAAAACAACTCTGAGGTACCACCTTGCAAATTGGCTAAGATGACAAAAAAGGAAAATTACCAATGTTGGAAATGATGTGGAAAAATAGCTACATGAATGCACTGTTGGTGGAGTTAGAAACTAGTCCAACCATTTTGGAAATCAATTTTGAAACTATGCCCAAAAGGCCATTAAATTATGACTGAGCAATATTGATACTGGGTCTATACCTCAGATCAAAGAAAGAGAAACAGGACCTATATGTAAAAAAAAATATGTGTTTTTGTGATGGCAAAGAATTGCAAACTGAAGGGATAGCCATCAATTGGGGAATGGCTGAACAAGTTATAGTACATGGATGTGATGGAATACTACTGTCATGTAAGAAGTGATGAAAGAGATGGTTTCAGAAAAAGCCGGGAAGACTTGTAAGAACAGATACAAAGTGAAGTGAGTAGAACCAGAACCATGTATTATAGTAACAGCAATGTTGTAAAGATAATCAATCAACATCAATCCACCACAGATCCAAAAGACTAGTGATGAAACATGCAATACATTTCCAGATAGAGAACCAATGGACTCATACTGCAGACCAAAGCATATTTTTTCCTGCCTTTTTTTTTTAACACAGCTAATGCAGAAATTTGTTTTACATGACTATATTTGTAATAGGTTTTGTTTTTCTTGCCTTCTCACTTAGTGGAGAAGGGAGGAGGAGGAGGAGGGAAAGAATTTGGAACTAAAAAAGAAAAGAAATAGGTTTTGTGCTATTAAAAAATGGCTTTCTTCTGCAGCCAGCTCCTTAATCACCTTGATTCTTTGGCATTCCACCCTCCCTTCCCAGAGAGCACACTTTGTCATCCCTCTTTCTCCAAACTCCTTACCAGTTGTTTTTCATTGTGTGCAGAACTTTGACTGAGAGTCTGAAGTATACTTGTATGTTGGTAAGCAAAATGGCCTTTGTTTTGTTTGAGTAATTCAGTGTATTTCATTGAGCCTTACTAGGTGCTAAGCCCCAGGCCCAAACCCCTATTAGGTGTGGAACCTATGTGGGTGTGGATTGGCAACTAAGGTGGGGCCCAAGGTGGGGCTAACTCCAGGGAGGGCCTAGTTTACATGTCTGGGACAGCAGAGGCTCTTAGACCTCATGGGTTTAAGTCGCCTCTTTCTTATGATTTTAGGTCATGTGGGCAAGTCGCATGTGTGACTCACCCCTGATGCTGACAAAGATATAAAAACCAGGGGTTGGCCTCCTCTTCCTTGGAGCTCATTCCTGAAGCAGTGGTGGCGAGCATGACTCTGGGCCAGCCCTTGTTCTGAGCTCCTGGGCTGAACCTAGATGTTGGTAACTATGAATTGTATTGGGTCTGTCTGTTGATGTTTGTAATTTGTTTGTATTTTGCTTTTAAGTTCAGTGTGCTGGCTTTTTCCTCTGAACTAAGTGAATGATATTTGTGTGCTGAATTAAAGTAAGCTTGCCAACCCCTTCACCTTGCTTTCCTTAGTTAAGCAGATCAAAAGAACATGTGCTTTCTGGGTGCTGGCAGCTTTCTGGGTGCTGGCTGTGGGTGGATCTTACACCCCCACAGAAGCTGCTAGCCAGATTGTGGAAACAACTTGTGGGTGCTTTCTGATAATCCATTTAGTCACAGGGTCAAGGAGAAAGCTTAGGCACAGATCAAGGTCATCAATAGTCACCTGGTTCTAGGTTTGAAGGTGTAGAAAGTGCTTTAGGGCAATGTCCAACATACTCCCCCACTTGCAATGCTCATTGCCCATTCTAGTTACCAACACCTCTGGGATTTACTATATTCATGTGTAAAAATTAAGAAATTGAAGTGTATTAGGTGTTCTTAACCATTTTTTGTGTCATGAATATGATGAAAATTATGGACTTCTCAGAATCATGTTTTGAAAATGCATAAAATAAAATACATAAGGTTACAAAGGAAAGACCATTTAAAAAAAAAGGCAAATTCAAGGCCACGGGTAAAGACCTCCTACTACACGCTCCCCAAGGTCCAACTGTAAATAAAAGCCTGCCAAGATACACAGGTGAAACCAGCAAACCCACGTGTCTCCCTGCGCCTGCGTCTTTGTGAAATTTCTCAGGCTCCTACCCCTTCCGCCCACTCATTGGCCCCAGTGCGGGGGGGCAGGGCGCGTCCTCGAGCCTGTGTTGGAAGCACGTGCTAGCGGGCAGGAGCCTCAGCTGGAGAAGCGGCAAGCGGTGGGAGCTATGGCGTCGTTACTTTGGGGAGGCGACGCCGGGGCAGCGGAGAGCGAGCGGCTCAGTAGCCACGTAACGGCCCCCCACCCCTAGGG
>CM053622.1:681358534-681399481 GCA_028646595.1 Phalanger gymnotis | reverse complement strand
GGAGTCCTGCTTCCCTCTGCCCCTTTGTGGGTTCTGTAGTTCTAGAATTGGTTCAGAGCCATTTTTTCATAGGTTTTTGGAGGGACTTGGAGGGGAGCTCACGCCGGTTACTGCTTTCCAGTCGCCATCTTGGCTCCGCCCCCCTATAGTGATTCCTTTTATATTCTTGACCTTTTTTTTCCAAATGAATTTTGTTATATTTTTTCTAGCTCAATAAAATATTGTTTCGGTAATTTAATTGGGATGGCATTGAATAAGTAGATTAGTTTAGGTAGGTATAGTCCCAAGTATTTTGTGTATCTATTATCTCTTCTTGCAGGGTTTTGTTGGTGATACATAGAAATGCTGATGTTATGTGTGCTAAACTTACTAATTTTTTCAGCTAGCTTTTTAGTTGAATCTCTAAGATTTTCCAAATATTCGTCATATCATCTGGCAAAAAGAGATAGTTTTATTATTACCTCATTGCCCATTCTGATTCTTTCAATTTCTGATGGTTTTAGGTAGATGTTTCTTATCATTATTTATACCTATGCTTTCAAGCGTTTTTAATAGGAGTAAGTGTTGTATGTTATCAAAAGCTTTTTCTGCATCTATTGATATAATCATTTTTGTTACTTTTATTATTTGATATAATCAGTTATGTTAATGGTTTTCCTTATATTAAACCATCCCCGTATTCCTAGCATAACTCCTACTTGGTTGGAATGTATAATCTTTGTTATATAATATTGTAGTCTCCTAGCAAGTATTTTATGTAGGATTTTTGCATCAATATTTATTAATGAAATTGGTCTATAACTTTTTTCTCTCTGTTTTTGCTATTCCTGGTTTAGGTATCAACACCATATTTGTTTCATAAAAGGAGTTTGGTAGGATTCCTTCTTTCCTATTTTCAAATAATTTGTTTAATACTGGAATTAGTTGATCTTCAAATGTTTGGTAGAATTCACTTATAAATCTTTCCAGTCCTGATACTTTTTTCTTAGGAAATTCATTGATAGCGCATTTACTTTCTTCTTCTAAGATAGATTTATTTAGATATTCTGTTTCCTTTTCTGTTAATCTAGGAAACTCATACTTTGGGGTATTTAAATTTCATTTATTTTAAACTTAATTACACAATAAGGAAAAAAAACAGCATTGCCATGTGCACAGCAGAATGTAAGAGAGGATTGAAAATATATAGCAATAAATTTTCATTTCAAGAAAGCCTATATAATAAATACTACACGTTGTGTTCGGAGTTGTCCATCTTTTCTTTGCTTCCTTGTGAGTTTTCTTTCATTCTCTGCTGTACACTTTTTACTTTGTTCTTTTTTTCCTCCTTCTTTCCCCCAAGAAGTGACGCTTAAGTGTAGAGATATATAGATATACATACACACAAACATATATACACATATGTATACACGTACATACATACACATATAGACATACATGCACTTACATACACCTGCATATACTAAGATATCTATAGTCATACTCATGTATAGACATATACATTCATATGCATTTATGTAAGACCATACTATGTTTGTTTGTCTTCTGTTTCTCTGAGGGTAGATAACATTTTCCTGTGTATTTCCCTCCATCCCATTTTTCCTCACTTTTATCCTTCTCTGCCTGCCCCTCCCCCTATCCCTTTACACTGTCCCTCCTCAGATGTCTAATTTATTTCTGAGCACTGCCTCCCTAATCCACACTCCTGCTACGAGTACTTCCCTTATCCTCTCTGCTTGCCTTCCTGTTCCTTAATCTAGCCACCATATGAGTCCCTCCCTTATCCTCTCCCCTTACCCTCCTATTTCTTGATCTACAGGCCTTTCTAAGAATCCCTCCTTATCATATCTCCTCACCCTCCTATTTCCATGTAAGTTAAGAAGACTTTTATACCCTTCTGGATATATACATATACATATACATATTCCTTCTTTAACCCAGTTCTGAGTTCTGATGAGAATAAAGTTCTAGCACTACCAGCCCTCCACCTACTTCTGCCTTACACTGTAACTGTTCTACCATTCATTCCTTGTTTGTATGAGATAATGGCTTCATTTTGCCTCTGCCTTCCCCATTTTATTTTTTAGGATCATCACATCATACTCAACTCCAAGCCGTCTATGTATGCTTTTTCAAACTACCCTAGTAAGGATAACATTCTTAAGAGTTACAAATAACTTTTCCCATATAAGAAGTAAACAGTTTGACTTTATTAGATCCCTTATAATTGGTTTTTCATGTTTACTTGTTTATGTTTCTCCTGATTCTTATAGGTGAAATCTCCCATTCAGTCCTGATTTTTTACTCACAAATACCTGAAAGTCCTTTAATTCATTAAATAGCCATTTTTTTTCTATGCAGGCTTAACACACAGTTTTGTCAGGTAAATTATTCTTCATTTCAAACCCAACTCCTTTGCTCTTTAGAATATCATGTTCTATGCCCTTTAGTTATTTAATGGGATTAATTTTATTTTGTAATTTTTAATTTATTTATTTAATTTAATATATTTAGTTTTTAGCATTGGTTTTCACAGGTTTGAATTACAAATTTTCTCCCCATTTCTACACTCCTGCCCACTCCAAGATGGCATATATTCTGGTTACCCAGTTCCCCAGTCAGCCCTCCCTTCTGTCATCCCACTCTCCTTCCATCCCCTTTTCTCTTACTTTCTTGTAGGGCAAGATAAATTTCTATGCCCCATTGCCTGTGTATCTTATTGCCTAGTTGCATGCAAAAACTATTTTTTTTTGAACATCTGTTTTTAAAACTTTAAGTTCCTAATTCTCTCCTCTCTTCCCTCCCCACCCACCCTCCCTAAGAAGGCAGGCAATTCAACACAGGCTACATGTGTATCATTACGTAAAACCCTTCCACAATACTCATGTTGTGAAAGACTAACTATATTTTGCTCCTTCCTAACCTATCCCCCTTTATTCAGTTTCCTCCCTTGACCCTGTCTCTTTTTGAAAGTGTTTGTTTTTGATTACCTCCTCCCCCTATCTGCCTTCCCTTCTATCATTCTCCCTTTTTTATCTTCTTCCTCTTTCTTTCCTGTGGGGTAAGAAACCCAATTGAGTGTGTATGGTATTCCCTCCTCAGGTCAGATCCTATGAGAGCAAGATTCACTCATTCCCCCTTACCTGCCCCCTCTTCCCTTCCTACAGAACTTCTTTTTCTTGCCACTTTTATGTTATTATGAGATATGAGATTATGAGATAATTTGCCCCACTCTATCTCTCCCTTTCTCCCTCTCTCAATATATTCCTCTCTCATCCCTTAATTTGATTTTATTTTTTAGATATCATCTCTTCATATTCAACTCACCCTGTTCTCTCTGTATATATACATATGTGTATATATATATACATACACACACACACACACATATATATATGTATATGTGTGTGTATCTATATATATCTATATATCTATATCTATATATCTATATATATATATATATGTATGTATATGTATATTCCCTTCAGCTACCCTAATACTGAGGTCTCATGAATCATATACATCATCTTTCCATGTAGGAATGTAAATAAAACAGTTCAACTTTAGTAAGTACCCTGTGATTTCTCTTTCTTGTTTACCTTTTCATCCTTCTCTTGATTCTTGTGCTTGAAAGTCAAATTTACATTCATCTCTGGTCTTTTCACTGAGAAAGCTTGAAAGTCCTCTATTTTATTGAAAATCTGTATTTTGCCTTGGAGCATGATACTCAGTTTTGTTGGGCAGGTGATTCTTGGTTTTAATCCTAGCTCCATTGACCTCCAGAATATCGTATTCCAAGCCCTTTGATCCCTTAGTGTAGAAGCTGCTAGATCTTGTGTTATCCTGACTGTGGTTTAACAATACTCAGATTGTTTCTTTCTGGCTGCTTGCAGTCTTTTCTCCTTGATCTAGGAGCTCTGGCATTTGGCAACAATATTCCTAGGAGTTTTCTTTTGGAGATCTTTTTCAGGAGGTGATCAGGGAATTCTTTCAATTTCTATTTTGCCCTGTGGCTCTAGAATATCAGGGAAGTTCTCCTTGATAATTTCTTGAAAGATGATATCTAGGCTCTTTTTTTGATCATGGCTTTCAGGTAGTCCAGTAATTTTTAAATTATCTTTCCTGGATCTATTTTCCAGGTCAGTGATTTTTCCAGTGATATATTTCACATTGTCTTCCACTTTTTCATTCCTTTGGTTCTGTTTTATAATATCTTGATTTCTCCTAAAGTCACTAGCTTTCATTTGTTCCAATCTAATTTTTAAGGTAGTATTTTCTTCAGTGGTCTTTTGGACCTCCTTTTCCATTTGGCTAATTCTGCCTTTCAAGGCATTCTTTTCCTCATTGGCTTTTTGCAGCTCTTTTGCCATTTGAGTTAGTCTATTTTTTAAGGTGTTGTTTTCTTCAGTATTTTTTTGTGTCTCCTTTAGCAAGTCATTGACTTGTTTTTCATGGTTTTCTCACATCACTCTCATTTCTCTTCCCAATTTTTCCTCTACTTCTCTAACTTGCTTTTCCAAATCCTTTTTGAGCTCTTTCATGGCCTGAGACCAGTTCATGTTTTTCTTGGAGGCTTTTGATGTAGGCTATTTGATTTTGTTGACTTCTTCTGGCTGTATGTTTTGGTCTTCTTTGTCACCAAAGAAAGATTCCGAAGTCTGAATCTGAGTCCATTTTCACTTCCTGTTCATGTTCCCAGCCAACTACTTGAACCTTGAGTTTTTTGTGGGGGTACGACTGCTTGTAGAGTTTAGAGTACTTTGTTCCAAGCTTGAGGAGCTGTGCTGTTGTTTTCAGAGCTATTTCTATACAGCCAGCTCTGCCACACCAGCACTACTCCTCCCCCAAGAACTGCCAACCCTGACCACAACTCAGATCTTAAGCAGGCTCTGCACTCCAGCTCTGATCCGCCACTTAATTACTCCCACCAGGTGGTCCTGGGGCCAGAAGTAACTGCAGCTGTAGTTCTGTAGCTGCACCACCCCCGCTGCCCCCGGGGAGGTGGATGAACTGTGAAGTCCTTTCCCTCTGTCCCTGCAGTTTTTTGCACTAACCTTCTCTGTTGTCTTTGGTGTTTGTGGGTTGAGAAGGCTGGTAACTGCCACAGCTCACTGATTCAGGGCACTAGGGCCTGTTCCCCCCAGCTCCCTGTTTGGTTGGTCCAGGTGCAGCTCACGCTGGGCTCTGCTCCACTCCGCTCCCAGTTCCTTGCGATACACCTTACCCAGTGACCATCCAGGCTGTCCTGGGCTGGAGCCCTCCTTCCCTCTGCTATTTTGTGGGTTCTGCAGTTCTAAAATTTGTTGAGAAAGCCATTTTTATAGATTTTTGGAAGGACCTCGCCCTTTAGTTATTTAATGTGGAAGCTGCTAAATCTTGTATTGTCCTGACTATAGGCCACAATATTTAAATTGTTTCTTTCTAGTTGCTTGCAGTATTTTCTCCTTCAAAATTTAGCTATAACATTCCTGTGAGTTTTCATCTTGGCATCTTCTTCAAGTGGTGATCAGTGGATTTTTTCAATTTCTGTTTTACTTTCTAGTTCTAAAACTTCAGGGCAATTTTCCTTAATATTTTCTTGAAGTATATAGTATTTAGACTCTTTCTTTTTATCATAAGTTTCAGATAGTCCAGCAATTCTTATATTGTCTCTCCTCGTTTGTTTTTTCTAATGAAATGTTTCACATTCTCTTCCATTTTTTCATTCTTTTGATTTTGTTTTGTTGTCTTCTGGTATCTTATGAAGTCATTAGCTTTCCCTTGCCCAATTCCAAGTTTTAAGGAGTTATTTTCTTCCATAAGTTTTTGGATTTTTTTCTAGTTAGTTGACTTTCTCTTCATAATTTTCTTGCATTGCTCTTATTTTTTTCCCAATTTTTCCTGAACCTCTCCTATTGGCTTTTTAAAGTCCCTTTTAAGTTCTTCCAAGAACTCTTTTGGGGCTTATGACCATTTTACATTTTTCTTTGAAGCTGAAGTAGCAGTTTTGACTCCACTGCCTTCTGAGTTTGAACCTAGATTTTCTCTGTCATTGTAGTAGCTAACTATGGTCAGATTCTCTCTTTTGCTTACTCATTTTTAGTGGCTTATTTGTTGGCTGTTATATTTATGTTAGAGTCTGACTCTAGTCCTGAGATGTGGGGAATGTCTCAAATTTCAAGTTTTTATCCTGTTGTTTTCTGAGCTCTGCTTCGAGGCCTGACATCAGGTACTCCTCTCTGCCCCTGAACCACAACCAGGGTCCCCAGCAACACTGTCACCAAAAACATTCTTACTTTCTGTATTCCCTCCAGTGGCTATAAGCTTCAGTTCACTTCTCTACCCTGGAACCAAAACCAGGGACTCCACTGTCATACAAGTAATTACAGCCAGCATTCGCGAGCATGTGCTTGCTCCTCCTTACCCCCAACCACAGCCTGGAACAGGGTGTGGTCAGTGCACTTAGGCCTCAAGTACAGTGCCAGTGGAGAGCCCTGCAGTCTTACCCTGATGGGCCATCTGACTCCCATACTGTCTATGGGTCAAGTCAAAAGTGCCTGAAATGATGGGGGGGATGGCGCGGTTTCAGGTCTTTTCTGATGTCCTCCAGAGTTTTCTTAAGCTGGACCACTGCTTTACTCCAACTTTTAATTATTTCAGCTACTCCAAAGTTCAGTTTTGACGCATTATTTTAAATCGTTTGTGGGGGAATTTGGGAGAGTCAGATGATTTCCTGCTTTATTCCACCAATCTTTCCAGAATCCTTGGCTTAGCATTTTTTTAACCAAAATTGTAAATGAGTTTAACAGGTCCTTATGATAAGGAAATCTGATCCTTCCTCACAATGCAGATGAGACCTCTCTGTTCTTTAGGTGATTTTCCTGGTTGGTGGGCTTGGTGCATTTTGCAGGACGTTTTTGCCTGTTTTGTCCTTGGCTGCTTATATAGAGGTACCTGCCTCTCCCAAGGCAAAAGACAGAGCATTTGTTGCACAGAGGGTGAGGGTGGAACTCAGCCTTCTTTAGGGTGCTTCTAAGAGGTGAGAAAGGCAACACACAGGTAACTGGCCTCTTCTCTTGCAGAGCTTTACAGCCCGAATGCCAAATGCTGCTCTTCTCAGCAACTTTTGAGGATTCTGTGTGGCAGTTTGCTGAACGAATCATTCCTGATCCTAATGTGATCAAGCTACGCAAAGAAGAGCTGACTCTGAACAACATCAGGCAGTATTATGTTCTGTGTGACAGTAGGAAAGACAAATACCAAGCTCTGTGCAACATCTATGGAGGCATCACCATTGGTCAGGCCATCATCTTTTGCCAGGTAACACTGGCTGGGTTGAATCCTCTCTGAAGGGGTGTGAGCAGATTTCCCTAGTTCCCCAGTGTTGTACCTTATACAGCATAGGCACTCAGTAGCCGGGGACTCACCTGGTTCAAACATATTTACTAAGTTTGTAATCTTGCTAGAACTGAAGGAGGATCAGAAGTGGGGCACTTTTCATCTCAGAATCCCTGCTCTATTCGGCTTTCCTTCTCCTTTCCCATTCTGCTATTCTATGGGTTGGACTGTCTCCTTTCCAGCTAGTTTAGTGCTTCCTTCTTCATAGAAAAGAAAAATAGGCTAACTGATCATGGCCACATCTGCACAGGCCTCTTTTTGCTCCCTACAATGCCTGGTGAGATGATAAGAGACACTAGATTTTTTTTTTTATCTCCAATGCATGCAGCAACTTGGATAGTCCAATGTCTCAAGGCCTTGATTGGTCTAGATGTGCAGGAAAGAAGGATGGCAGCAGGATACTCAGGCAGCTTTTGAATAGTGAGCTGAAATGGAACCAAACCAACATGGGAGGGTTGGATAGGAACGCCAGAGATGAATCCCTGAAGAGGGTTTGGTGGCAGGAGAGGCAGTATAGTAAAATACAGGTATCTGGGACTGTCAGCTCCCTGAATGGACCTTTTTGCCCCAAATGAACCAGTGAGTTTGTTGCCCCATCTTACCATGCAGCATTATGGAATGTTAGAATTGGAAGGAACCTCGAAGGCCATGTAGTCCATACGGTACTTAACCAACCAGTCCTGCAACTTCCCAAACAAGTGGTTAGCCAGCTTTTGCATGAAGACCCCTAGTGAGGTAAAACCCATTATTCCTCATTCAACTTTTGAAGTGCTCTGACAGTTAGGAGGTTTTTCCTAACATCAACCCTAAAAACTGCCTCTTTGCAGCTTCCACCCATTGCTGCTAGTACAAGTTCCTCTTCCATATGACAGCCCTGCCTGTACTTGGGAGAGACCTTCAGCTTCAACTCTTCCCTGGAAGATTTCAATCTCCCCAGTTATTTCAGCTGGTCCTAGAGTGGAGTGACCTGTTAGCCCCTTTACATTCTTTATCACATTCCTTAGTTTTTTCTCTCTCTTATCAATGTCCTTCCTAAAATGTGGTGCCCACATTGTACTCTGTGTAAACTTTTGTTTGGTTTTCGCTTGCCTATGTATCCTCAATGCTGACCCTAGGCCCTTGCAGGGAGTAGATAATAAATGTTTGTTGAATTGTAATCATGCCAGACTAATCATTTTCTTTCTTCAACAGGGTTACTAAGTTGCCAATTTAAGGAAATACTCTAAGAACAGTAGTAGATCACAAACAGTATACCAAGGGACTGGACGTTCCTTCCCTACCTTGCATTAGATAGGATGGAAACTACAATTAATTGCCAGCCTTAGAAGCAAACAGAGTTTGCCTAGTTCTTTCACACACATATCCCTACCCCAAGCCCCACTGTGGCTTCCCACCTGGGTCTCTTCTCTGCAGGTATTCTCCTTGTTGTTGTTGTTTGTCCTTCATTCTCAAAGAGGACCATGAATATCAGGAAGGTGGTGCCATGACTTGCAAGTGAATTGGATTCAAGTGAGGGAGGGCTGTGCAAAGTCACCAGCCTCACTTTCTCCACTGGAGCCATCTAGGCTCAGTGGCAAGATATAGATCAGAAGAACTAGGGATGGCCCCAGACAGGTGGGAGACCTTGGCCTTTTTAAGCTAAGGTCTTTCCCAGGTCTCAGTTTGACTGAGACAACACCCATTCAGTGATTAAGGCTAGGTGGTTGGTTGTTGTCCTTTGTTCTTGAAGAGGACCAAAATGACATCAGTATACTAGAGTCAAGTTACAGTGTGTCCAACTGTGACCAATCAGACCAATACAAGCTTGGAATTCTCTACCACAGGCTAGGCATAAATAGCCCGTGTGAATATTTGGGGTGGATTCTCTAAATTTGTGCATCTCATGTTTCTTTTGAACTACTTCAATTCTTCTTTGTGCATGGAGCATAGCACCTTCTCTGATGTGTGCACACCATCCTGTATGGGATGGAAAAATCAAATAATTGGAGAGACATCTTTAGGAGAAACAAAATGACTTTGTTTTACAAACCTCACGAAACTAGTAGAGGGAGGCAAAGTACAAAGGAAATGCAGCACTAGATATACTCTCTATGCAAAGATTCCCACCTACCTCTATCTTTCATCACCATTGGCTGGGAGGTGGGCTTACAATCTAGGCATGAAAATACAGAACCAATCCATGCATACTTTCTGTTTTGGCTACTAATGTGGCAACGATATGACTAAAGAGAAGGAATGAGGAAGGAGAAGGGGATCTTCCTGGAGCAGAGAACAAACAGCTCACAGGTAGTCCATTATCTCCCTATTTGGTAAAATTCTTGTGCTAGCACCGAGAGAGGGAAGGGAAGGGATGCTCACGTGGTAGTCAGTAGACTTTCCAGAAGTTAAGTAAGTCACCACAAGGTTAAACTCCAAGCCTCTCCTACTCCCTTAGACATTCCCCATTCCAGAAATATGAGAATAGAATAGCCCCTATATTCTTACCCTGTGAAGTCTTCACAAATTATATCCTCACTCAGTCCTGATTGGTCCTATGCCAGTGTCTCCCATGTCACACAATTTCATAGTTCTTAAAAGAGATCTTGAGAGTGTCGTTGTATGGCTTCTTCTGACTACCACGTGAGCATTTGCCTTGTGTGAATTCTATATCAAGTAGTCTTTTGGGCAAGTGTACATTTGGCATTAGAACAACGTGACCAGACCATCAGAGTTGCAATCTCTACAGTAAAGTTTGAATGCCTGGCAATTTAGTTGAAGAAAGGACATCAGTGTCTGGTACCTTACCTTGACAGGTGGTCTTCAGAATCTTCCTAAGACAATTCAAATGGAAGCAATTCAGTTCCCTGGCATGGAGCTGGTATGTTGTCCAGGTTTCACAGGCACACAACAATGAAGTCAACACAACAGCTCTGTAGATCTTCAGTTTAGTAGTCAGTCTAATACCTTTTCTCTTCCACATATTCCTTTGGAGCCTCCCAAACACTGAGCTAGCTCTGGCAAAGCACGCAAAGAATGTCCCCTTTTACCTAATCAAAAAATTCAGTCTGGGAGGGGAAGACCCTCAGGGTTTCTGGCCAAAACAGAAACAATTGCTATTTACATTTATTTACTTCCAGGCCCAAACAATGACCTGGTGGGGCTTGGGCTGGGACCTTTTGTTGGCCAATCAATGAGAGCCAGAGTGATTTGGGTTTAAGGGTGGTCCTTAAGAAAGAAATCTAACCCATAAACCCCAAGATATCTTGCAAAGTTTCAGTGATCAAAATTTACATTCCTTTGGGGTATATAGATATTCAGTTCAGTTCAAGTATTTGTGGAACGGGTACTTAAGGCTCCAAGCCAGGCATTGGGAATAGTGCTTCATACCTGCTTTATATCACAAAGCCCAGTCGTCCTGATCTATGTCTAGCCACTGGATCCAGATGGCTCCAGAGGAGAGAGTGAGGCTGGTGACTTTGCACAGCCCTCCCCCACTTAAATCCAATTCACTTGCAAGTCATGGCATCACCTTCCTGATGTCATGGCCCTCTTTGAGAACAAAGGACAAACAACACTCTGTGAGTAATAGTAGCTGCCTCACTAGGGACCCAGCTGGTCAGTTCCATTTGGGCAATGCAGCTCCACCCCCTCCCTCCTTCCTTTCCTTCCTTTTTTCCTTTCTGCCTGCCTTCCTGCCTTCTTCCCCTCTTCTCCCTCTGTACACATAGGGAATCATACCCTTACCTGTGGGTGCTCTGCCCAAAGGAATATAAATTTTGATGACTGAAACCTTGCAAGATACCTTGGGGTTTACAGGCTAGATTTCTTTTAAGGACCATGCCTTAAACCCAAATCACTCTGACTCTCAAAAATAGGTCCCACCTCCAAGCCCCACAGGGTCATTGTTTGGGTCCTAGTGGCTCCAAGTGAATGTAAATAGCAATTTCTGTTTTGGCCAGAAACCATGAGGGTCTTCCCCTCCCAGGTTGATTTTGGTTTTTTGTTTTGTTTTCTTTTGTTTTTTTCTTGGCTAGGTAAAAGAAGACATTCTTTGCCTCTTTTATAAATTATAGGTATATTTGAAGTTTTCTCTTCCAAAAATGCCCCTTCCATCTTAAAATTTAGCAGTTCAACTTAGAAAACATCAAATGCCAACTGAGCAAATGACTATGGACAGTGCTTTGCAAACCTTAGTGTTGTTATGATGTGAGGAGCATTGTGCTGCTAGGTGTCAGAGGACATATCAAGTTTAACTAAATAATGATCCCTGCTTTCAAGCAGCCTCTAGTCTATTAAGAGGATAAGAAACACACATATTGATAATACATGAATTCATCAGAAAGGTACAAAGTATTCTAGGAGGTCAGAGGGGAGAGGCTGTTGTTGACTGGTGGGGACCAATGAAGGTTTAAAAGACTGCCTGTCCTTGGTGCTGGAAGAGGGTTCTAGTTGTAGACTTAGCTATTTGCTATTTACTTTTATTTATTATTTTTATAATAACTATTATTTATTTTACTATTTAGCTATTTACTAGTGTTAGAAATACGCTTGACACTGAAATTCAGATATCAAGGGCAATTTATTGTTATTGAGGAATTCAAAGGAGTTGGTAAATGTTCCTGGCCAGGAGCAGACTCTACCCTTCTTTAGGAAGAAGGAGTAGAGAGTACAGGAGTGAGACCAACTTTATTCTGTTAGACTGACATAAATTGATACACCATCAGCTCAGTACCTCCCTTCAGAGAACAGATTGGTCTGCTCCCTTCTAGGTCACAATCTTCCCTACGTGTCCCCAACATACAACTGCTTGGCATGTTCCCCCTTCTTCAACATATGTCCCATGTTCGAAAATGGCAGAAAACTCTTCCCTGTGGGTGAGTGAGATAATATTCCAATTAGCCAATTAAGCATGCATGGTAGCCATTTGACCCATTTTTCTCTACAACTCTGACCTTATCTGGCCAGGTTAGACCAATTTTGCCTATATCCTGAAACTGTGGTTTCTGCAAAACCACAAACTCTGTTCCCATTGGCTGAGGACTCTCATCGTGGTTAACTTTTATTCCTTCTTTGTTCAGGCTGACACTTCACTAATTATTCTATGGAACTCAACTCTTCTGTGGAAACCTAACTTTTCCTAACTTTTACCTATCTCTCACACTAGCCACATCATCCGAAGGCAGGTATCAGCATATGAAATGTAGGAATGTGGTACCTTATACCGAAACAGAACTTTAGAGGGCAAGAGGCTTTGTTGGGCCAGTTCCCACATGAATAAATTTCTTAGATTTTCAGGAAAGGGAATTTCACAAGCTTAGTGAACTCCTCACCCCATCTCCCACATCCGAAGAGATTCTCTTTTTTTTTATTCAGACAAATTCTGAGTAATAAATAATATACAGGCATGGATAAAGTGCTGGTTTATAGATTTCAAATCTGTCTAGCAAAGAAGCATAGAATGAGGTATGGTTTTGACCTCATAAATAGCAAAACCCAGGACAGAGGGTAGGCAAGGAGGCCATGCAGGACCTTAGCCCTTGAGAGATTTACAATGAGGACCAGTTAAGATGACAGCATCTGACACATAATAGCTGATTAAGAAATGCTAATTTCCTCTGCACATGGGCAAGTCATACTTCATCTCTAAGCCTCAGTTTCTTCATCCTGGCCCTCATCCTCTATTTTTCAGGGTTGTTGAAATGCTTTGTAAATGAGGAGTCCCTGAGGTATGGCAAGCAACACTGGGCCAGAGTGAGAAGATCAGGAACTTGGCTGCTCCAGGCCTCAGTTACCTCATCTATAAAATGGAAGACTTAGAACACCTCTAAAATCTCCAGCTCTAATAACCTAGTATATAAGATTCAAAAATTTTTTATAAATAAATGTAAGCAATAATCATTATTTCTTCACTAAAGTCCTACTCCAGCACTAAATGGAGGTGAACCTGAGTTCTCAAAAGCTTTACCAAGAGTGCCAGCGCTAGCAGATCCTACCAGTCTGGAGGGCCTTGAATACAGTCTTGGTGACAGACTGAGGATCTAGCTAAGTTTGGAAGCTCATTCTGCTTTCACGGTTCAACCTTGACATGCCTGCTGTATGCAGGGCACAGTGCTAGGCACTAGAGATACAAAGGCAAAAACCACTGAATTCTTATCCTTATTGAGCCTAAATTTGGCCTCTAAGTGATCATCTTTGGGGAAGCCACAGCGACTAATGAAACTATTAAGGTATGGAAAATTGATGATTCTCCTCCTACAGCAAAGCCTCTGGAGCCTTTAAGCTAGGGCTGAGCGGCTCAGCACGGATCAGGTTCCAGGAGCCAAACTTGTAGCCAAGACAGGTGCACAGCAGTATGACTGGCCTTCCCAGCTGGATCACAATTTATACCCAATTGTCCAGAGGGACCACCAGTCTCCCACCAACGTTGTCTTCAGCCGGGCTGTCTATGTATGACCCCATTTGAAGTCCCTGGGCCTGGTCTATAAGATTTGCATGTTGCCAAGCATCTCCAACAATGGACATTCTGTGCTGGTGGAGTTCGGTGATGTAGATGATAGCAGTGGTGAATGGTGGTCCACAGTATGGGCCTTACCGGCTAAAGCAATTCCATTTTCACCAGAGGAAAAACAGCTTAGGATTGAAACATCCTTCTCCAGTGAGTTTCACTTAGTCCTCTGGAGTGGGAAAAAGTACAAGATGGTCTCAGAAGCAGCTGCAGTTCTAGGTGGCCTGGCCAGAGACAAACATATACTGACAGATGCACTGTACGTGGTCAGATCCAAAGGTACCAAAGCCCAGTTCAACAGCTTCTGACCCATGAGCCTGTACTACTGGACCTACCCGGGGTCCCTGACCACACCACTCCTGAGTGTGATTTGGATGGTGCTTCACAATCTCAGTGAAACAGTTGGGAAAATTCTAGAGCTTCCTCTTCACTGCAGCGGAAAATGAGAAGGTCTGCATGGTGAACAGTTTCCAGCCACCAAAAGGAAGAGTAGTTGAGGGCTTTTTCCAGGCCCGAAGGAGGTCATGCTGCCAGCAGTGACAGTGATGGCCAAAGGGTTTTCATATTAGTTATGACCAAGCCAGGTATACAGCAACTTGGTTATAGACTGAATTCTCAGAGACATTTGGGGGTTGGTGAAGAGAGGAAGAAGAAATGGCCATTTTGGCTGGACTATTAATTGCTTCCAATCTGTTTCTAATTCACTTTGGGATTCTTTCTCTCCTGATATGGATGCTAGAAATCCCCCACCCTGACTCCTCTTCTACCCCATGATCTTTTGACAGCATTGAAACCGACTAGACTTTTTTTAAAAAGTCCAAGCTTGAACTCTTTTTTGGTGGCTAAGAATTGGAAATCAAAGGGATGCCCATCAGTTGGGGAATGTCTAAGCAAACTGTGGTATATGATTGTGAAGGAATATTTTGCTGTAAGAAATGACAAGCAGGATGACTTCAGAAAAAAACTTGGAAAGACTCACAAACTGATGCAAAGCAAAATGAGTAGAACCAGGAGAATATTTTACACAGTAACAGCAATATTATTTGATGAAGACCTGTGAGTGACCTGGCTATTCTCAGCAATACAATGATCCAAGGCCATCCCAAAGGACTCATGATACATGCTGTCTCCTATGATATTATTTGGATATAGATTGAAACATGCTATTTTTTGCTTTCTTTTTTATTTTAGCCTTTTTGTGCAAAATGACCAATATGGAAATGTTTTACATGATTGTACATGTATTACTCATATCTTATTGAGTACTGTCTCAGGGAGAGGGCAGGGGAGCAAGGGAGGGAGACAATTTGGAGCTCAAAACTTCAAAAGAAAGATTAAAAAAAATTTAACATGTAATTGGGGAAAATAAAATACTATATATATATATATATATATATATATATATATATATATATATATATTTATTAAAACCCAAGCTTGAGGGAGGGTTTTAAGTCCTTCTGGGCTAGAGTCACTAATCGGGGCCAGAAATACAAGAGCAAGAGGATGGCTTCCTAGTTTCTGGCTGATGGAGAGGGAGGTGGATATTAGTGACTATAAGGAATGGCTCTTGGGGTTTGGCCTGCCTGCCCTTTCCCGAGGGGGCACTTCCCCCTGTCCTCTCCACAGTACAAACTGTTACCATGGGGAAAAAAACCACTTTGTTTCCCCCCATCCTCCTGCCCCCAACAGCTCTAGCCTCTTCCTGAGCCCCTTCCCGTGACAAGGCCCTGTGCTCCAAGGCCACAGGCAGCTGGTGACAAAGACAAAAGCAATCACCATAGCAGGTGGGAGATCCCTTACCAGTGTTATTGACCTCAGATGTTGAAACCAGGCACTGGCAACTGAACTGCAGAAGGTTATGGTCTGACCATTTCACTGCCAACCATTAAAAACAATGACGTAATGCCACATTAAAATTACGAAAGAAAAGTTAATGATCTATCCATGGAAGGCTACGAAATAGGACTCCTTCGGAGTATTGGAGTGAGAAATTTCATCAGCTTTAATACCACAGGACCTTAGGCAAGTGATTTAACCTGTCTATACAGCCATTTGTCCAAGTGTAAAAACAAAAATGATAAGTTATACCCACCCTGCCAAGCTCACAAAATTGTAGTAAGACACAAATGAGAGAACTTTTTTTAAAAAATGTAATATCTTTTGTTTTATCTCCATTTCCAAAGATGTCCCTCCTCCATTGCCCTCTCCATTTTGACACAGTGTAAAAAGAGGAGCAGGAGGAGGGGTGGTGAAAGGGCAGCTCAGCAAAACTAACCAATATATCAACCAAGTCTGATAGTGTATGCAGCATTCTGTACCCACAATCTCCCACCTTTGCAAAGAAGAGAAAGAGAGAAGTAATACATTTTCTCAGTTCATCTGGGTCATGGTCAGTCATAATTACACAGTGTTCAGTTTTGTTTTATTTTTTCTTTCCATTTACATTTATCATTGTTTATGTTGTTTTCTAGGTTCTATTTATATTGCTTTGCATCAGTTCACATAAATTTTCCTATGCCTCCTCAAATTTTTCATATCATTTCTTACAACAAATTAATACTCCATCATATTTATGTTTAGTCTTCCACCAATCAATGGGCATCTGTTTTCTTTGTTTCCAGTTCTTTGCAACTACAAAAAGTGCTACTGTCAATATTTTGATGTATATGGGACTTTTCTTTCTATCTTTGATCTCCTTTATACTGGTATATGGCTAGCACTAGAATCTCTGAATTGAAAGATACAGACATTTTTGTCAAATTCTTAGCATAATTCCAAATTACAAATAGTTGGACCAATTCATAGCTCTGCCAAAAGTACATTAGTGTGTCTGTGGTTTTTGCCACTCATCCAACACTGATTCTTCCCATCATTATGTCTTCTTTGCCAATTTTCTGGGTGTGAGGCAGGGTGTGTGTGTCTGTGTGTATATACACATACACACAAATTTCTCTTACTGGTGATTTGGCATTTCTTTCCTATGATTATTATAACTTGTGGTTCTTTTTTTGAGAATTGATCATTTATATCCTTTGACCACTTATCCATTGGCTCTTGATCTCATACATAAATATGTGTGTATAACATATGTTCTGTACATGTGTATATGTACACATATATACACATATAGAAAAGTTCCCCATGTATCTTTTATATCAGATCCCAGATCAGTGATATCAAATGGGATTACATTTTCAAAGCATTTCTACATCCGTAAAGCTCAGAACAAACGTAAGGTATTGTCATTTTGGGGCTGTCTTTTGGTCCTTCTTCAGAACTGCTACAGGAGAAAAAAGTAACTCAGTGTGACATACTGTAAAGGGTTTACAATAGTTAATGGAAAAGGAAAGGATGGATCTTTCTTCCTCTCTCTTATCTTGCATTCCATACAGCAACTATGCCTTAACGTTGCAAGTGTATTTTTTTGGTTTGTTTTTCAAACAGACTCGTCAAAATGCAAAGTGGTTAACTGTGGAGATGATGCAGGATGGTCACCAAGTATCTTTGTTAAGTGGAGAGCTGACAGTTGATCAGCGTGCTTCAATCATCCAGAGGTTTCGTGATGGGAAAGAGAAAGTCCTTATAACCACCAACGTCTGTGCTCGAGGTGTGGGTTTTGATTTTTTTTTCAAGAGGTAGAGTTATTGACTGCTTTGGAAAAGTTTAAGTTTCTCACAAGCAGTTTCTAGGTTTGTCCTCATCAAGATTAGGTTCTTCATCTCTGTTACTTCCAGTCTTCTCATTCATTCCTCTGAAACCCCAGGAGAATTTAAGTTGATGGCTCTATGCTTTTCACTTCAGCACTAGAAGGGAATATTTTAGTAGATTTGGCTTTACAGGTATTAGGACCTCCCCTCCATTCGTATCTACCTTAAAGGTAACTTAGCAGGTTCCTATTTCTAATCCAGCGTTGTTATGGCTGCTATCCAAAATAGGCATTTCATTTGTTTGAAAGCAAGCTTGTCTATCCCATTGAATGATAATTCCATAAAATACTTGGTTATTCATCAGCTTTTCCTCCTGGGAGGAATTGTGGGACATGTCAGTCAGAATCACTTGTTAATGTTTCTTTCTCTTTCTCTTTCTCTCTCTCTAGGCATTGATGTAAAGCAAGTCACAATTGTTGTAAACTTTGACCTTCCTTTAAACCAAACTGGTGAACCAAACTATGAGACCTACCTCCATCGAATAGGACGAACAGGCCGCTTTGGGAAAAAGGGCATCGCCTTCAACATGATTGAAGTGAATAAGTTGCCTTTACTTTTCAAAATTCAGGATCACTTTAGTAAGTAATACATTCTCCATAAAGTGAACTATAGCTCTGTTGACCGTGTTGGTTCACATCCTCCCTCCTGCCTCATCCCCATCCCCAAACATAGACCACAACCCCAAAATAAGATGCTGCTGAAAGGAACAAATATATACAGCATATACACTTAGAGATAATATCATTAGCAAGACTCAGGTGTTATATAAGCCAGTTTGGGTGGAAACTATGTATGGTGTATGTTGAGTAACCCAGAATTACAGCAAATCAAGAGACTTCCTTCACAAACGATTGTGAAGATTCAGACCAGTTTGCCACAAAAAAATGATATTATACTATGGAACTAGAATCAGGAGACATGTATGTTCTTTGCCAACATACACCATTGAGAGAGATGTTACTGGCTTTCATGGTGCTTAAGCCTCAAGAGTTTTAAGGTTGAAGAGCACAATATTCAACAAACTCAGAAGTACCCAAGCACTGGCGCACCTGTACATGCATTATCATTCTTCAGTTTTCCAAAAGATTTATGATTTTATTAGTGTGGGCACTTCCTTCATTCTGTACTCTACCTACCGTAGCAGATTTTTATCACTTGCTATGGCCAAAATAATGCAACACCTGATGACCAAACTTTTGATGACAAGCTGTTCCCTATGTAGTTTAGATGGTTCTCACATATTCTGTTACTTGGCCTTTATTCAATATCTTTCCAGAGTGGTAGGACCTCAGAGGTTTTCTACTGGTAGAGACTTTGAGAGCCCAGAGTTTCATTCATTCCACAGTGAGACATTGTAGTAGGACTTTAGAAGAAGAAGAATACCAATGTTAATTGACCTGAGAGCAGGGTTTGTTTTTGCCTTTCTTTGTATCTCCAGCATTTAGCATGGCACCTGGTGCATAGTAGGTGCTTAACAAATGCTTATTGACTGGCTGAGAGGAAATAATATTTAGTCATATTGGACAAATGTTGATTCATTCACAAAGCAATCCATCTCATTGCAGACTTTGAACTTTTGACATTCATTTGTTTACATTTTTCACTTATCAAACATTTATCTTTCCTTGATGCTACCTCACCTTCCCCCCTGAAAAGAAAGAGAAAACTCTCGTAACAAATATACATAAACAAGCAAAATAGATTCCTACTTTGGCCATGTCCAAAAACACATGTCTCATTCTCTGCATCCTGAGTCCATAACACGGTAGGAAGTGGGCAGCATGCTTTGTACACTAATCCACTAGAATGGGTGATAATCTCCTTGATCAGAATTCTTTAGTCTTCAAAATGTTTGGTTTTGTAATGTGGTTAGAGCATGCATTTTTCACTGCTTCTCACTTCACTCTGCATCAGGCTATGGAAGTCTTCCTAAGTTTCTCTGAAATTATCCCTTTCATCATTTCTTATAGAACTGTATTCACATACCATAATTTGTTCATCTGTTGTCACTTAATTGGTACTACTTGATTAGTCTCCTATTCTGTCACCTCAAAAAGAGTTGCCACAAATATCTTTGTACTTATCGGTCTTTTCTTTAATCTTTTTGTGTCATAGGACTTGTAGTGGTGTCACTGGGTCAGAGGTTATGCATACTTTAGTAACTTTGGGGGCATAATTCCAAATTGCTTTTTCTGTCATCGATTTTTAACAAACAAACTTTTAGGAAAGATAAGGGTAAAAGTAGTCAGTTGAAATAATGGGCTTGGTGTTTTTGATGAACTCTTTTGGGTAACTTATCCAAAGTTCAGACATTCCCAGGGTACTAACATCTAGCTGGTCAGGAACAGAAGACTATTTTTATTCGGTTACTAAATCCTAGAAGTGCCATGGCTGGTAGGAAAGACAGAGTGAATTCTTTTCTTTTTTGGGGAAGTGGGGGGAGTAAATCAGGGCTAACTGTCTTGCCCAGGGTTATACAGTCTGAGGCCAGATTTGAATTTGGGTCTTCCTGACTCCAAGGCCAGTGCTCTATCTACTGCACCACCCACCTGCCCCTCAGAGTGAATTCTTATGAAGTATATTGGGCATGAGAGCCAACTATACATACATGTATATGTATATAGAGATATAGATTGTTGTGAATGTAGAATTAATAATTATTCCAATTAATATGAGATAATCTGATTTTTATGTACTAGTTCTAATTCCATAACCTAGATAGATGTACATGGCCATGTCGGGGGAGATAGGGAGAGTGTTGTCCATATAGGTCATGTTTGTCTGCATGGATCATGTGGTTCTCAAGGAGATGAGAATAGGCGTTTCTAGAATCACCTTTCCCACTACTCTCCAAGGGCGACTTTGATTCCTGCCAGGCAGAGAGCCACTGGCTGGTCACTCTTCTCACCTCAGAGAAAGAGAGTACTGAGCTAGAATTATATCTATACACCAATATTGCTAGCCTAGGTTTGAGACACTCTCCTGATCTCTTATCACTCCTTCCCCATTAAGGGATGTTGAGCCTTCCTTTTCTGGTTTCCAGCTTTGAAAGAGGAAATACTTAATTCCAAATTCTCAGGGAGAGGTCCCTGAAGAGACAGAGAGAGACTGAGACTGATTCTGGGAAGAAGCCAGCATACAGAGGAGCTAGACTAGAGCCTTAATTATGTCCCTATCCCCAGTTTACATGCTAGAGGTTTTCAGGAATTTCACATTTGATGAGAACTGAAATTTTCTTTATGGCAGTATCTCACTCCTAGTGGGACAGTTCATTCACTCTGTCCATGGTTTGGTATGTTATCATCTGCATAACTTGTTTGATTTCTGTTTCCTATCACTTTGGAGAAATGAATTTATTTGCTATTCTGTAGATGTTTGTGTGACTGGTGTTTGGTAGGCAGGGAATCAAGCCTTTGGATATATGTTAGGGCACTCCTTCCCTCTTGAGGGATAAGGAGCAGCTCGAACCTAAAAATTATTTCCCTTAGACTAATATATTTAACAGCGAGACAGATTTAATTCCAGCCTAGTATGCTTCCCTTGAGGAGAGCAGAATGGGTACCCTTGTGGCCCTAGTCTCTTGCTCCCTTCCTAGCAGGAATCAGAGTCTCCCTTAGAGTAGAACAGGTGGATGGAGGAGACTAAAGTTAACTATTCATGCCTCTGTGTGAACCATATCTAGACACATCCATGCAAGCACACATAATCTACGTGAGTGAAACCCTAAAGCCTGTAAGGAACGGTTTTCATGGAAAATACAGCTTTGCAAACCCCGTTTGGTTCTGTGGCGATGGTGGCAAAAAAGAGGACAGAGTATGCCAAGAAACAATTTTTAGACTACAAACTTTAACTGAGCTGCTAGTCTAAATGTGAGAACTTGATTAAGTTCTTATAAGGTGACCTAGGGGACCACAATTGTCTGTGGTCTTCTTCCCAAGCTCAGAAGGCGCTTTGCTGCTGTGGAAGGATCATTGTTGGAGGCCTAGTCCAGGTAATGTACATGACTGTCGCTTTTTCTAGAACCACCATGTTCTTAGAACATGCCACCTGACCACCACTTCCTTCTCTCCAGACCTCCCAACACTCCCCTACTCTCATTTCCCTCCCTCCATAATCTAATCCCTGCCCTCTCATTTCACTCCCAAGGCTCCAAGATACATATTTTAGGGTTCTTTGGTTATGCTTTACCTTATTTCCATCAGTTTCTACCTATTTTTTGTACCATGACTCTCTCTCCTCCATCCTTGACCTCCTGGGACATATCCCAGCAGGGACCTCTAATTTCGTAAGTGATGGTACCCTCGCCCCAGGGTCAGTGTATAAGTCTGTATAGCCTAGCAGATGATAATTAAGAGTTTCTGTGGCCAAATTTTTCATCACTGCATCCTGGTGATGAGCCTCTGCACATTTATTTAGTTAGCCTGGACCTCAGAAGATTGCTTGTAGCCTGGCCCTGGGCTCAGATTCAAAGCCTTTCTAGCTTGCTGTTAGGACCTGGTAGAGCCTTTCTGCATGGGCATGGCCTGCAAGAACTCAGTGCTGCCTTATCAGCACAGGGAGGCTGGACTTCAGTGATGGAGCACATGCTTACAGCTCCTCTGCTATTTCAAATTGTCATTGAGAGATTTCTGACAAAGAAGTTACTGTGAGTGCATATTCTTGGTTCCAAATGCTGTCATGGTGTCAGTCAGAAATGATTGGGGGAATTCATGGATTTTCTGCCTGCAGACAATGGTATTGATTTGCCTGCTGTGTCTTTTCACATTCTTTCAGACAGCAAGATTAAGCAGCTGGACCCAGACGACATGGATGAAATTGAAAAGATTGAATATTAAAGTGAAGACTTTGCAGGGGTTTATGAAACATTCCCGTGTATGTGTAAACAGGTTCCGGAAAGCTACAATTGTAATTTGATGGTTGGGGCTTTTTCTGAAGGAAAACTGTTGTTTGTCATACAGCACAATAAAGTTCCTGATGGTCTTAAGTTTTAATCCCTAACTCTTCACATCAGTTAAAATGTGGTTCATTGGACAGCATTGGCCAAAGACTCAAGAGCATTTTCTGACCTGGATTTGTCTTCATCTTTTTACTGGTAAATATATTTGCATGGGGGCCTCCACATATTCCAGAATGCACCGATGAATCTAAATAACTAAATCCTTTACACGAAAATTATATCGGAACCCTTGAATTTTGCCACTAGATGGCTGTAGAGACTTATTAGTTCTTTCTTCCTTGTGACGACAGCAACATGAGCTTTGGAGCCCAAATGAAAAGACCAGTACACCTAATCCGAGAGCTTCTCTTTTGTGTGTCTTTTCCTATCCTCTTCCCCTTCCCCACCACCTCTTGTGCACCCCTCTCTGCTTTGGAGGTACTATAGTCATTAATTAACAAAAGTAATTCCTATTTATAGAGCACTTAATGGTGTGGGAAATACTTTCCTTTCAGCAGATTTGTGAGTAGAATCCAAGTATAAGTGCTCTTCTCCCTCTTTTAAAGGTGTCTAAACTTGGGCCCTGAGAGGACAAATAAGTGTCTTGCCCTTGGCTGCATAGCTGAGCAAGTATCTGAGGCAGGATTCACACCACCATCTTCTGTTGCCAATTTCAAGGCTCTTTTCCACTATTTCATTTTGCCTCTGCATTTCTATAGGATTATCGTCGAGCATATGCTGTGTGTGCAAGGGCCTGGGCCATGAATTATGATAATCTGTTGTTCTATTTTAGCAACTTTCTGTGCTTCCAGATGCCATAGCAAACATCAAACCTTTTTTCCTCTTTTGCTCCAATTATTTGATAGAAAAAGAAGATGGGCCAGTCAGCAGAGACAACCCAGGTTCTCTCCTGATACCTATCAACTGTTGGGTAGATCCTCTGTGGGAGATATAGGAACAAGAATCACTGGGAGTGAGAGGGATGGGTTGCAATATGTACGGCGAAAGGAAGTCCCTCACACTGATGAGATCATAGGTCTCCTGAAGAATTAAAGAAACAGTGGCCGCTTCTCAATGGCCCTCAGGTTTTAGTGAAGATGTAATGATAGCTCGTGTTTTACAGTTTACAAAGTCCTGTCCCAAACATGATCTTGTTTGATCCTCACAACTCTGTGTGAAGTAGGTCCATCAGATATTTTATAGGTGATGCTCATCCAGGGGTAAATGATTTGGCAAAAGTCCCACAGCTATTAAAGCAAAGAGGGGAGGGAAGAGAAGTCTCACCTATTACATTAGAGAACCATTGTTCAAGAACTTGGATTTTAGGGCTTAGATTTTTATTTGGGAATCCCAGGTGTTTTCCTCTACCCTCCATTGGGATCACTTGTTTCTTGCACATATTTACCATTTAAAATCAAAACCCCACCAGGTTCCAAAAGACAGGGTGAAACTTGATGCTCCCAGGAGAGCTTTGCCAGCTTCCCACCCTAGCAACACGTGTTGCCTTCCTTCCCATGCTGGTGCCTGTCCGTTCCACTTACCCACTCCCAGCACAGGTGCATAAATGGTCAATCCTTCCCCTTACCTGTTAGTTATGATGCCTAATGAGCCAGGTCTTCTCTTAACATTCTGCGTCAAAATGGACGGACTTTCATTTTATGCCTACATAAACATTTCTCATTGGAAATATTGGTAATTCTTTGCATTTATCTTCCGCTGTCATTTTTATGGACATGTTGAGAGTGGTAGGTGTTTAGCTTTCCCACAATTTATATGTGAAAAGTTAATTGCTTGTTTGTTAGCCTCACCTAGTAGTTATCCAGCAGAGACAGTATCAAATAGTGCAAAGAGCCCTAGACTTAGGCTCAGGTATGGCCTCTATTGTCAGTATCCACCATTGGTTATCACTTAACCACTGTGAGCCTCAGTTTCCTCATTAGTAAAGTGGGAATGATAATATTTGCATGACTTACCTCAACTTCATGCCACCACAGGTTGGTTATAAGACCACTGCCATTTAAGACAGTGCTCATAACCACAGAGCTCTCCCATCAGCTGGAGGTGGGATGATTCTTTTTCTTATAGAATGAGGCCCATTGGGGAGCTCAAAACCTGTTACATTTATGCTAAGGTGATAAATATCACTCCTGACTTAAGAGATGACAGCAGCCATAAAGCACACAGCATAACTGGGAAGGCAGGAATTGAGGTGCAGAGACAGCCCTCTATTTGCCGTGCTTTCTTCCTAGACATCTCTCCTGCTGTTTTGCATTTATAATTTCTGAACCCCTGTTGCTGGGGGGGGGGGGTTCAGACTAGGGAGTCAGTGTATCATGGGATCTAAGAATTAAAAGAAAATTTAGAGATTATCCATTCTGACCTTCCCAATGCAGGAATCCTGTTTACATCCCCTACCAAGTAGTCTGGTCTCTGATGGAATGTGTTAGGAATTCATTGCTTCACAGCATAGCCAATTCTACTGTAAGGCAGCTTTAATTGGTTTTTTAACTATTTTTTTCAATTAACAAGCAACTTTTTACCTTTCTTCCTTGTAACAAATATAAACAAATTCCCACATTGCCCACTATCCAAAAATGCCTCAACCTTTGCTGAAAATTCCTGTACTAAACGTCTCATTTCTAAGATATACAAAGGAAGTGGTTTGTGTTTGTAAGAATGAAAGCCATTCTCTAACTGATAAGTGGTCAAAAAGATATGAATAGGCAGTTTTCAAGGGCAGAAATCCAATCTATCAATAGCTATATGAAAAAATTCTTCATATCACTAATAGAGAATTATTGTTAAAATTGTTAAGCAGTTCTTATCTTGAAATTATCCTCTGTATGGTTTCCCACATATTATCATTCTCTGTTCAGAGCAGAGTTGAGTAGGACTCTTCTTTTTACAGTCTTAGGATGTCCTGAATAAAATTTGACCCATTTTGTTTGGTTTGCTTTCTTCCCCCACCCTCAGTTTAGATCCCTTGAGAAAAATCTGCTACTGCCTCTCTTTAGTTACCCTCTCAAGCCCCTCTAGTGACTTCTGTTCAGTGACAGTTCTCACAGGGTCTGCAAACAGTGGACATTCTTCTTACTTCCCCTTTGCCCTTCTCCTTATATCCTTTTGTCTGGCCACCTGGGAAGCAGCAAAACCACGCTCCTCTCTGTGCAACCCAGCTGTCTTAACATTGGTTGTCCAGTTTGGTTAGTCAGTACCTCTCTGGGCTGTCTCATTCAGCTCGGATCACTGCCCAGAACTGGAAGCAATTTTCACATCTCCACTGATTCCATAGTCAAGGTCATCCCCCTCAGTCATTGAAAACCTGGAGAAGAATTAGAGAGAGGAGAAACAGTCAGATGACTTCAGTACATCTGTGAGCTGGGTGAATCAGCTGTGTGTTGTTTGGCATTAAACATCAGAAATCAGTCCATTAAAAACCAGTAGGTGTTTCTCTTGGCCAGCCTGATGCTGTTAACATATTGGAATTCATTATTGTGTTGGGCAGCAACAGGGATTTCTAATGGGGGTTGTAAGTGAGCACCTAGCAAAGGGCTGAATATACCATGGTATTAGGAGCTGGAGCTAAGTCTTTTAATAGGAAAGGCAAATACATTGGCCATAGTCTAGTGGTGTGGCGGGAAGGCTCTTGGACTGAGTGATTGCTCTTGGTTTTTAGAAAGTGTCAATCCTCTTCAGCTGGGTGACCATGAAAACTTCTGGCTGTTGGTCTCCATGTGGTCAGTGACGGAAAAGGTTAGAAAACTGTTGGGGGAAGTTAACAGCTCTTTTCCAAGAGAGGAGAGAAACAGAGACAGAGAGAGATAGAGACTTGTCAAGGCTCAAAGAGCTGTTTCATCTCTTGAAGAGACCTTTTAAGTCAGATCTCTTTCCTATCATACAGCAAGCAAAAAAAAAAAATCAGCTAATTAATGCCAAAGCTATAATGAGAATTGAGATTCCTCACTCAGCCCTGGGCTCTCACCCCTGTGCCAGAGTCCAAGGGGTCTAAATCCCAAATTCTATTCCCTGCCAATACGTTTTAGAGTCCACACATTGCACTTCGGGGATGCATGTTAGGAGCATTAATGATTTTCCTGAAAGGTTGACAAATCACATCTTCAACCCATCTAGCCACACCCCTTTCAAGGAATAGTAATGTCTAATGATGTGTAAACCAAAAAAATGGAATCAAATTGATAAGCCTACTCATAAATACAAAACCCCATAGTTAGAATTTCACCTGCTGTAATATTAGAACCAACTCTCAGAAAGTGCATATTTGTTTATACAACAAACATTAAGTGCCTGCTATCTGAGAGGATTGTGCTTGCTAGTATGGAAGATACAAAATATAGATAAAAATCCATGTTTCCTGCCCTCGGGGAACTTGTAGCCTTTAATAAGGGGTTAAGACACAAATACAGGTAATTCAAAGCAATATCGCATAAATGCTTCCAAGCAAAGACAAAGAAGAAAAAGGATTTAAAGAGGCAGAGGGGAGTCTTAATTTGAATTGGAGGTTAGAGGCTAGAAAAATGTGGCAGGGAAATCCAAGCTGTCAGTTTTTTGTTATCGTTCATTCATTCAGTCATGTGCAACTCTTTGTGACCCTGTGGACCATAGCACACCAATACTGTCCATGGGGTTTTCTTGGCAAAGATTTTGGAGTGGTTTTTCATTTCCTGCTCTGGTGGATTAAGGTAAACAAAGATTAAGCAACTTGCCCAGGGTCACACAGCTAATAAGTATCTGAGGCAGGATTTGAACTTGGGTCTTCTGGACTCTAGGCCTAGTGCTCTGTCTACTGAGCTACCTAGCTGCCTAAATTGTCAATAGCTATATGAAGAAAAATATTCCAAATCACTAATAATTAGAGCAATGCAAATCAGATGACTCTGAGGTTCTACTTCATGTCTATCAAACTGGCAAAACTGACAAAAAATGAAAATGACATATTGACAGAGCTGCAGGAAAACAGGCACATTAATGCATTGTTGATGGACCTGTGAATTGATGTCAACCGATCAATAAACATTTATGAAGTATTCGCTATGTGCCAGGAACTGTGTTAAGCACTGGAGGTACAAGAAGAAGCAAAAGACAGTTCGTACCCTTAAGGAGCTCACAATCTAATGGGGGTGACAACGTGCAAACAAGCAAGCTATATACAGGATGAAATAATTAACAGAGGAAAGGCACTGGAGTTAGGGGTTAGGGAAGGCTTCCTGTAGAAGGAGGGATTTTAGTTGACATTTTAAGGAAGCCAGGGAGGTCAATGGTCAGAATGAAATAGAAGAGGTGCAATCATTCTGAAAAGTAATTTGGGAATATGCCCGAAACTATGCCCATTACACTGTGCATAACCTTTGATCCAACAATACCACAATTAGATCTGGACTCTGAAGGAAGGGGAAAAGGACCTAAATGTACAAAAATACGTGTATCAGTGCTTCTTGTAGTAGCAAGTAACTATAAAGAGATGTACACTGGGGACTATTTATATATTTTTATAATAGCAAAGAATTGGAAATTAAAAGGATGACCATAATATGACAGAAAAGGAAAATGATCAATGTTGTAGGAGGTGTGGGGAAATTGAGTTACTAATGCATTGTTGTAGAGTTGTGAACTGATCTAGCCATTCTGGAGAGCAATTTGGAACTAGGCCCAAAAGGGCAATCAATCTGGGCATACTCTTTGGTCCAGCAGCACCACTGCTAGGTCTGTATCCCAAAGAGATCATAAAAAAGGGGGAAAGGACCTACAGGTACAACAATATTCACAGCAGCTCTTTTTTGTGGTGGCAGAGAATTGGAAACTGAGGGAATGTCCATCAGGTGGGGAATGGCTGAACAAGTTGTGGTATATGAATATAATGGAATACTATTGTGCTGTAAGAAATGATGACCAGAAGAATTTCAGAAAAACCTGGAAAGAGTTACATGAAATGATGCTGAATGAAGTGAGCAGCAAGAAAATAGCAGCAACATTTCAAGATGATCGACTATGATAGATTTAGCCCTTCTCTGCAATACAATAATCCAAGACGATTCTAAACAACTCATGATGGAAAATGCTGTCCACATGCAGAGAAAGAACTGATGGAGTCTGAATGCAGATTGAAGCATACTGTTTGTTTTCACTTTCTTTTTTTTTGTGGTTTTTTCCATTTTTGTTTTGTTTCTTCTTTCACAACATGACTAATGTGGAAATACATCTGACATGATTGTACGTGTATAACCTGTATCAGATTGCTTGCCATCTTGAGAAGGGGGGATAGGAGGGAAGAAGGGAGAAAAATTTGGAACTCAAAATCTTATAAAAAATCAATATTTAAATCTATCTTTACATGTAATTGGAAAAAAATAAAATACTATTTACATTAAAAAGAATGACTAAACATAGCAGTATCCATTAAAAAATAAAAATAAAGGGATGGCCATAAGCTGAGGAATTACTAAATGAAGTCTTGTATATGAAGCGATGGAATATTGTCATGTGGTTAAAAAAAATGATGAGAGGACATTTCAGAGAAGCCTGGGAAGACTAGAATGAATGGATGCAGAGTGAAGCAGGCAAAATCAGGAGACTCTGACAACATTGTAAAAAGGAGTAAATTTGAAAGACTTAAGAACTGTGATCAACCTAATTAATAACCATGATTCCAGAGGACCAACGATGAAGGATACTATACACTTCCTGACAGAGATATGACGGACTCAATATGCAGAATGAGACATACATTTTTTTACATGTGGCCAATATAGGAATTTTTTTTGTTTGACTATGCCTAATATCACAAGGATTGTTTTTCTTTTCCCTCCTTTTGTCTCTAGAATGGAGCAGAGAAGATGAGAAGGAAAGAAAATAAATACTAATTTTTAATGAACATTTTTTAAAAATACTATAGAGATAGAAGGGGAGACGACAGGCCACTAAGGAATTGAGGCTCTTTCCACAGATGGTGGAACTGTGCCCTTTCAAAAGGAAATGGTTTCTTCTACTCCAAAGAATGTTGACATGCAGATAAATATTACCAAAAAAAATATCACAGAATTTTGAGAGTAGGAAAGGACTATTGTGGTCCTCTGGTCTCTCCCATAAGGATCTATGGTCCATGCCCATAAGGAATCCTTGCTATAACATACCCAAGTACTCATCCAGCTTTTGCTGAAAGACCTCTAAGGAGGGGGAACCCACCACCCCTCAAGGCAATTCATAACACTTTGGACAGTTTTAATTGCCAGAAAGTTTTCCCTGATATCAAGTCTAAATTAGTTCTTCTGAAACTTCTACCCATTACTCTTGGTTTTAACAGAACAAAGTTAATCTCTCCTCTACACAACAGCTCTTTTAATATTTGAAGACATCTATCCTCACCCCTCCCCCACCTCAGTCAATCTCTTCTTCAAGATAAACATCCCCAGTTCCTTTAACTGGTCCCCAAATGACATAGACTCAAGACCAACCTGTTTCCTCTTGGTGCCATCCAGCTTGTCAATATCCTTCTTAAACTGTGGCCCCCAGATCTGAATGCAATGCTCTAGATAAGGTCTGTCAAAGACAGAGGACAGAGGAACTATTAAGGCTCAGAGGAAGAAGACAGGAGTAATGAAAGTTGGTGACACCCCAGATGAGAGCTTTTTGTCAACCTAATATTAATTAACAATAGAGATCCTTGCTGTATTCTTAGCACAAGCATACAGGTCCTGCTGAAGGGCCTTGTAAGACATGCCGAACCTGATAGCCACTATCCACTTCTGTGGATTCACATGGATACAAATGATAAAACCAAAAGAGATATGAAGTATATGAGGTCCTGGGCAAGAAACTGAAGACCTTAAGAGGCATTTTAATCTCTGCTTACAATCGAAGGCAAAGGCTCCAAAAAAAGAGAGATGTAGATTGGGAAGGTGAACAGCTAGAAAAGATGATTTCTGAGAATGAGATTTGGATTTTTGAGCCATGACTTATCCAGACATCTGTTGACATGCTCCCTCAGCCAAAAATAGAGCAATAGGTAACTTTTAGGGCTGGATGATGACTACATTCTTTGAAAGGTGGAAGAGGCATAGGAACAGCCCACCACCATTGGAGAAAGGTAGACTGTAGACCAAATAGTCAGAAGAGAGAGGAGATTCTGGATTCTGTCCACCAGGGGGGGCCCCCTGGCCAGGAGGGAGATAGGAGAAGAGGGCACTTAGCAATAAGGGGTGGGGTGTGCTCTGGGGCAGAAAAGGGGAAGGAGCTATGCTATTCATTTTTTTAATTCTGATTTTTAAAAAGGTGGGGAAAGTAGTAAGACAAGTTGCTGTTCTGTATTGTGACCAACAATATAGAACCATTCTGCTAAAGTTGACTAGAAATGTTTGGGGGTGTGGTGAGGAGAGGGGGAGACAAGTAATTCCAATTTGGAATTTGTGATGGAGAAAACATAGGAGAAAATAATCTAACTTCCCTCGTCAGATTGTGATAGTGAATTTCAGAGAGTTCAGAAAAAGGACTGGTAGAGTCCCATGTCCTAAAATTCTACAAAGGAAGTGGGTCAAGGAGGGATGAGGGAAGCTCTCTCGGGAACGTAATTCTGAAGATAGAGAAATACAGTTCCAAAGAGGAAGAATTAATAAGAACAGTAACTGACATTTATGCATTGCTTTAAATTTGCAAACTGCTTTCCATATGTAACACCCCCAGGGTAGGCAAAGCAGTCTAACTGAAGTAGCAAGGCATTTTGAGGTCACAGAGGTGGCATGTTCCCTGACTCTGACCATGACCATTATGTCCTCTGAAAGCCCAGTAGAGTTAGCTCAGGACCCAACATCTGAGAACCCAGGAATTATGTACCCCCTCCTCCAATTGCTGTCCCTGCTCTAGCCTATCCCTCACAGGCAATGAGGCAAGGGAGCAAGCCTGGCTGAGAAGGGCCCCTCCATCCCTATGATTATCAATACCAACTGCTGACCAACTGCCACCAATGGGAAGTTAAACCTAGGAGCCCTGGGAATAGTAGTACCCCAGACCAATGCACCTTCTTACTAGCCTCTCCACTGCTGCTGCTATTATCAAGGGATGCAAACCTTGGAGATCTGGTTTGTCACCTGCAGAGAATCCAGAATCCCCTCTCTTCTCTTACTGTTTGGTCTACAGTTTACCTTTCTACAGTGGTGGTTGGCTGTTCCTATGCTTTTTCCACCTTTGAAAGAATGTAGTTATCCAGCTCTAAAACTTACCTACTGCTTTATTTTTGGCTGAGAGGGAACATGTCAACATATGTCTGGGTAAACCATGGTTCAAAAATCCAACTTCTACCTCCTCTGCAGGCACAGCTATTTGTATTGGTAATTAAGGTGGGACTTTTTTTTTTTTTTACTGTTTTCTCTTTTAGAAATGCTAAAGTAATCAAATGCCTTTGATTAAGCCTTACTAGGTGCAAAGCCCCAGGCCTACACCCTTTGCTAACTAGGTACTAAGCCCCAAGCTCACACCCTTTTGCTGATTAGGTGTGAATCCTTCGGGCCCTGAATAGGGTATAAAAACCCAAAGGTTAGCATTTTGTCTGGGGTTCTCACTTACTGAAAGAGTGTTGATGTGGAAATTCTGGGCAGTTGTTGAGAGACCCCCAGCTTTGAAGAAACCCAGATGTCTTGTTTGGGGGCACACTTGTGGAAGGAGTGTTGAGACTCTGGGCAAGGTGTAACTGCCCCCCAGCTTTGCTAACCCAGACCCATTAGTTCTTTGGTAACTATGAATTGTGATTTGGTCTGTTTATATTGTGTACGTTTGTAATTTGTTTGTATTTGCTCTGAATTTCAGGGTGCTGGCTTTTCCTCCTGAAATAAGTGAATGATATTTGTATGTTGGATTAAAGTAAGATTGTTAACCCCTTAAAGTTACTCTCCTTAGTAAAGCAGATTAAAGAACCTGTGCTGGCAGCTCTTGTTCCCAATGTTGTTGGGAACACCTCAACAGCAGTCGCTAGCCAAATTGTTGCTACACTACTGCAGACCTAGAAATGAAATGATAGTGTGTGTATATATGTATATAGTTTATATACATGTACTAATATGGAATAAATAATAATAAATACTGGTTTCTTTGTCTATAGTGTCTTAAGGATTGCAAAGAGCTTTACAAATATCTCATTTTATCCTCACAACAACCCTGGGACTATTATCCCCATTTTGCAAATGAGGAAACCAAGGCTAAGTTCCCTCATTAGGTCTCACAACAAGGGAGAGATGGAACTAGGCCTTGAATCCACAGTTTCTCCTGATGCCAAATCATCCCATTACACTGTATTGCCATCTTTCACATTCTGAGGAAGTAAGTCACATAAGATGGGACCAATTATGCTATAAATGACCTACTTAGAGAAGAATGGCTGTGTCAGTGCCTTGGTCTCAGACCCTGTTGGTTGCTGTATGGTGGCATTGTACATGTGCTAAAAATTCAGAAAAGTGAGATCAATGTGGATTAGAGTGGTTGAGGATAGATTAAATGGAGGAGATGGGTCATTTTATTTTTTATTATGAGCTTAACAATTGTCAGCAAACTCAAACATTCCAAAATGCAAGGAAGAACCAAAAAGAGTTTGGTTTTTTTAAGTGCGTATAAAATTTAACAAGGTGGTAACAAAACTACCTTGTTTGTGTAACCTTCTGAACTTTTTCTTTTCCCCTCAGTGCTTTTTTAAATGTTTTTGGGAAACATCTCTGTTACATCCCACTAACTTGTCTCTCAGCTGCCCTCCACCATAGAAAATCTCTTTTATAACAAATAAGCATAATCAAGTGACTAAAAAATACCAATGCATTGGTGACATCTCAAAATGGATGTCTCATTCTGAACGGCCATCACCTCCCTGCAAAGACGCAGAAGACATGCTCCATCATCATTCTTCTGAGGTCAGGGTTGGCCTTCGCATTCATAAAGGAGTTCTGAAATATTTCCAAGTTGTTTTCCTTCACATTATTATGATCCATCTGTGATAGTTCTACTGGTTCTTCTTGTTTCTCTCTACATCAATTCATCCCAGTTCTCAAGATGAAGCTTTTAGAAGATAGGTAGAATCTGGATAGGTGAAGAGGAGGGAGTATGGAATTCCTTCTAGACTGAGAAAATATCAGGAACAGAGTTTGTTATATCTTCAGAACCATTAAGATGACCGGTGTGCCTGGAGCAGAAGGGGTTCTCTAGAAAGGTAACAGGCCATCATATTGGATACACAATGTACGGCCAGATAATGAAGGATATTAAACACCAAGCCGAGGCGTTTGAGAAAAATTCAGATGTCTAGAGGCCTCCTATGTATTTGTCTATGTTTGCTATTAATTATAGACTCCTAGAAGACACAATTAGATCTATATAATGTGTTTTGTTCAACACTCATCGCAGTGCCAGGAATCAATCAATAAACATATATATAAGCACCTACTATGTGCCAGGCACAGGGCTAAGTGCTGGGGATACAAAAAGAAGCAAAAGATAGTCCCTGACCCCAGCAAGCTTACAATTTGATGGGAGAAGACAGCATGCAAGACAGTATGAATCAGTGACTACCTGATAAATTATTTTTAATGGTGTGTCACTGAGATTCTACTCAGAGTTTTAAGAATTTTTTCCCTTGGTGAGAGAAAAAGATTTAGGTTAAAAACCTTTAAAGGCATCTATCTTTAAAAAAGAAAGACTAATTCAGTGTCTGGTTGTAACACCACTAGGCAGGCTTAAAAGCAGCTGTAAAACACACACACACACACACACACACACACACACACACACACACACACTCACATATATCCCACCAGCTCTTTGGTACATGTTTTCAGCTCCTCCTAATGAGGTAAGTTTTCTCTCTGGCCAGGAGGTTTTCTAAATGTTTTCCAACAGCATGTGTGAATGTCTCTGGTTCAGAAGAGTTTCAGGTTCTTAGCCACACCCCAGAGGGTGAGATGTGATGGACTGTCTCACTTCAGAGTTCAAATGTGACCCCCTTGGAACTGGCAGGGAGGAGTGGGGAATAAGTAGTAGGGGGAGGGGAATAAGGTTCCCAGTCCCCACCACAGGCTCTAGAGCCAGAAATGGTCATTCTATGTGAGGGCAGAATCCCCCAACAGCACCATTGGCCCTGCTGCCTACCCTGCCTACCCAACCCCAACATTCACATACATACAAGCACACACCCAGCTAGCTCTTTGAAAACTTTTAATTTTCTAGTTGTCTTTCTTATTGGAAGTATATTTTTTAAGTCAAAGTGTTGACAAGTTTGTCATTTGCAGACTCTGCCAACACACCCCACCCCCACCCCCACCTTAGTTATTTGGTATTTTTCCCCTCCTGTCTTTCAAAGAAAGAAAAAAAGTGAACTGTGCAGGCAAAGAGTCTTATCCAAGGTGTCTGGCAGTGGCTCAACACTCTGGGAATGAGAGATTTATGTTCCTGTTCTCTGGCTCTGTTTTGCCTTAGCTCACTTAAAACAACTGGGTAAATGAGTTCACTTTATCCATCAGAAGGGAACGGGGGGCCCTGCACACTCCAGAGATCTGGGGGGAGGGTGCAATTTTCATGTCTGTGTCACTTACCCTGAGATAAGCCTATATTATGTCTGTCTGAGGTCATTAAAGCAGAGGGTGGGGGTGGAGGTTGAATGACACCATTCAAATCCACCTTTTCATGGTTGGGTGGTTGGGTCCATTTCAGAGGACTGCCATGCTTTAAGGTGCTATGAGCACCAAGGGCTTGGATGACTTCCTCCTTGGAGGGACTCAGCTGTATTTCTGTTTTTGAGCTCCCTGAGAACAAGAATGTGGTTTACTTCTCCACAGGGGCCCTTGGTACAACTTGAAACATCTCAATCACTGGTAGGCATTTAGTAAACGTTGGTTAATGATGTGAAAATGAAACCAAGATGGCTCTCAGAGCAAAGGTCGAAGGTTGAATAGCTCTTCAGTCCCATTAACGACGAGAAGCAATGAGGTGGAAGGGAAAGGACACTAGTAAAATCAATCGATCAATCAACGAAAAGGCCTCAGTTCAAGTCCCAGCCAGTAAATTGACTATAGACAAGTCTGCACCTCTGAGAGTCTCAGTTTACTTACCTGCAAAGTGGGAATCGTAACACTTGCTCTAGCTACCTCCTAGGGTTGTGGCAATGAAAGAGCATTAGATAAATGTAAACCTATTATTATTAAAAATTATCATCCCGGTTACTTGGATGTGGATTATCTGCACAACAGATAATGTGTAATAAATATTTAATCTCAGCCTTGTTCTCTTGACACTCACGCCAACCCTCCTCCCTCCTGGCCCATAGCCATTCCTTATAAAGGATAGGGCCAGAAAATAGAAACCAGACTTAATAAAGGTCATCCTAGGGTCTTGAAGCTAATACCAACAGAGCAAAGGTTCTAGTAGTTTCAACACATCAGAAAGGTTTTGATCATGGTCCCAGCATTAGACTATGCCTCTTCTCGACGAGCAGCTAAATTCAGAGAAGCTCGTTATCACTTGGGTCATTTGGCCTTCCCTGGACCTGTTTGGTGTACTAGCGGCTGACAGCTTTCACTCTGAACTCGCTTCCTTTTCCTACTCTTTTCTGGAAACTTCACACCCCATGTTTGTATAATCAAGTCTTCCCTCCCCTAGGCAAGTGCTAGCCTCACTATCCCTATGAAGTCAGAAATGGCAAACCAACCAAATGTGCCTGAGAGAAAACACATTCCCTGCCTATGGCACTCGTGATCCTCAACTGCCTCAGGGCACAGAGGAAACAGGAACCCAGCCACCCCCCACACCGGTTTGTAGGAATAATGGAGGACGGACAAAGCCAGGCACACCAAGGCCAAGGGAAGCTCCTCTGGCGCTGCCGGCGGTGGTGGTTTGGTCACGTCTAACTCTTTGTGACCCCGTTTAGGGTTTTCTTGGCAGAGATACTGGAGTGGTTTGCCGTTTCTTTGCGCAGCTCATTTTTTAGAAGAGGAAACTGAAGCAAATGAGTTGCCCAGGATCACACAAGCTAGTAAGTGTCTGAGGCTAAATTTGAACTTGGGAAGATAATTACAAAATAATTACAAAATCTCAGAATCATTAAGCCATAGGACCAGAGATCTAGATCTCGAAGGGATAGCCATCTAGTCCATTTTTTTTTCATTTTACAGATAAGGAAAACCAAAGAAGACTAAGTAATGTGCCCAAGGTCACATGAGTTGTAAGCATCAGAGTCAGGATTGGAACCCAGGTCTGTTGGCTTGAGAACCAGTGCTCTTTCCGCTGTATCACAATGAATCAGAAGGGACCTTATGGCCATCTGACCCAAGCTATACCTAGACAAGGATCTGTCCTACAACACCCCCAGTAAATGGGCCTCTAGACTGTACTGGAAAACCTTGAAGGAGAAGGAAGAGATGGAAGGAAGGAAGGAAGGAAGGAAGGAAGGAAGGAAGGAAGGAAGGAAGGAAGGAAGGAAGGAAGGAAGGAAGGAAGGAAGGAAGGAAGGAAGGAAGGAGGAAAGAAGGAAGGAAAGGGAGGGATGGAGGAAGAAAGGAAGGGGGAAGGAGGGAGGGAGGAAGGAAGGGAGGGAGAGATCCACTGCCTATGGGCTTCTTGCTTTCATCAAGCCAACATCCAAACCTGAAAGGCCAAACCAAACACAAGTCTAGCAGCTACACTATAAGAGGGTTCTACAAAAAACTTAAAGGCACCTTTTGCCAAGTCCTCTCTGCTCTAACTTAAATACCTCCACTTTCTTCAAAGATCTTCATATGGCACATCACCGGGCCCTTCCTTGGTTGCATGCTCTCTAGTTTATCAGTGTCCTTCCTAAAATGAGATGGTGCGGTGCAGTGAATAAAGCACCAGACCTAGAGACAGAGTTTAGTTCAGCGTCAGATGCTTACTAGCTGTATGACCCTGGACAAGTCACTTAACCTCTGTTTGCTTCAGTTTCCTCAACTATAAAATGGGGATATAATAGCACCTGGAACAGCTAGGTGTCACGATGGATGGTGTGCTGGGCCTCAGACACTTGCCAGCTTGTGATCCTGGGCAAGTGACTTAACCTTGTTTGCCTCAGTTTCCTCATTTATAAAATGAGCTGGAGAAGAAAATGGCAAACCACTCAAGTATCTTTGCCAAGAAAACCCCAAATGGGGTCACAAAGAGTCAGACACAACAACAGAGAGCCCCTACTTCCCAGAGTTATTGTGAGGATCAAATGAGATAATATTTGCAAAAGCACTGAGCACAGTGCCTGGCACACAGCAGGGACTATATAAATGTAAGCTACTGTTACTAGCCAGACTGCGGCAAAGTAGAGTCATCCCTCATCACTAAGCCCAAGACTATATTCTATGATCAGTTCTTTTGGTTGCCCTATCATACTGGTGACTCACTGAGCCACTAAAAAGCCACTAGAAAGCCCTCAAAGCTCTTTCAGAGGATTTTGTTATCTAATCATTTTTCACAGACTTTGTGTTTGTGAAGTTGATTTTTTGAACATGGGTATAAAAATTTCTATTTTGCGCTATTTCTTTTCATTTTTACAATATAGACAATGACTATAATTCTATAACCAGCAACATCACCAAAAGGCAACTGTCCCCTTTCCTGTACTCAGCTTAGTATCTCATTCCCTATCCTTTCTAAGGGCTGCTCAGGGAGAGATGAGTGATATGCCAGGAGACAGAGAGAGAGAGAGAGAGAGACAGAGAGAGAAGAGACAGAGAGAGAGAGAGAGAGAGAGAGAGAGAAGGAAAGGGGGAGAGGGGGAGAGGGAGAGGGAGAGAGAGAGAGGGGAGAGATGATAAATTGAGGGATGATAGACTAGATAGATGTTAGACAGGTAAATAGATAGACAGATGATAGAATTTATGAAGCCCTTATCCTGTCCTCAAGGAGTTTATATTCTAATGAAGGAAGACAGTACATAAAAGGGAGCAAGAAAGGGTGGGGGAATACACTCGAGGGCGTGGAAAAGGTCCAGAAGGAGTCCAGAGAGTGATAGGCTGCACTGTGTTTGGAGTAAGCATGGATTCACAGGCGCTTCTAAAATGGAAGTCCAGGGAGAACTCACTACAGGAGGAGACTGAGACGGAGGCATTGCCAGCGTGAAGATGGCTACTGGCGCCAGTATAAGCTAACTTTTCCCCTCCCCCCCTCCAAAGCTTACCTCATACTGGCTCACTCCAACAGACACACTTAACATAGCTAGACTCAGACAGCATGAAGAACACTTAGCCCCCACACACACCGAACTCTAGCTCAAAACCACCCTTTCTCCAAACCCATTATAAACTCTCAACAATCTAGATCAGGGCTGTCCAAAATATAGCCCATGGGCCGCAAGCGGCCCACAGTGGGATTTTATGCAGCCTGCCTATGGGTTTTAATTTTCCCGAGAGAAAAAATAAAATAATAATTTGCATGGAATGCATATTAGATTCTTTAATTCCATCACTAATAAGTAATCTCGTTGATGTTAATTTTCTTTGGTGTTTTTAAGCAGTATTATGAATGGAACATATCACACGGAATTTTCGATCTATCTGTGGAACGTGTTCCGTCTGTATGATGCAGACTAGTCAGTATGCACCTACCTTTATACTGTTGTGTTGTCACTTTGTTGTTTTGTGTTTGCTTTCATGCTTTGCACCTTCACCTATTGTATTGACCTACATTCCTCCATTTTCTATTAGTGTACTGTATTTTTTATTCTGGGTGCGGCCCTCGAATAATTATTTTATTTTAATGCAAACCTAAGATAATCTTAAGGTTGGACAGCCCTGATCTAGATTAATGAATTTAAGATGTTTCAGGCCTCCTTGACCTGAATCGGAGCAGTAAGCTTTCTGAACTTGGAGGCATGAGGCAACAGAGTGAAAAAGGCCCAGAGCTTCAAAGAGGCCTGTTTGAATCCTGGCTCCAACACTTGGTAGCTGTGTCACCCTAAGCAAGTCACTGACTCTTTTGAGCTTCAGTTTTTTATTTGGAAAATAAAGACAAAGGACAAAATGGTCTCTGAGAGGCTCCTTTTTCCCTCCAAAATCCTATAGTTTTAGACTAGGTGTTATAAAAGACAAATTGCCCAGACCCCACTCTCTGCCTTTTAAAAAATTTACTCAGTGACCTATTTGCTTTCACTATTCCTCTTATTATTGGCAACAGCCACCTCTCTCTGTGCTTTGGAATAGCCAAGGATGCCCTCAAACATTTTCTCAACTTTCTGACCCCGGGTAGGGACTGTTCTACCCCTCACCTCTTGGCCTATGAACAGCCCTCTCTTTGAAGAGGCTCTCCCTAGGCCTTGCTGACAGCCCACATCATATGAAGCTAATCAGAAAGAGCATGGTGTAGGATAAACTGTGTTTCTCATTTCAATAAAGTTCGTGCTGAACATTGGAAACAGCTGTGGGCCAGGGCAGCTGAGCATACAAGAGCCTTTTGAGGGGCTGGTTGAAGATTAACTGGAGTGCTTGGAGACCCCATGAGGTCCCATTCAAAGGGTACTTTGCCATTCAGAGGCTAAATGTGCATATCTCATCCTTCTACTAGATAGTAAGCTACTTGAGGGCAAGTACTAGGAACATCCTCTTGCCCTACCTGAAAGGAGTCTGTACTAGATAAGTGAGAAAGGTGACTTGCAGGAACCGCCATCCCTGGGAGCTGGATGCAGGTCCTGGAAGCCATGTATTCCTTGGGATGAAAGAGGTATCCTGGAATTTTGTTATTTACAGACTGAGCATTGCCTGTCAGTTCCATTTAGTTCAATTCAGATCAGTCCAGTGAATACTTATGTTAGTAGCACTGTGGGGAATAAAAAAAATGAACAAGATAAAATCCCTGACCACAAGGAGCTTATGGTCTATGTGGGAATATATTTCATGGACACAAAAGCAAAGTTAGCTATATTAAGAATGAGGGAAGTGAGAATTCCCACCATGCTCTGCTCTGGTCAGACCATACCTAGATATTGAGTTCAAGTCTGGGTACAATATTTTAAGGAGGATGTTAACAAGTCAGAGAGCACCCAGGAAAAGAGAGACCAAGATGTGAGGAGACTGGAGACCATGACAGCAAAGATAAGTTAAAGAAATTGCAGATATTTAGCCTGGGAGAAGGCTTAGGAAGGACATAAAAGCTATCATCAAGTGTTTAAAGAGCTATGAAGTAGAAGAAAAAGGGGTTATGCTTTTTCTACTTGGTCCTAGAGGGTGGAACAAAGAACAGTGGGTGAAAGCTGTGTGTAAGTAGCCCTTGAGCTAAACCTTCAGGGAGAGGGAAAAGATCATCATCAGGCAGGGGAAGGAAAGAAAGAAAGAAAGAAAGAAAGAAAGAAAGAAAGAAAGAAAGAAAGAAAGAAAGAAAGAAAGAAAGAAAGAAAGAAAGAAAGAAAGAAAGAAAGAAAGAAAGAAAGAAAGAAAGAAAGAAAGAAAGAAAGAAAGAAAGAA
>CM053622.1:681274056-681358034 GCA_028646595.1 Phalanger gymnotis | reverse complement strand
ATACTAATGTGCTATAAGAAATGGGGATGATATGGACTTCATAACAACCTGGAAAAACCTACATGATATAATGCTGAGTGAGCAGAGCAGAACCAGGAGAACATTATACACAATCACAGATATATGGATTCTGTGAGGACTAACCCTGATAGACTTTGCTCTTTTCAGCAACACAAGGTGCAAAGACAACTCCAAAGGACTCACAATGGAGAATGCTATCTACATCCAGAGAAAGAACTATGAAGTATGAATGCAGACTGAGGCACACTCTATGCTTGCCTTTTTTTCCCTTTTTATTTCCTCTTTTTTTTTTGTTTTTGGGTGTTTTTTTGGTTCTGTTTCTTCTTTCTCATGACTCATTCCATTGGTCATAATTCTTCTTCACAACTTGACTAGCGTGTAAATAAGTTCAAAGCAAAGTTATACGTAGAAGATATATCGGATTCTGTGCTGTCTTGGTGAGGGAGGTGGGGAGGAGGGGAAGAAAATCTGGAACTCAAAATTATGTAGAACCAAGTGTTGTAAACTAAAAATAATGAATAAATAAATAAACAAATAAAAAAAAGAACAAACCTTGGCTATCTATCTGTCTGTCTGTCTATCCATCCCTATCTATCATCTATTTATCTATTTGTCTATCCATCCCTATCTGTCTATCTATCTATCTATCTATCTGTCTATCTATCTATCTATCTATCTATCTATCTATCTATCTATCTATCTACCTACCTATCTGCTAATTCAAGTGCTGCAAATGCCCTATAAATTTTAGTGTTCTAAGGCGAAGCTCCATTCTTATGACCTAGTTGTAACTCTTCCAAGAGTAGCATGACAAGAATGGCCTTTGCCCTTGACTGCCAACACCAGACTGGTCATCATTACTTAAACACAAGCACCTGGCTTCTAGGACAGCCCCTAGCTCTCCCACTCTCTAGCTCCTCTGGCTCCACTTTCCCTGAATACTTTGGCCCAAACTCCCTTCCCTTCCCACAACCCCCCATATGGTGTTACAGCCCCCTCTTAGGATCCAAGTTCCTTGTGGGCAGGGTGCATTTGAATTTGCATTTGAATCCCCAGTCCCTTCCACCTAGAGGAAACTAAGGACGTGAGAAGATCCTGGAACTTGTCCAGGGGTCTTAAATGTCAGAATGGGAATCTGAACCTAAGGCTCAGAAATCCAAACTTCCCACTGAGCCATTCTGCAATTCATAGATGACAAGACCTGGATGGGGTCATCTAATCCAAGCTTCTCATTTTACAGAAGTAAAAGCCGATGCTTGGAAAGGTAAAAAGTGACTTGCTTAGAGTTGCCACAACTAGATAGTGACAAAGCTAGAAACTCAAACCTGGGTACCTGAGCTCTGTACTAGACAGAGTAAATCTAATCTCTCTTTTACATGCCAGCTCTTCAAATATTTAAGGATAGTTTTATTTCTCATATTTTTCCCCAAGGTAAATTGCATTATTTATCATCTGATGTGGTTGGGAGGAAGACACTTTACAACTGTAAAGAGCTATACTTCTAGTTCCTCTGACCTTTCTTCCTATAGCATGGTTTCCAAACCCTTCATCATCCCAGTTGCCTTCTGCTGGGTAAAATCCAGTTTGTCAATATCTCTTTTAAATACAGAAGCTAGAGTTAGATTCAAAACTCTAGATGTGATCTGTCTAGGGCAGAATACAACAGGGCTATCACCCTTTCATTTTGGGCACCATATTTTATTAATGCAGTTTAGCATCCAATTAGCTTTTTCCATTGCTATACGATGCCACCAGTTCCATATTGAGACTGTAGTCCACTAAAATCCCTTTTCATATGAACTACTGTCAAGTTAGTTCTCCCCAATTCTGAATCTGTGCAGATGATTTTTTTTAGTCAAAGTGTGTATTAGGTTTCATCTTCAAATGTGGGTAATTTAAAATTTTTGTAAATCAAAAAAGATTTGGGAAACTTAGTGAACCATAAGCTCAGCATGAATCAACAGTGTGATACAGCTACAAAAAGACCGTATGAATGATCATGTATTAACAAACCATGGTAATAGTCCCATTGTGTATGGCCCTCCTCAGCTTGGAAAATGGCATCTTGTTCTAGGCTCCACATATTAACATAGAAACAATGGGAAGGAGCAGGGGCAGAGACCTAACTAGGATTTCTGATGACCAGGAAGTCTCACAAAATATACCTTTGTTGAGCGTCATGAAAGATGTTCTCACGTCAAATTTTTAAGATTAAGTTGATTGGTTGATCAGAGAGATGCTTCGGTCCTTGGAACATGAGGCCCTCCTGGAGGAAAGATCCTGGTATATCCCATAGAGGACAGATAGAAACTCTGGAAAAAATGAGGGAGGCTGTTGCTAGAGAAGCTTCTACAGAGGAAAAGGAGTTTTTGTTACTGAATTGTTTTTCAGTCATGTCTGACTTTTCATGACCTCAGTGAGGTTTTCTTGGCAAAGATATTGTAATAGTTCTCCATTTCCTTCTCCAGCTCTTTTTACAGATGAGGAAACTGAGTTAAAGTGACCTGCTCAGGGTCGCACAAGCTAGTCACTGTCTGAGGCCAGATTTGAACTCACAAAGATGAATCTTCCTGTCTCCAGGCCCAGCACTCTATCTTCTGTGCCACCTCACTGCCTGAAAAGGAGTAGGGTGAGGCTAATGTGTGGACCAGCTTGCCCAGGCAAGGAGAGAACAACATCTCATAGCTTCCTACTCCAAGTAGTAGCTTTGCTACTTAGGAGCAAAGCTCAGCTAATTCAAGTGAAATGTGTGTCCTCTGAATTTTAGTGTTCCGAGGCAAAGCTTTCATCCTCACGTCCTAGCTGGCGGTTGTTATCCTTCATGCTTGAAGAAGACCAAAATGACATCACTATGTCAAGGTACAGTGTGTTGACTGTGGCTGATCAGACCAATAGAAACACAGAAGGCTCTACCACAAGGGGGGCACAAATAGTCCATATGAACATTTGGAGTGGAGATGTCTCCAAACTGGCTCATTTCACATTCCTTTTTCTGCAATGCTTGTAGAGCACAGTGCCTTCTTTGATTCGGGCATGCCATGCTGGGTGGTCCTATGCCAGTGTCTCCCATGTCTCACTTTTAAAAAATGTTCTTTAAAGAGACCTTGAGAGTGTCCTTGTATTGCTTCTTCTGATCTCCGTGTGAGCACTTGCCTTGTATGAGCTCTCTGTAAAATAGTCTTTTAAGTGAACGTATGTTTGACATTCAAACAACATGGCCAGCCCATTGGAGTTCTGCTCTCTGCAGTAGGGTTTGAACGCTCGACAGTTCAGCTCAAGAAAGAACCTCAATGTCCTAGTTATAACTCTTCCAAAAGCAGCATGTCTAGAACAGCCTGTGCTTTGAACCCCCCACACCAGCAGGTCAACATTCCTTAAAGACAAACCCCTAGCTTCAAGGACAGTCCCTAGTTCTGACCAGCTCTGAACGCCTACAGCTTAGACTCAGTCTTTCCTAGCTCACCTTGACAGTGAGCCAGAGCACTAGGGGATAGGGAGGGCAAGATGGTGACAACTCCAGTTGGGAGTCAAGGCAAAGGTGATTCTGGTCATGCTGCTCTTGGAAGAGTTGTAACTAGGGCACTGAGATCCTTTCTTGAGCTGAACTCCCAAGCACTCAAACCCTACTACAGACAGTCCAGCTCAGATGGACCCTGCTTCAGGAGGATGAACTATTCTCTTGGTGGTGATTTGGCACTAGTAGGCAAGAGCCAGGCCCTGGGTGTTTGTGACTGATGGTGAATCAATTATTGGGCAAGTGAAGGAGTTCCTGAAGCCTAGGGAGAGAATATGGAGTGTGGAGAAATTACTGAATATTCGTCAAGTGGCAGTAGAATACGGCGGGGGCGGGAGCGGGGTGGGGCAGGGGGAGAGGGCCGCGAGGTTGTGCAGTGGATAGAGCACCAGCCCCGAAGTCAGGAGGGCGTGAGTTCAAATCCACTCTCAAACACTTGACACTAGCTATGTGACCCTGGGCAAGACACTTAACCCCGATTGCCTTGCAAAAAGAAAAAGAATATGAAGGAGTATGTTTGTCAGAGAGCAGATCCTTTGGAACTTCAACTCTGTGGAGTCAAGAAATGAGTCAAAGAGTAAGTCTTGAGTTGTTGGCACATGGGAGGAGTGGGTCCTTGGGCAGGAGGCAGAGGCAGGCACCCCCAGCCTGAGTAGTCAGCTGAAGAGGATGGCTGGGCTTGGGTATGAATGAGGGCCCCTAGGGAGCAATTTGAATTCGGAGGACAATGATGACAATTCCTGGCAGTTGTTGAGAAATATGAGTAGCATAATTTTGAGCTCTAGTCATGTCTATACTGGAAAAGAAAGTACCCGAGGGTTAGGGTGGAGACAAATGGACCCCGAGCCAGACAGTTTAGAAAGTTCATGAGAGTGGGCCTGAGTCAGCTGAGGAAACATGTAGGGAAGGAGAGTGAGTAAAGGACCAGAGATTCCCCCTTGGCTCATCCTGGAGCTTTGTTATCACAGCAGCAGCAGCAACAACAATAAATGATGTTTTTAAGGTTTACAATGAACTTTACATACATATATCAAGCTTCACAACCATCTTATGAGGTAGGTACCATAGGCATTTTTGTCCCTATTTTACTGGCCAAGGGACATAAGATTAGATGATTAAATCCTTTTACTAGGGGCAGAGGCCAGCAAAGGAGATTCTGCCAATGGCAGGCCTATCAGAAGAATCAATACCCTGGGTCTTGGGCCTCAGTTTTCCCAGTCAGCTTCCTGGAGATTTCAACCTCCTCCCCCAATTGATCCAAGGGAACTTTACCTTTGACCTTGAGGCTATCATCTTTCCCTACTTTTAAAACCTTTTCTGATCCTTGTGCTTCTCCCTAGCCCTCCCCTCCTCAGGAACTTAAACCCCCCAAGGGTAACTTCCTAGTGGCCCCGGCCCCTGAGCCTGATTGGCAAGTCGGTTTCAGAGATTTGTGTCACCAAATATCTAATTACCTTTTTCCTTCTGCAGCTGCCACAATCACTGGATACGCAACCTAGCACGTGTTCTCTCTTACCTTTCTGAACCCTTGTAATCATACACTCCCAAACTTGAGTAAAGATTACAGGGTTTTGCTCACAAGGAGATAGAATATATATTAATTCAAAAAGCACATACCAAGGCAAAATAATTACACGTACAATAAAAGACAAATGAATGAAAAGTGGTTTAGGGTGGTGGGAAAAGCTCAGGACTCCCAATTAGCAGACCTAGATTGAAATCCTTTTTTTGACACTTAGTCGCTATGCCACCATGGACAAATCATTTTACTGCTCAGTTTCTTCATCTAAAAAATGGTGATAATTACCCACCTTACCTACTTCACAAGGGTCGTTGGGAGGAAAGTACTTTGTAAATCTCAGAGTCAGGAGTTCTTAACCTGACACCCATGGACCTGATGCCTGGAGGGCAAGGCCTTGGGTTCTAGGGCCTCTATTTAAAGAGGGGCAGAGTGGCAGCTTTGTGTGGTTCAAGAAAACCTTGAAATGGAAATTTATTGCTTTATATTGAATCCTCTCTTATGGTCTGCTGTGTACATGACAATGCTTTTTTTTTTTCTTTTCTCATTTTGTATTTGTTTAAAATAAAAAAAAATTACCAAACAGATAAAGAGGGGGAACAGTACAGTTTTTCTCTCTATTTCTCACTAGCTATCCTGATTTTGGACTTTTCTGGGTTTCTCAAACATGCCTTCCTTCTTAGGCAATCCATCACTGAGAAATTTCATTATACTGCAAGACCGAATAGGCCTGGTATACTCCCCACCTTCTCCTCTTCTTCTTGTATGCTGTTTTCCCCTAGTAGATTGTAAGCTACTTGAGGGCAAAGACCCTCTTTGTATTTGTATCCCCATTGCTTATTTAGCACAGTGCCTGGCACATTATAGTGCTTAATAAATGTTTGTTGACTAGCTCCACCCAGTTGGTCTGTGAATAGATTTTTGGAGGGCCATGAATATTGACAGGGAAAAGTGACATCTTTATTTTCACTAACTTAGCATTTCCTTCAGTTATTTAAAAATATTCTTCTGAAAAGGGGCCCATAGGATTCATGAGACTGCCAAAGGGGTCCAGGCCACAAAAGAGGTTAAGAACCCTCACCTTAAAACCCTATATAAATGTGAGCTGTTGTTACTATTCTAAGTAAAAGGAAAACTACCACCAAGCCACTCTCAGTAATACTTTAGTTGTAGGCTATTCTAATCTAGCTACAATTTCCCAAGTAGGGCACTAGACCTAGAGTCAAGAAGACTCATCTTCATGAGTTCAAATCCAGCTTCAGACATTTACTAGCTGTGTGACCCTGGGCAAGTCACTTAGTCCTATTTTCCTCAGTTTTCTCATCTGTAAAATGAGCTGGAGAAGGAAATGGCAAACCACTGCAGCATCTTTGCCAAGAAAACCCAAATGAGGTCATGAAGAGTGGGGCACAACTAAAATGACTGAACAACAATGCAGTTTCCCAGATAGAACTTTGCTCATTGCCAAGCAACAACTCTTAGCCCCGGGAAAAGAATGCCTCTTCATCCCTAGAACCTTCCCTGAGCTCAGGACCCCTATCCAAGCTCATCTTGGCATTCAGCATGCTGGATGGCCCTCACTGGTCCCTGGCTCCCTCTCAGCCAATAAGGAGGCCTCTTAACTGGGGCTGAGGAGTGTTCCGCCAACATTTCACAGTGGCTAGATTTGGAGTTAAGAAGATCTTGATTTGAATCCTATCTCCAATGCTTAATAGCTATGTGTCTGTGGACACTTAAACTCTCTGAGACTCAGCTTCTTCTTATGTAAAACAGGGGAAGTAATACATGTGCCTTACTTCACAGGGTCCAAATGAGACACCATAGATGGACAGTGCTTTGCAAACCTTAAAATGTCAGGTTTTGGTTTTGTTTTTTTAGTGAAATCACATTTCCCTTCTCTCCTATCCCAAACTAAGGGAAAGACAAAGCAGTAGAAATAAGCATGGCATTCATATCAACTCAAAAATCAAAATAATTCAGATGAATACAGAAGTCAATTCAGTAGTGCACAAACAACAAACCCTCTCCTTACAGGCTTTCGTAAAGTCTCACTTATTTGATAATCAGACTTCAAGTCTCAGCATACACTCTTGCTAGCTATTTGACTCCTTTGCCAATGCCTTGAAGGGATGAAAAGTCAGGAAGGGAATGGGGTTCTTCAGACCCTAAAGTGGTAATCTAAAAGGTCATTGGCCATGGAGATCTCCTATAAGGATCAATAAGGCCCATGAGAACACAGCAGGGCATGGCATCTCTGTTGTCCTGGGGAGGAGTAGAGTCCTAGAGAACTAAAGACAAAGAATGAGACCTAGTAGTTTTCATCTGAACCCATCCTTCCACATTTATCCTGCTTTGTCTATAAGGGAGAAATAGCTGCCGCTTTCCCATTCCCCACCTAGCCCTCATGGATAAGGGGCACATGATCAGACACCCAATACCCCAACTCTCCATGGCCTGGATTGGAGGCCTACCATCTTTGCTTGCTCTGCCACAGGAAGTTTATGTCCCCTATAGAGGATGGAAACTCTGATCCCATCTACTTTTGTCATTCAAACAGGATGCTCCTGGGTCAGCTATGTTCTGGTATCAGAGATCTCAGAAAAGGAGCCAGGAAGAAAGATATATATCTAAACCTTCTGGGAGGACCCAGTCCCTTCCATTTTTCCATTCCCAGGACCGCACTAAGCTTTGGAAGATGCCAGTGGAGGGAGGGAGTGGAGAGGAATCTAGGAACTAGTAATTCATTATAAAAGGTGACTAAGATGTAATAGGGACATAGTAGTGCTTCATTGCACTTCAGAGTTATATGATATCTGTTGCTGGGGAGGATGGAGAGGGGATTCCTATATGGGGCAAAGGGAGGTTGCATTAGATGACCTTCACGTTTCCCTTCCCATGCTAAGATTTTATGATTCTGTAATAGCCACTTAATGTCAAAAGGCAGGGCCTCTGGTAGGCCTGGACCTCTCCCCTTAGACTTCCCTCAGACTTTAACCCTTCCCCTCTCTAACTAGTGCCCCTGGCCCCTTTCTGAATTATGGATGTTGTGAATCATCTGGCATAAATAATTCACAATGAGTCCAGCCCAGAGAGTAACAGGAGAGCAGGAGAGTAAGGTGGGTATCCCATGAGGCTGGAGAAGGCAACCTGAGCCCAGCCCCCAAGTCTCCTGGGCTCTGGTGTTGGGGCTGGTTCCTAGGACAAGAAGCTAGAGAGCCCCAGGGGGGATGTAGAGCCTGAAGCTTTGTGTCTGGAGTTCTTGGGGGTGATGGAGCCATGGCTGGTGGGCTGGCCAAGTACCTACACATATCTCTCTGCTTCCTGCTGAAGCTCCCTCTGCGGAGCTCAGGTGAGTGATGATCAACCTCCCTTCCCCATAAGATGTAGGTCTGCCCCAAGCTCAAGCCCTATGCCATCGTTTGCCCACCAGCCATTGTATACCTTTCCTTGATGCAGAATAATTACTGCCATTGGATAGAACTTGTCTTTCAGATTACGTATGAAGCAAACAGATTTGATGGCAGCACCTCGGCATTTGGCAGCCGTACTTTATATTTGCCATTATCTTGAGTCCAGGAAATATGGGGGATGGGAATTATTATTCCCATTTTATAGATGAGGAAACTAAGGCCTAAGGAGGTGAAATTATTTCCCCAAGGTCACACAGGCATTTAAGTGTCACTCAGAGAACGCATTTCCCAATTCCCAGTCTAAAGTTCTTTCCATAAACTATGGATTCATCTTCACTCTTCTTGAGAAATGAGATATTGGGATTTGGCTTGTAGTATTATTCTTGGGCTGCTGGGTGGTGCAGTGGATGGAGGACTGGGCCTGGAGTCAGGAAGACCCAAGTTCAAATATAGCTTCAGACACTTACCTGGGAAAATCATATAACCCTATTTGCCTCGGTTTCCTCCTCTGTAAAATGAGCCGGAGAAGGAAATGGAAAACTACTCCAGTATCTCTGCCAAGAAAAACCCAAATGGGGTCACAAAGAGTTGGACACAACTGAAACAACTCAACAACAACATTTATTTCCTTCTCCTTCCCTTTCATATCTCCTTCTCTTCTTCCTTATCTCTACTCCCTATTTCCTTTTTTTTTTTGTTCTCTGCCTTGAGGGAAAAAAATCATAGTAATGATGTCACTGAGCACCCTGTCCTGGAGCCTTCTCAGAGAATCTCAAAGCAAGCATCTCAAATCTCAGAGCTTTGTAGGCAAGCAGTCTGATACTGGTAGCTTAGGGGAAAGGGAGGAATAAGGACTTTTAAGAGGAAGACTTTAAAGGAAGGATGTTTTCCACTGGTGGAGGTATATACCGCTCTACGTCTGAGGCTAGATGCTATGAATTCAAAGTCAGAATTTGGGGCCTTTCTGAGGCAGTTAGGGAATAGTACAGACTCACAACTCATATGTATTTTGATGATTGTTATATTGAGGGCATCTTATACCATGTTTTCCCTAGAGCTGCAATAGAGATGATGCCAAGACATCTCTTATTGGGGATAGCGTTTGAGGGGCTGGGAGGAGTATTGGGGATGAGTGACCTCCCATTGATCACCATATCTGGTCACAGAAAAAGGTCTCATGATCTGTAAATGGAATCTGGATAACCTCTTATCAGGCATGTTATGGAGGGGATTTCTTTTTCAGGTAGTGGCTAGATGAGATGTCCTCTCAGGTCTCTTCCAATTCTGAAATTCTGTTTTCTCCAGGCACTAAGCAGGCACTGGGTACTAGGTAGACTCATTCTAATACAACTTAAAATAACCCTCTGGAGTCCTTTAGTTCATGCCTGTGCCACCAGCAGAAAATGAGGGAAGCTTCTCCAGGAGGCTATACCTGTGTGCAAATTTCTTCAGAGCAGGAGCCTTTCTTGAGCAGCAGTCCCATAACTGTCTTAAAACTACCACTATCAGAAAGTTCTTGATGTCTAACTTAAATATTGCTCCCTGCCACTTTGGTCCTTTCCCTCTGATTCTGGTCTTAGAGGGTCTGCATAGTAGGCAGCTGGGTCTCAATTTCCTCATCAGCAAGATGAAGAAATTGTTGGCTGAGATCAAGGGATCTTAAGCTGGATACTCAGAGGGCTGGAAGGGACCTTAGCAATCATCTAAACCAGGGGTTCTTAATCTTTTTTGTGTCATGGACCCCTTATCAGAATAGTGTTTTTAAGTGCATAAGATAAAATACACAGGATTACAAAGGAAACCAAAGGTTAGTGACAACAAAGATGTATTTTTTCCCATCTGAGGTCTCAAATCCCCTGAAATCTATCTATGGACCTCAGCTTAAGATCCTTTGATCTTGGCCAATGATCTCTTCATCTTGCAGATGAGGAATTGAGACCCAGTGACTTAACCAAGCTAGTTATTCAGCAAGCTAGAAGCAAAATGGCGAGATGAATCCAGGTCTGATGACTCCTGACAAAGTGCCCTTGGTTTAAACTATGTTGCCTCTTAGGAGTAGAGAGGACAACTAGCCAAGGATATTATAGAGGGGATGCTTCAAGGAGTGTAGAACTAGGTAATTTCTGAGGTTCCTTTCTAGTTGAAAAGTATTTGCTTCTATGATCTTAACATTCCAGCCAGAATATGCTGCCAATCCAGTGGAGCTCAGGAGCTCTAATTTGTCCTTTTTCTCCCCCAGCACAGCCTCTCCCAACTTTAAGTGCCCCATCCAGGGAAGTGCCTATCAAAGGAGTTCAAGGAGATTCCCTGGAGCTGGCCTGTGCCCCAGTTCCCACTCCCCTGGTGGTCTTCTGGAGCTTTACCCCACCAGGTTCCCTGGCCCCCCAGCCTATAGCTGTAACCAATGGAGCTGAGGTCAAGGTAGAGCCAGGAGCTCTAGCTCTGGGGACTGTGAGCCTAAGGAACAGTAGTCTGGTGTTGGAGGGACTTCGGATAGCAGCCCGGGGGCGGTTCCTGTGCCAGGCCTTGTATTCAGCTGGTGGCGAACTCCATACTGCATATTCCTACATCATTTTGTCAGTTTTGGGTGAGTAGGGGCATGAGTCCAATAAAGAAGAAAGGGAGACTGTCCTAAGTTTGCTGCTAATCTGCAATATTGTCTTGCATGTGTTTGTATATCATTCGTATATATTTGCATGTGATTAATTTATTGGGCACCCTCCTGCTATCTCCTCCCTACCAGTCAGTAGAACAAGAAAAAAAGTGAAATCTGGAACTCTGAGGGGAGGGGGCTATAATTCCAAGAAAGAAGAGAGCAGATGATATGGGACATGAAGAAGGGGCTGAGTGAGAGGACTCCTGCTTCTGTAACAAAAGAACCTCTTTCCTTCTACCAGTGCCTGTGTCTAAGCCCCAGGTGCAGATGAGCAGCCCATCCCCAGTGGAAGGAGAATCCCTGTCAGTGGCATGTGTGATCCGAGAGGGCACAGGTCCTGTGTCCTTTGCCTGGCAACATCAAGGGCCTCAGGGATCCCGAGGGGCCCTGACTGAGAGGACTGAGCAGTTGCTCCATTTAGAACCTGTGAATAGAACACACACTGGCTGGTACATCTGTAGTGCTCAAAATGAGGTCAACAGACTCAACAGTGAGAGAGTCTACCTAGATGTCATCTGTAAGTTGCCAGCTGCTGAGGGGTACCCATAGGCACCATCTTGCTCTTCCCCCAAACACTACTCCAACCCAAACACTAGGCCTGAGAACCATCCTCCTGGTGTCAGTTCTCACAGGTAGGAAGCCCAAGGGACACTCAAAAGGAAAACCCCCAAGGAAGTCATCCATTCATTCAACCAACCAACCAATCAACCAATACATTTATTAGTCACCTACAATATGCAAGACAATGATAACTAAGCTATAGCCTTTGCCCTCAAGGAGGTTACAATTTAGTAGGAAGATAAAGTATATACACGAATACCTATACTATAACATAGAACATGATAAATGTATAAGAGAGGTGAACGTCTTTGACTTGTGAGAGCCCAGAAGTGGGGATAAGGGAAGGCTTTATAAAAAGGAAGAGTTTTGAGCTAAGCTTCATCAGGCATTTCAGGCAGAAGAAACAACACGAGCAAATGCAGAAAAAGAGGAAAACACAGGGCACATCCAGAAGATGGAAATGCAGATTAAGGGAAGACTAGGGTGAGGTAAAGCTGCGAAGGGAGGTTGGCAGGGCCATCAGATTAGTCAGCTAGGAAGATCCATCTAATAACCATGCTGGGTGGAGGGGTCTGCAGATGAGGAGACCAGCTCAGAGCTGTCCCCAGGACACTCTCAGACTGTGGCCCTGGATCATTACTCTCGTAAGGTCTGGTTGAGTATAAGCTCTTTGGGCGCAGAAACTCTTTAATTTTTTTCATCTTTTTATCCCCAACACCCAGCATAGTACTTGGCACACAACAGGATCTTAATAAATGTCTGCTGATGAGGTCTCATCCCCATTTTTTGGCCTGTTTAGAAATACTTGTTAAAAGTGGATGTTGAGCATCTTAAGGGTGATCAGCCTGAGGGGTCAAGAGCCCACTAAACACTATGGACGGATCAACCATTTATTAAGTACTCACTAAGTGTTAGGCACTGTGCTTAGTGCTGGGGATACAAAAAGAGGCAAGAGGCAGTGCAGCTCAAGGAGCTCATAGTCTAATAGGGAAGACAACAAGCAAACAAAGGTATACAAACACACCATATACAGGATTTATAGGAAGCAATTAACCAAGGGAAGGCACTAGAATTAAGAGGGGTTGGGAAAGGCTTCCTGTAATATAAAAGATTTTAGTTGGGACTTAAAGGAAGTCTGGGAAATGGATGGAATTAAGGGTGGGACCAGCCAGAGAAAATGCCTGGAGCCAGAGGTGGAGTGTCTTGTTCTTGGAACAGCCAGGAAGCCAGTATCACTGGATCAAACAGCACATGGAGGGGAGTGAAGTGTAAAAAGACTGGAGAGGCAGGAGGAAGCAAGGCTATGAAAGGCTTTGAATGCCAAGCAGGGGATTTGGTATATGGGGACAGAGGACCTAGAAGTTAGTGAGGAAAAGAGAACAGTGATCCCATGAGAAGTTAGAAGTTATGAGATCCAAGTTCAAAGTCAAGTCAGAGGGTGGGGCATTTCTGCGGAAACTAGTTAACAGTATAGACCAAAATTCAGAGACTTAGGAAAACCAAGCCTGGGGTGCTTGTTTATGTAGTTTAAGATGTGGAAGGTATAAGAAATAAGGAGAAAAGGAATCTGCTTTCTCAGAGGCCAAGAGGGCTTCCAGAGCTCCAGCTTGGGTTGATACTATAAATCACAGAACCAGACAGGGAAGGCCAAGAACAAGCAGGAGTCAGGGACTGGATGGAGGGATTCATCTTTGTATTCTGTCCTGTCCAGATCATAACTAGGTTTTAACTTAGCACTGTATTTTAAGAAGGACATTGACAAGGTGGAGAAAATCCAGAGGTGGGCAACCAGGATGATGCAGGACCCTCAAGACTGCATTGTATCCATGAGAATATGTCGTATCCATTAAAGAAATGGAGGATGTTTAGACTGGAGAAGGGAATACCTTGGGATCTCATGCAAAGGGGAGATGGGACAGTAGCTATATTCAAGTTTTTGAAGGGTTGTTAGTACGGTAGTCAACATGGTTCCTTCTGGGGTTGGACTCAGGGAGCAGAATGAGGAAAATTTATAGAAGTTTCATAGAGAAAAATTTAGGTTTGTTGTAAGGAAAAATCTCTTAATAATCAGAACTTCCAAAAGAGAAGAGTGATTCAGGAGGCAGTAGATTCCCCACCCCCTACCCCTTATTGGGCTCTTTAAGCAAGGGTTATATGACCGCTTGTTGGAGATAATGGCTCTGAAATGTCCTCTGTCCCTGTGATCTAGTCATATAAGGTGTGTAAGAAGATTCAATGGGCTATTCCTGAACAGGACACATTTGAACACGGTGGTTATGCTGTGTATCTGTTATCAATTCCTCATGGGCAGTTTATACCCTGGTCAGTTCTCACACTGGTAGTAAGAGATTCATTGCACTCAGGTCGCATGGATATTTGTTGTCAATCAGTTGTGTCCAACTGTTTGTGCTCCCATGGGCTATAGCATCCCATTACTTACTGTCCACGAGGTTTTCTCAGCGAAGATACTAGAGTGGTTTGCCATTTCCGTCTCCAGTGGATTAAGGTAGAGGTTAAATGACTCGCCCAGGGTTACACAGCCAGTAAGTGTCTGAGGCTAGATGTGAATTCAGGTCTGCCTGACTCTAAGACCAGCATTCTATCCACTGAACCACCTAGCTACCTCCTTCATGGGTATACCTTACCTTAAAAGAGGGTATAGGAGAAAGTAGTACAAAGTTATGTGTCTAAGGTTACAATCCCTCTGAAGGAATCTCCCCAGGGCAGGGAAGATGGGCAGGGACATTTTTCATCACACACACACACACACACACACACACACACACCACACACAAACCCTCATTCTTTCCTACTTTTTCCCAGCATGCTATGACCTCCCTCTTCCCCTAGCCTGACCCTCCTATGCTATTTCTTGAGGAAGGGGCCTGATCAGCTCTCCCTTGCCCCACAGACGGCCCAGATGAGCCCGTGATCAAAGTGGAGCCTTTGGCGATCAGTGAGGACAGATACTGGGCAAGTGAACGAGAGGAGGTGATCCTGACCTGCCTGGCCCCTTCTAATCCCCCCAGCCGCTATGTATGGCTCCATGACCACACTCAGGTCCACTCGGGGCCTACTTATGTCATCGCTCGTGCCCGCCAGTCCCACGCTGGTCACTACACTTGTCTGGCCCACAACAGCCACCTGGATACCCACACCCAGGCCACCATCCAGCTCATCATATTCTGTGAGTGAACTCAGAACGGATCCAAGTACTCTTCTGTTCAGTCCTCCAGGACCTGGCAGACGTTCTCTAGATCCATTCTTGCCTTTTCAGGATCTTACTTTATTCCTCACCTTCTCTGCTGAGGAGGTTTCCTGGTTTTACCTCTTGGGCTCCTAGCCCCACATACCTACTCTGTCCTGAGTTGGGTTGGTACAAGTGGGGCTGTGAAGGGACTCGTGAATATGTTCCTAAACCTAGACAGAGCTCCGACAAGGTGGGGAGTGGGGTTTGCAGAGCCAAACTGACCCCCAGGAAGGCATAAGGAAGATGGGGTAGACAAAATGGGGTGGTTTAAAGTTAAGGATGATGAGGAGAATGTGGAGAGATAAGGTTTGGTCACCCACCTAGAGAATAATGCTCTCCATCGTCCTGAAGGGTTAGGGGCAGGGGACTGAGGCACAAAGAGGGACAGAGACAATTAAAAAAACAAACAAACAAACAAACACAAAAAAGGGGTCTTGGTTCCCAGACACACAGTTGCTGAGAAGAGGCAAGGGTTAGGGACAGGTTAGGTCAGGGTTTAGGGTTGAGTGGGAGTCATCTGGACCTTCTCAGGCTCCTTGGGGGCTCTGATTTCTGTCTTCTAACTCCTCCCTCCCTCTTTCCTAAGAAGTCAGCTGTGTCCTCTATCCCTTGGTGAGAATCTGGGGTGGGGGAAGGGTGACAGATATATACCCTTCCCTTCCCCCTAACTTCATTTCAGGCTCTGGATAAAACTAGGTGGTGTGTTACTTTTGCTCTCCCCTCTCCCTCCTTTCCCCTATGCCCCACCTACCTTGCCTAGATCCTCCTCAGGGGCAGCCCACCTGTGCTGTGTTCCCTGACACTGGGGCTGTGGTCCTAAACTGCTCCTGGCCTGGGGGACTCCCAGCAGCCCAGCTGCAGTGGGAGGGCCCTGAAGGTACCAGCCCCTCTGCCCCTACCAATCTCACCTGGACCCATCTGTCAACCCATCTGCCCAATGGAAGCATCTTCACCTGCATCACCCAGCATCCTGCTCTGGCTCGACCCATCTTATGTAGGATTACTCTTTGTGAGTGCTAAAGGAATGAGGTGGTGCTTACAGATAGAGGGGATACAGTACAAGAGGAGGGGGAGGGGGAGGACATAGGAGTCAAAGGGCTTGGAGCTCCAAATTGGAAATGGTGGGAAGAGGGAGATGGGGGAGGGCAGCAGACAGGGGAACCTGGGCTTGGGAAATGGGAATATGATGGATCCTAGTACTGCAAATTAAGGGGACTTTTGGAATAGCTATTGGGTCAGACCTCAGGTCCAAAGGGTAAGAAAGTCCTGAACTCTAGGATATTCCATTAGGTAATGGGGAACTGTAACTGTGGAGGAGTAGGAGGGGAGGGCAGCCTCAGGCCCCACTCCCTTTGCACCCTCCCCATTCATACACCGTGAGCCATCATTTCTTGTTCCAGGGGAGCCCAGCAGTACCCCAACCTGTTCCACCAAGGCTACTGCAGATCAATTTGTTATGCTGAGCTGCGAGTGGCCTGGGGGGCAGCCTTCAGGCTCACTCACCTGGTATAATAAGGAGGGACAGCTACTGGGAAGCGGCAGATCTTCACCCGCCATCCAACTCCTGAAGGCCCATGAAGGGCTGGCTGGCAAGGAGTTCACCTGTAGGGGAAGCCACCCCCTCCGGAATCCTGACCCAGAGTGCAGACTCCAGCTAGGTGTGCAGCTGTTTTGGAGGGTGGATGCGCTATCACATTAACAGGGTAACGGCAATAAGGGACTCTGGAAACCCTGGCTGGATCACCCTGACTTTGCACACATCTTAGAGTCCTACCAGATCACGTCACCTGAGGACAGGTTGAAAGAATAGATATGAGGATAGGAGATTACGAGGGTATGATTGCTCTCTTCAAGCACTGGAAGGCGAAAGAGGGTTTAGATTTGTTGTGTTTGACCCAAAGGGAAGAACTGGGAGCAATAGGCAGAATTTTCAGAGGCAAATTTAGGCTTTGGCGTCAGGAAAAATTTCCTATTTACTGGACCTATTAAAAAACGAAATGGATTTTCCCAGAAGGAAATGGGTTCCCCTTTATTGGAAGTATTCGGGTTGTGGTTGGACAATCATTTTGGGGAGATTTTGTAGCAAGGATCCTTGTTCAGGTATGAGTTAGACTAGATGACCTCTGAAGTGCCTATCAATTCTGAGATTCCGAGGTAAGCTCTCAGTGGGTCAGGACCAGATTCCCTAAATCTATCTCACATGAGCCTTGAATGGTCTTGCACATAGTCATTGTACACCATGGAAGAAACGAAAGAACGACTGAATGACATGGCAGTAGCATGGAGGTATTATCTCCATTTTACAGATGAGAAAAGTGAGGTACTTCATTGTGATTAGCTCATGGTTAAACAGATTAATAATTGCTTGAGGTGGGATCTGTACCCAGATCTCCTGACTCCCAAGTCTTTGAAAGTACTATGCAAATATGAGTCATCTTCATCATCATCGTCATCATCTCCTTTTTCTTCTCCTTTTCTTTCTCTTCTTCCTCCCTTACTTTTTCCCCTCTTTCTTCTTCCTTTAAAAGGTAATGCAAGGTTACTACACAACTCTTCCTTCTATATCTTTGCAGAAGCCCCCCGGCTGGTAGTCGACCAACCTCATGTGTCTGTGCTGGAGGGAAAGGAAGCCTGGCTGGGTTGTCTGCTGCAGGGGGGCAGTCCACCTCCTCAGCTCCTCTGGCTAGGTCCCCAGCAGCGTCCTGTGAAGCCAAACACCCCCCACTACACGCTACAGCAGAGTGGCTCCTGGCTCAGTCTCACCCTCCATGACGCCGACCCTGCCCACCACGGTGGCATTTACCGATGCTTTGCTTGGAATGCCGTGGGCAATGCCAGCCACAGCATCCTTCTGGAGGTTCAGAGTGAGTGACAGAGGCAGAGAGTGCTGGGAGTGTTAGATCCAGTCATGAAGAGAGAGACTTCCATCTTGTAAGCTGGTAGAAAGCAGACCGTTTTTTCTTTGTCTTTGTATTCTAGCACCCAGGACAGTGATAAGCACACAGGTGCTTAGTAAATGTTTTTTGAATCAAAGGGAATGGAATAGACTTAGGCCACCCCCCCACCTCCGCCGCCACATCCCAGGAAAGAGAAGAGTCTGTGCCTCCCTGAGGGATATGTGAAGATGCCTGTACTGCACTCTATCATGCAGGCCTGTGTGTAGATATAATAGAATGACAAAGCAAGAAGCTACCTCAGAGATTATCTCATCTACAGATGAGTAAGCTTGCCCACAAAGGGAAAATGCTGAAATTAACACAGCTAGTTAGAGACAGAGCTGGGATGAAAACCCATGTTTCCCAATTCATGGCACAGTGACCCCAGCTCCATATGCCTCATTCACTCTGTGTGTGTATTGGTGTAGAAGTGGGATAGGAAGGCAGGTGAACATGGGTCATATGTGTATCCCTAAGGCTCCCTCCTCACCTTTCTTTTCTTTGTGCTGCTTCTCTTAGGGTACCCTGCCCCACCCAATGTCACCATCAGCAGTCTGACTTATGGAAGACAGCGAAGTGAGGTGAGACTGCAGTGGGCCACAAAGGGTCCAGGGAACCTAACAGGCTTCATGGTCCAGCGGCAGGCAAGCCCCCCAGGTTCAGGGGCTGGAGTCTGGGAGAGAGCAGCTGTAGACATCGAGCCAGAGAGCCGAGGGCGGCGGTTGGGTGGCCTGGATCCCGGAGTCCTCTATTCCTTCCGTGTCTTGGCACTGAATCACCGCACAGCTGGGCACCCTTCTGAGGTGAAGACACCAGGTGCTGGGCCTCCTCCTCTCCCACCAAGGCACCCCCAAAACCTTGTCCAAGTTCCAAGTTTCATGGGAAACTTCCCATTGCTGAAATAGGGGCAGCTAGGTGGAGCAGTGGATGGAGCACTGAGATTCAAGTCAGAAAGACCTGAGTTCAAATCCACCTCAGACACTTAGTTAGCTATGTGACCCTGGGAAAATCACTTCATCTTTTTCTGCCTCAGTTTCCTCATTTGTGAAATGAGGGTGATAGTAACACCTATTTCCCAGGGTGGTTGTGAGGATCCAATGAAATAATCATCATAAAAGTGCTTTGCACAGTGCCTGGCACATAGTATTTGCTCTGAGCTATGATTATTTCCCAGTTCCAGCTTCAATTTTTTCTGCCTGTTTCCCCAAACTTAGGCATTATCTCTCACTCGACGCAGTACTTTTTTCTCCTTTTCATACTAGGCAGCACCAAAGGCTCCAGTGTTCCTGAGGGCCAGGAAGGGAAAGGCAAAGGCCAAGTTCAATGAGACGCTATGGAGCTGGAAGTGGATAGTATCAGACTTGGTTAGGAAGACCTGGGTTCCAATGCCACCTGTGTCCATTTACATGGACAAAGTCACAATGTCTTTAGGCTTTAGTTGCCTCATCTGTGGGGCAGGTTTGTTTGTTTTGTCTGGACCTACAATTTCAATCATGTGGGAAGCTTCTTCACATAGAAACATTTTCCACTCATGTAAATCAGCAACTGGTTTGTAATTTATATTCTCAGAATGTAAGGCAGAGATTAAAGGGATTTGCCCATTATGGGTAAAGTCTCCCACGTTGCTAGCCTATGTGAGATGCAGGATCTGAACCCAGGTTTTCCTGACTCTAAAGTCCCTCCTCTCTCACCTTCCAATAACCCATTCACTATCCCTGCTTCTCATCTAGTGAAAATATTTCTACTGTACCTCCCTTATAGCATTGTTATGAGATCCAAATGAGATTACGTAAAGCAATTTGTAAGCCACCAAGTGCTACATAAATGTTAGTGTAGTCTCATTGCAGCTTGCACTGTGGGTTGGATCCCCAAATAAGTAGCCCAGGTTCACAGTTCAACTATAGCTCATAAGACTCCATCAATATATTTATATTTTGAGAATCAGCCAGAGGATACAATTAACTCAAAGCAAGGGCATGTGGTAAGAAAAATAGCCACAAAACCTGGTGGCACACTCTCACAAATAGAATCGGTAGGAAGAGTGGATGCCCATAGAATTTCTTTGTGGAGAAACACAGGCATACGGAACACATGCAGCCAGGACAAGTCATACCTCAGCCACTACCAGAGACTCCAATGTCTTCATGTGATGTCCTCACACTGCTCTTTGTGGAGTGAGCATCTCTGATGGGCAAGTGTAGGTATGTGGCCCTGACGCTAAGCCCTGGTGGTCTTCACTATCTCCAGCTACGGGCAGCTGAAATTCTTGTCTGAGGTACTGCTATATATACTTTCAGAAAGAACTATAACCTGTACCCTAAGGCTAGCGGATAGTTGGTTGTAGCTTCTACTGTTTCCAGCTTTGGGCGCAGCTGAAATTCTGGCCTAGGGTACTGCTACACCTCTTGGGGAAGAGATGGCATTCATACACCAGGACCAACAGGCTCCTCAGTCCTGAGGCCTGTCATCTCCAGGGTAGGATCGCCAGACTCTTGACTATTCTCAGGTCTGCAGCCATACCATGACTCCTTGGAAAGTGCTTTTGCAGCAAGATGCTATTGCTAACTGGGGTGGGGAGGGAGAAGAGGCGAATCCCCTCCCTTGCCTGCTGCCCTCTCAAGAGGCACAAGGGAAAAGACGAAGAGGGAATTCAACAGTTGGGTCTTTCCTCCAGAGTTGTCTAGGTCCTCTCTACCAAGGTTGGTTGCTGCTTTTAAACTCAGTCCCTCCCATCTGCCCATTTCCATGATTCGGCAGAGAAAAGACAGGGCAAGTCCACTGTCTGCCAATCGTTAGCTATACAGGTTTAATGTTCTTAAAAGGTACAAATGTGCTACTCTAAACTTAAGCCCCTCAAGGCTGGCAACCCAAAGTCTCACACTTACATCCTCCTTTCATCAAGTGGATTGAGGTTCCTGGCCCTTGCTTTCCTTCCTCACTCCCACAGGACACATAAATACACTCACCTCTGATATGACAAGGACCATGGGGATTCTTGCGTCTCTGATTTAACAGACTTGTACTTCAACCTGGAAATCCCAAGGAAACTCCAAGTCAGGCTACAGACTTTCATATGGGAAAGTAGAAGGCAGATGGCAAGAGCCCTATAGCCAACAAAACAGCCCTAGCTTTTGCTCAGTCAGAGAAGAACTTGATCTCTTCAGCCACCTTCGGTGAGGAAGGGTAGCACTGGGCAATCCTGAAAATATTGGACTTGAAATCAAATGACCTGGGTTTGAGTTTTGACTCTGCAACTTAATAGCAAAGTGACTTTGAGGAAATTACCTCCCTGAGCCTTTGTTTCTTCATCTGTAAAATGGGGATAATATATTTATTTGTACTATTTACTTCATAGAATTGTGAGAACTAAATTACTGAATAAATGTGAATTAAGAGGCTTCTCCAAATTCCAAAGGCGGACAAGGAGGTAATTGGGAATGGAGTACCCTTTAGGTAACTCTAGACTAGTTTGACAACCTTGTCTGCTAGCTGGAAGGGAGCTCCTACTACCCCCCACCCAAATATTGGCCCCATGCTCATCTAATGAATCCTGTTTTCTCCTCTTCCAGTGGATCCTCCCTTCAATGCCTACCCTGCTGTGCTGGGTGCAGCAGGCACTGGAATGGTCGTGGCTACAGTGGCCTCCCTGCTGGTGTTCCAGTATGCTGCTCGGCACCCAGAGACCTTCCCTCGTGAGTGGGAGTTTGGTAGATGGTGCCTATTCTTGCCAACTCAAGCTAAAGTTAGGCAAGGGATGCAGGCTCTCCTTTTACCCTAATCCTCTGCTCAACTGTGGTCTCTATTAGAGGGCTCTTCCCTTGCGATACAAATGGGGTAACGCTCTTGGGCTTCAGTCTCACAGATCTCGGCCAGTTCCTCTCTGTTCTGAGTTTCAATCTAGCAAGAGGATGGGAAAACAAAATGAAAACTGTGCTTCTGGATCTGGGCCTTCAATGCCTCTTTCTCTCTAGACAACCCTACCCCCCTCTCACTTTATTCTAGCATTGCCAAATTAGGGCAGAAGGTACTACAGGTAGATGGCTCAGTTGATGACTGCTTTTCCTTTTACAGGACTGGGCCAGCTGTTCTTCACGTGAGTGTGGATTTTCCAGTCAGGTGGTGGGTGGGAATAAATGGACTCTTTTCCAAATGGAAGGCCCTAATAGTAGCCATTACTGGTGTTCTCCTTTTCCCCCTTCAGCACCAGGGGGAATCACCAGGACAGGAGGGCCATGATGGATGCAGAGATCCAAGCAGGTGAGTATAACTCACCAAGGTTTCTACTCTAAGCAGGGGAGGGGCTGACTACTTCTATGAGTTTCATATCTTTGCATACACTTTAATCGTGGCATGTCTTCTCTCTGTAGGTGAAGCCCCAATCTCAACCATAACCCCAGGTTCATCCCTGGAACCTAATGATACTCCTGTAAATGTGACCATTACTGTGACTGCAACGCCATGAAAGAAAGACTGTAAATACAATCAGAGAATGGGGGAGGGTGGAAGATCCAAGGGATGAAGGATGAATGACCCCATTTTCACTCCATTTGATCTCATAAATTCAAAGGAGTAATAGGGAAAATAAAACCTCAGACCAAATTTTCCCTACTTTCACTGGTACCATCTTTGTAATTGAATTTCAAGTTTAATTCTGTCCCAGTCCAAAAGAACCATCCTACCCAAGGTGGCAGCTGCTTGGAGAATAGATGGAAAGCTCTATAGGAAGAGACATAGGCTAGCAAATATTCACCAGATGAAGGCAAATGCCCAGGAACTAGGAAGAGATTCTCTTTCTGCATCTGAATGCAAGTTAAGGAGAAGGAAGTACTTACTAAGAACAAACCAGAATTTTGTGGATTGAGCAACTCTTTAATAAACCGCACATAATACTGTCATTAATTGAAAGCTATTCATTATAATCCTTGCACTTTCTCACAGAGTTGTTTGGAGGAAAGTGCTCTATAAACCTCAACATGCTCTTGTAAGGTTAAACTGTCAAAACTTCATTTTTCTACGCTGGTATAAAGCAGGTTGACAGTGACCAACTGAAAACTGGACTGAGACAATCTTTTTATTCTTCTTAATTGCCTCACTATCCCACTCACTGCAGACTTTTCAAAACCTTTTCATCCCTCTTCAACCCCTCCCCCCATAAGACTCCCTCCCTGTACCCTCTTAGCTCAGACACTTGCCTCATTTTGCACCGAAAAAATTAAGGCCATTTGCCAAGATCTTTTTTTATACACTCAACTCACATCTCCCAGGTACCTTCTGCCACCTTCACCCATCTCACATGAAGAGGTGGCCTTTCTTGCCAAGGGCAAAAAGTGCTCCTATGCAAAACATGCAAAAGTGATCCTATTTCATTGGCTTTTTTCCCAGCTAATTGCCCCTTTTATGACCCCCATTCTCTCATTTATCTTCAATCTCTCCTTGTCTATTGGCCACTTCACTACTACCTACAAACCTCAAAAACCGTCACTTCATCCATCCATTCTTGCTCTTTATCATTCAGTATCTCTCCTTCCTTTTTTGGCCAAATTCCTTGAGAAAGCCACCCATAATAGATGCCTCCACTTCCTCTCCTCTCCCTCTTTTCTTAACCCTCTACAGTCTGGCTCCCAACCTCATCAATCAACTGAAACTCCTCTCTCCAAAATTACTAAAGGATCTAATTGCCAAACAGCCTCTTCTCAATCTTCATTCTTCTTGAGCTTTCTGAAGCTTCTGACACTGTCAGTCATCCTCCTGTGGATAGTTTCTTTCTGGGTTTTCATGGCACTACTGGTTCATGACACTATCTGCTTCTTCTCAGTGTCCTTCGCTGAAGGAATTTCATCTAGGTCAATCTCACTAGCCAGGGGCATACCCCGAGGCTTTACCCTGGGCTCTCCCCACTTCTTCCTCAATACCATTTCATTTGATGATCTTGTCAGCTCTCATGGATTTAATTGTCATCTCTATGCCAATGATTCTCAAGTCTACTTAACCAGTACCAACCTCTTTGACCTCCAGTCTCCAATATCTGACTACATTGTGAACTGATATGCTGTAGAGATGACTTAAACTCAACATATCCCAAACTGAATTCATTATTTTACCCCCAGATTCCTAAGCCCTTCCCTCTTCTCGACTTCTCTATTAGTGTTGAGAATACTACCATCTTCCCATCCTGGACTCCTCACTCACCCTCATATCCAATTTGCTGCCAAGGCCTGTCGATTTTACCTTCACAACTTCTCTCATATTATGCCCCATTCTGTCTTCTGACACTGCCATTACCCTGGCAATAGCTTGCTAGTGGGTCTCTCTCTTTCCCCACTCCAGTTCATTCTCTACCCAGCTGATGTTCCTAACATGCAGGTTTGACCCTGTCACCCTCCTACTCAATAACTCCAACTGCTTTCACTTCTAGGATCAAATACAAAATCCTCTGGCAATCAAAGACCTTCCTGAGCTATTTTTCCAGTCTTCTCACACCTTACTCCCTATCCACCTCCTGCCAGTGCTATCCAGTGACACTGGTATCCCTGCTGTTCCTTGAATAAGCCACATCCCAATTCCAGCTGTCTTCCTAATAGGAATTCTCTTCCTCATATCTACCTCCTGGCTTCCCCCGTTTCCTTTTAAGTTCTAGCTAAAATTCTACCTCCTACAAGACGACTTTCTTGATCCCCTTCATTCTAATTCCTCTGTTGATTTTCTCCAATTTATCTTATATGCCTTGTGTGTACATAGTGGTTTGTAAGTCTTCTCCCCTATTAGACTGAGAGCTCTTGAGAGAGCAAGGACCATCTTCTGTTTTGTTTGGATAATCCCAGCACTTAGCACAGTGCCTTTCATGTAGAAGGTGCTTGATAAATGTTTATTGACTGACTGAATGACCAAGGATCTCCAGGAAACGAAACTTAGCATCCAGTCCACTTATTCTGGCTGGAAAAATGATACTTCTCTTCCTTTGGTGCCACTGCAACAAAAGCTATACTTTAGAAGGGGCCTGGGAAAAATCCTCCTAACTCTAAAGAAATTCAAATCCTTGTTATAAGGCCCTTGGTTCCTACTGGGAATCTGAAGTTTGAAATGGTGACAGGTACAAGGGAGTCATCTCTGACCAACTATGCAACATTGCCATCCTTTCCCCCTATTTCTAGAACTATCACAGTTCTAGGGCTGGGAAGGGCTGGGAAGCACATGACTACGCCATCCCTATTCCTGTGCCAGGAGCCAGGTATAGAGGCGTTGCTGATAGAGCCCCGGCATTCAGACTGAGGAGAATCGGCTCACAGGCATGCTGCATGGCTGCTCCAAAGTTACACCTCTGCCAGTATGACTAACTGGCTCCAAGAGCGTGTCTCTGAAATCTGGGTGAGACACAAATGCAGGCTTGTTTAACTGTCCTGAGAAGACAGGCCTTGGAGCAGCTCAGCAGGAGACCTGGATGAGAAGAGACAGCAAAATAGCCAACAGGACATTTTGCCAAAAACAAGGCATCTGGAGATTGAAAGGCAGCTCATGGAAAACTGGCAGGAAACTTGAGATGTTGTTAGGGCTCATGATAGATTTAGGCCATATTAGAGAAAATGTTTCCAACCCCCACAACCCCTCCCCCACTCCCCTTAAAGCTATCAGCTTTAGGACAAAATTTAGGGCAGGGGGCCAAAGAGAGACAGCATAGTGTAGTAGAAAGAATTGAGTTCAAAGCCTGACTTTACCACTTGATTTGGGGGCAAAATTTTATGCTGTTACCTCATCTGTAAAATGAGAGGGCTGGATTAAATGATCCCCAAGTTTCCTTTCAGCCGCAAACCTGTGATCCCAGGGTTGACTATATGAGTTAATATGAAGTATTGGGGAGGGAAAAAGCTACTAGTGTAAAGTACTACACACATACCCTCCTCCTACTCCAAAAACAAACAAAACCTTGTGTTTTCTGGGTTAAGAGAGGCAGACCCTTTTGGACTTTTTTCCCAAAATGGTTTGTTTTTTAAGAGCCTGCATAAAATTATGGAAAAGGTGACATTTGTGTTTGATATGACTCAGACCTCTCTACTTCAACACTCATTTCCTTTGGCCCCCATAGCCCCAGTGGCTATGTCATTCTCATCTGTTCCCCCTCAGACACACAGTATTTGCTTCAAGACATTTCCCACTTAACTGTCTTGTAGCTTGCTCTCGGTTTTTCGATCAGATATGATAAACTAACTGGGCTAATAGGTTGCCTTTGCTCAGAGATTAAATTTCTATTATTTCATGGGCTTTCTGGATGAAGACTACTTTAACCCAAAGGAGTAATTCTAATGGTGGGACTTCCAAGAAACAACAGGAGACCAATAAAAGATAGTTAGGGAATAGGAGAAGCCATTCAGTACATCTCAAACGCCACACAGAGACAGGACCAGCTGCAGCTGGCTTGACTCTGTGGCTCCAGGAGCGTATCAAAGCAGCAATCTCTTTAATGTAAATCATACCAACAACCACAAAAAAACTCACCATAATCCACCTGCCAAAACTACATCTTTTAAAATATGTACAATTTCAAAAACAAAATTACAACTTTTTGTTTGTTTTTTTAGGAAAATATAACATATTTTTCTATACGATACAAAACATGCACCTCGGAGTCATTGCTTGCAAAGACAGCAACACAGGTGAAACTCAAATATAAAATTTCTCTTCTAGGCAGTACTGTAGCTTGAGTGGATTTGTGACAAGGCATCAACCAGGATTCCACGCAGAGGTCCTTATAGTGTTAATATTATCAAGAATGTAACTCATGTTGGAAGGTTCTCCAAAAAGACCAACATGGAAGTCATTATTTGCTATTTAACTTGCTTCCTGCACAGTACCTACTACCAGACTCAGTATACAAGTCATAGTCAGACAATCGGCATTATATTCACCAGGAGATGATACAAGTGATACTATGAGTGTTTGGGTGGAAGGAATAATGGAGGGGAATATGGAGTTAAATACTCAAATATAAAGTCAGAACAAACAGGAAAGGGACTCTGGGAATAGATGGCACAATATTTTCAAGATCTAACAGTACATACAAAAAAAGTATACAAGAGAAAATCTAATTTTCAGTAATGTGCAAGAAATGAGCAGCAAATAACTAAGCAATAGGCTCTACCAATAGAGGATATGGAGCAGTGCTTTTGTTGATAAAATCAAGGCCTCTGATGGGGACAAAAAAAAAAAAACATAGAGGGCAGCAAACAATCCAACCAGACTTTTTACAAATTTTGGCCAATGGTGCCAAAGAAAAACCTCTGTGCTGTATCATCTTATTTCTTGGTGAAATGGTACTAAAGTAGAAGTGAATATAATAGATTGTTCCCAGTAATTTTGGGAGCTGTGCAGGATTTACAGGCTCATAATGCTCCACTGGTTGGTTAGAACTCACAACTCCTAAACATAAAGGCAATTATATATATATATATATAATATATATTTTTTTATAAATAAAATACAATAAAAAGGACAACACTTAAAACAGTGTTACTAATCACATAAATAAAGCAGTTCATGATAAGATTGTGCTAACAAGGCAGGGTCAAGCACTCTCTTCCTTGTGGGCAAATCCCATCTCCAAATTTAACTCTTTTAAAGCAGTTTATGACCCAAGGTTCATGCTAACCCACTTCTAGTTTTCTGAATCAAATTGACCCCAGTGGCTGCCAACAAGCATTCGCTCCACAGCTCTCTAACAATTCTCTAATATTCTACTCTAACAAGATCACAACAGTTTAATTTGAAAACACAAGGCTTGTTCTCATACTCCAGGTTATCTCCAGCTAGGCACAATAAGTTGGGGAGTACCCATCTCCCGCCAAAGCTAAATAATCTGAGGACCATGAAGAATAAATCCAGTATACTGCAAACATGGACATCTAGAATGTAGAACCTGTTTGTCCAGCAATATCCCCAGTGCCCTACTATGAAACTGCAATAAGTATTTTTTCTAATGGAATAAACTCTTGCATAGTGAACAAGGTCAAACAAAACATTTTCACTGGAGCTTCTACATTTATAGAAATATCTATACATTTTTACAGACAGACATTTAACACATTACTGTGTTTATATATGTATATATATATATATGTTGTCATTTCAGGGAACTAGTCTTTCCCCTCCCTTATGGCATGAAACTTTGCACAACTTAATTCAAATTAGCAGATATTTACTGAGGGTCTCTGCTGAACAGAGAACACCTTCTGCTTCCCATCCCCACTCCCACCCCCACCCCCACTCCCCAAGGGATATGTAACTTAAACTAGGAAATTCCACAAGACCTTGACTCAAGCTTGCTATTAAACATGCTTGTTACTGATTTTCTTCTTTTTAAACAAGGGAGGGGGAGAAATCTCTCAAAGGCAGGTTGTACATGTCCTCATTACCCAGAGGCAACAGTAACTGAGATTTACAGGCCTTGATGGCTAAAGCTGTAGATGCTTGTTTATTACTATAATGATATCTTTTAAAGAATGTGCAGGAAACAACAAACCACCTGTACTCTATTCTTCTCCTACCCAAACCTCACCAATAAGGTTGGTTCCTGATGCCTCACTGTTTTCCTTAAGCACCCATATCTTCCAGGCAATTGGCCATGCTAGGAGTTGGAAAATATCTTCTTTCAGATAACATGGTTCACGTTGGCTACGGATCTTGCTTAGAGAAGGGTTAAATTCCTCCCTCCTCTTCTTTAAATGTATGGTCTTTTCTCAAATCTACTTTGTAAATTTTGGTTTTCCTCCTACCCTTTCAAAATGGTGACCATTTGGGGGGTAAAACTTCGTATCTTACTGTCCATTAAATTATATTAAGAGGGTTATTATTACTCCTGGACTGTTTCTGGATGCTAATACTGTTACTGTATATAACAGGCCTACCTAGAAAGTGCATCCAGAGTTGTGTTCACCTCTAGAGAGAGAGCTAGTTAACTCATTATTCCAATATCTGGCTGATCAGCACTCTCACAGCTCACGTAAGCCAGATCTGCCAGGACAAGGGGCACCCTTATAAAACAAACTGACTAACTTTAGAACATCCCCAGATCTTGCTGCAAAAATACCACATCAACCAGACAGCTCTCCATTTGACAACATGACTGGCAGCATACTTCAAAATGCCTGTGCAATTGCCCTTAGGCTCTAACTGCCAACAGTCAAGATTCTCTGCAGATGGACTCCTCCCATAATTATGGTTATTGGAAAATATGGGATAATTCCATTGGCTTTTAGATTCTTTTAAAACTATACAGAACAATACTGCTTTGCCCTGTGAAGGAGAAGGGAATGGGGAAGGGAATTTTTCAAGGCATAAATAATATAAAAAGGCAAACATTTTAAGATACATTCAAATGACATTACTACTCCAATAAAATAAATAATAACTTTGTCTCTGTTTTGAATTAATGTCTTTTCTGTAGTCCCTTCCCATGCCCATGTTGTGCAGTTACTGGCTTGAAGTGGGAACAAAATCACTTGCACACGTTCAGGTCTCTTGGGATTGCCGAAGGTTCCTTGCAGTGCTGTCTACTGTAATATCAGCCGAAGACCAGGCTGTCTTTTCATTACAGTCTCTTGAAAGAGATGGCAAAATGAGAGAGCTCCAACTCAAAACATGATTTTCTGTGTCAGAATGTAGACAGCTGTCTCCTGAAAGGCAAAGGAGCTATAGTAATATGAAATGACAAAGGCAAGTTCTTCAAGGCACCCTCAATAACTCAATTTAAGAGTAACAAATGAAGGGATAAGTGACACAGACTATTAGCTTCAAGCATGGAGATTTAAAATGTTGAATCCCAATCCCTCCCATCTTCTATAGCTGATCAACCCTAGTATCAAACCTACTCACTCACTCTCACACTCACACACACACTCTCTCTCTCTCATCTTCAGTTTTTCCATATCTACTAGTTCCTCCTCTTTGGCCTACAAATATACTCATCTCTGCAATTCTGTAATTCTCCTCCTATTCTCCAATAAACTTCTGGAAAAAGTTGCCTACACTAAATGCCTCCACTTCTTTTTCATTCTTCTAAACTCTCTCCATTCTAGCTTCTGACCTCATCGTTCAACTGAAACTGCTCTCTTCAAAGTTACTCTTAACTGCCAAATGTAATGGTCTTCTCTCTGTTCTCACTGCAGCATTTGCTATGGTTGATTAGCTTCTCCTTCTAGATACTCGCTCCTCTCTGGGTTTTCAAGATCCTCCTTTCTCTTAGTTTATATCTCCTACCTGTCTTAAAGCTTCTTCTCAGTCTTCTTTTTGCTAAATCTTTATCCATATCATGCCCATTAACTGCAGGTGATGATCTAAGGGTCCATCCTTCTCTCTCTCTCTCACTTGATAATAATTTCATCAGTTTCCATGGGTTTCACACTACCATCTCTATTCTGATGATCACCAGATCTATATATTTAGCCCTAGTCTCTCCTCCAAGCTCCAGTCCCTCATCACCACTACTTATTGGACAATTGAACTGTACCATTCCACAGGCATCACAAATTCAATACATCCAAAATCAAACTCATTATTTTCCCCAAACCTTTGCAGCTCACCCCATTTTGAACTCTTTTATTACTATTTAGATTCCCACCATCCTCCCAACCACCCAGGTTTGCAACCTCAGTGCCATTCTTGACTTCTCTCTCACAATCACCCCCCCAACACACACGTAAAAACCCTCCAAATCCTGCTGTTTCTTGATTTCATAAAATCTCTAGTACTATGTCCCCTTTCTTGCTATTTACACAACCACCCCCTAAATTGAGGCCATTGTGACCTCTTGGAATAGCCTTAAAATTAGTCTCACAGTCTCAGCTCTCTTCCTACTGTAATCCATCTTCCACACAGCTTCAGTGATTTCCTAAAGTACAAATCTGACCATGTCACCCCACTCACACTCCAGGGCCTCCTATTACCTCTAGCATCAAATATAAGCTCATTTGTTTGGCATTTAAAGCTCTTTGCCACTGGGACGCTTACTACTTTCTCAGTTTTCTTACACAATACTACCTTGCACACACCCGAAGTCCTGCCATGTCAGCTATTATTGACCGTGCACATGACACACCATCTTGTATCTCTGTGTTCTCACACTGGCTTTTTCCAAGGCATGGAATTCTCTCCCTCTCAAATTGCAGCTCCCTGAATCCCTAGATTCCTTCAAACATGAGCTCCGGCAGGAGGACTTCCACTCTACGGTTCCTTTCCATCTACTCTGCTGATGTCCTGTATGTACTATTTATTTATAATCACGTTTCCCTCATTAAAATGCAAGCTCCTTACAGTTAAGGGCTGATTTTTTTGTTTGCTTTGTTTTACTTTTGCTCTGTATCCAGTGCTTGGCACATAATAGACTTAAAGAAATAGACATTTGTTGAATGATTGAATTAGGTGGGGATTAAAAAGAAATGTTAACTTTCTGAGAGCATAATCTCAAAAAGCCTCAAGTTAACTACCTTTAAGAAAGGTTACAGGAGCAGGAGCAATTCATACCATTACTACCCCTGCCTTCTTCCAGCTAGTCTTTGATTCTGATAGCAACTGAAGTCTATTTGAGTTTATTACTTGTGATCTCAGAAGATCACACCCTAACTAAAAGGACATTAATAACAGAGTTTTCAGTGATCATATTTTGCTATTATCTTTCTTTGACAAGAGAACTTGATAGCCCTAGTCTTCTGGGAGGTATTTATAAAGGAGAAAAAAGCCTATCCCTGAAAGTATGCACCCTTCCAATAAAAGTTGGTGTCTATGGTATATTGCTACCTATGTCCAAGAACAGGGATAGGAGGCTCCATCCGGAAATCCAAAGTTTGCTTCCCCAGCTACGCTGAATTCTACTTACTTTCTGTGCAGTCTGAGTCGATCTGCTTTGTGTTTTCCTGGCAGCAAGGATGTGGGGTAGATGCTGGTGCCACTTTGTCCTTGATGCCTTCTTCAGGTAACTCACCATGTTCTGGGACTGTGGAGGCGAGGCACATGGGTACCATCATGTGACTCAGAGGCTTCATCTCTAGGCTATCTGGCTGATAAGGTGCTACCATCGGGATCACAGGAAGGGAACTGTTGCTGAAAGTGCCATTAGTTTTGGTGAAACACCTAAAATGTTTAATCCAGAGAAAAGAATTAGAGTTATGCCCAACATGACCTACAGCAAAAATATTTTCTATGTATAACAGTACACAAAAGAGAAAAGGCACAGAGAAACTGGCAAGAGTGAATTCGGTAAGATCGATAACTTCAGAGCCAGAGGTTCTGGGGTTGTGGCAGCTTTGCCATTTATTACCTGTGTGAAATTAGGCATATCACTTTTACCTCTCTAGGCCTCAGTTTCCTCATCTATAAAATGAGGAGGTGTTGACTAGACAACCTCTAAAGTCTCTTTGAGCTTTAAATCTATGACACTATGAAATCAAAACAGGCTGGCACTTTATAATTACATTAGACTATTATAATTAGACTTTATAATTACATAGACTATTAAGTTACAAATGCAAAAACATTCATGATTTGAGACACCAAGCAGTCAAAAAACCTAGCTGAAGTCAATTACAAAAGAAGTATGAAGTCCCAATCAAATGAGTCAATAATACTCTAACAGCTTAAACATTTGGAACCTTTTAATAGCTTGCCACAGATGCACTCTGCCTCATTTCAACAGACCCACTGGAAGATGTATGTTGAAGATGTATTGAAAAACTCACTTCTTTCAACTGTTTGTTGTCCTTCATTCCCAAAGAGAATCAAAATGACATACTATGTTAGAATCAAGTTACAGTGTCCAACTGTGGCTGATCAAACCACAAGTGTGAAATGCTGTACCACAGGTCAGGTGAATATTTGGGGTGGATTCTCTAAATTTGTGCACCTGTCTCTTTTGAGCTGCTTCAATTCTTCTTTTTCATTGAGAACAGCACCTTCTTTGATGAGGGCACTCCATGCTGGGTGGTACTATGCAAATGTCTCCCATGTCACCTAATCAGTTCAAAAGTTCTTCAGAGAAACCTTGAGTGTCGTTGTATGGCTTCTTCTGACCACCATGTGAGCATGTGCCCTGTGTGAATTCTACAATCAAGTAGTCTTTTGGGCAAGCGTACATTTGGCCTTTGAACAACATTACCAGACCATCGGAGATGCACTCTCTGCAGTAGAGTTTGAATGCTTGGCAGTTTCATTAAAGAAAGGACATCAGTGTCTGGTACCTTATTCTGCCACATGATCTTCAGAATCTTCCTAGGACAACTCGAATGGAAGCAATTCAGGTTCCTGGCAGGGCACTAGTATAGTGACCAGGTTTCACAGGCATACAACAATGAGGTCAGCACCACAGCTTGGTAGACCTTCAGCTTGGTAGGCAGTCTAATACCTTTTCTCTCCTATACTTTCCTTTGGAGCCTCCCAAACACTGAATTAGCTCTGGCAATGCATGCATCAACCTCATTATCAATGTGTACATCCCTGGAAAGTATACTGCCAAGGTAAGTGAATTTATCCATAGTATGCAAAACTCCATTTGCTGTAGCTGATGGTTCCACATATGGCTGGTGTGGTGCTGATTGATGGAGTACCTGTGTTTTCATGGTATTCAATGTTAGGCCCAAATTAGCACAAGCAACAGAGTAATTGATCCATACTTTGTTGCATCTCAGCTTCAGAAGTTGCATTGAGTACACAATCATCTGTGGGTAAAAAAATCATGTACCAACTCTCCCTCCACTTTAGTCTTGGGACTTCTTTCAATAATATACACAAGGAAGAGGCCTCAGGCATTGATTAGAATATAATGAGGCCACAGGGAGCAGGTGAGAAGCCTCTGATAACAAAAAAGAAGGGATCTGGAGGAAGACGAAACAAAAATACACTGCTTAGGGATCAAATAATAAGGAGGTAAACCCTCTGGAAGAGACTTGTCAATTAAAATCATTTTCAGCTCATTTTTGGCAAAACTAATTACTGAGTTTTACTAGAAGACTGCAAGTTGTCACCTCAGCTCTGGCATCTTTTCTTTCTATTGCCTTCCCCTAAGAGACTGTATTTGATGCTCTTTTAAATGAAGGCAGAGTTTAGGGCAATGCAGAATATTATTTCAGTACATTTGGTTTTGACTTGGGCACGTGAAATGAAAAACACAGAAGATACGCTAGTGGTGTGATGGAACCAGGGCCAGAAGGGAAGAAAAATGAGGAATCCTCATATTTCTTCCCCTCTAACGTGTCACTGTGGCATATGAAAAATAAGAGGAAGTGATTCTGGGCAAATGAGATTAGGCCTTTTCTATTAGTTCAAATTGTAAGAGCAGCAAATGCGAAATATGGAAAGATTCCTAGACCTGAAAAACAAAAGAGATATCTGTCAGTAAGCCAAGTTCTTAATTAAAAATCCCAAATTTAATTCAAGTGAAAAAAAAACACACTCACCACACACTTAATGGAATCCAGGAACTCAGGCGAGTTGTCTGAAATACAAAAATTTTGTCAGGCACTTGTATGTAGAACATAATTTCAGTCCAAAGTAGGATGACTGCAAAATTAATTTCTGAATAACACACAATAAAAATCCATACCAGCTTTAAATGTGACCCGAGGGCCTGAAGCTAATCCCAATATCCACTTATACTATCTTCATCTTGAGATGAGAAGCTGGCAAACATAAATAGTATTCCTCAAAACAGCTGAGTTGTCTCTATTTATTGTTCTTCCTCAACTATCTACTCCTCTTCCTGACTTCACCATTCATCAGTGTTACCACACAGTCTCTCATGATTCCCTTCTCTCTTCCTCACTTCTCTTATCTAATCAGTGAAGAATCTTGTTGCTTCTACCTCCACACATTATTTGAATACATCCATTCTTCCTAGTCTCATGGCCACCCCCCAAAACCAACCTTCCTTATCATCTCCTGGTTCTACAGCAACAGCAAATGCCTCCTAACAGGTCTTCCTAAACTTCTCCTACCTTTCTACCCCTTCCAAACCACTCACCACCATACTGTACACTACAGCTCTGGCCTGGAGTCAGGAAGACCTGAGATCAAACTCAGCCTCAGGTCCTACCTGTGTTATTCTGGGCAAGTCACATCACTTCTGTCTGCCACAAGACTCTCCCCACTCCAGTCTACTCTCTACTCAGCTGTCAAATTGACCACCATTCAATAAACTCCAGGGGCTCACCTATTATCTCTTGAGTCAAATATAAAATCATCTACTTGGCATTCAAAGCCCTTCATATCCTGTCCCCTCCTACCTTTCAAGTCTCTTTATACCTTATCTTTCTTCTTCCCTATGCCCACATACTCTGCAATCCAGGGACGTTGATTTCCTTGCTGTTTGTTCTCATTAAGGAGTCCCCTGAACTTGTCTTTTTGAGTTGCCATATTTTTCAGAAACACTGGACCTGGAGAATGCAGGCAGTCCTGAATGTGTCAAGGACACAGCACTCCCCTGAGCTGACATAATTTGTTGTTTGCATCCCAAACTGGACTCCCTATTTGTCCTTGGGAATCAAGATGGGCGTCAGTCAATCTGTACTAGACTGGGAAAATGCTTGTGCAGCTCGGACCCTTGTAAATAAGTAGACCATCACATCTTCATAGTCTAACAGTTCCCAAGGGAAAAGAATGCTGCTTTAGCCATCTTAATTATTCATAGTTTTTCCTGCCCTGCCACCCCCATTTAGGTGGAGAGTTCTATTTCTCCTCCTTTGTCACAATTTCATAAATGTGCAGGCTTCTGTTTGTACTGTGAACTCTTTGCCCTATCTTAGGGTTTCCACATGCATGTTCATTTCTCCTATAATAAACCTAGTTGAAACACAATGTCTCATGGACTTGTGATATTGTTTTTGGTTAACATTCCTTTCACAAGACCCTCATCTCCCAACTCCAGGCATTTTCACTGGCTGTCCCACATACCTGGGATTCTCTCTCTTCTACCCTCCCCAGTTTTAAGTCCAAGTTAAAATCTCATTTTCTATAAAAAGCTTTTCTTGATTCCTCTTAATGTTAGTGCCTTTCCTCTGTTGATTATCTCCAAATTTATCCTGCATATGTGTGTACATATATTTTATAGATAGTTATTTGTATGTTGTCTCCCTTATTAAACTCTGAGCTCCTTAAGACCAGGGACAGCTCGGTGGGGTTTTTTTTTTTTGCCTTATTACATACCATACATATGGTTTTATATACAAAAAAGATTTGGAACAATTTCACAACCACCTACTTCTATGGGTGACCCAGTATGATTTTCTGCCTATGTTACTGATATATAACTGACTATAAGGATTCCAGATCAGTAAGCTGAAATTTGTTTTGAAGTGACAAATAAGGCACTGAACAGTACATGGTCAGGGGATCTGGGATCCAGCCCTGGCTCTAATACTAATTAGCCTGCAATCCTGGACAAGCTACTTAACCTTTCTTGACTCTTTCCTCAATTATATATTCTAAAGGAATGAAAAGAAAAAGAATGTATAACTTGACTCTGGTAAAAGTAAACTACACCAGATATCACTAAACCACAAGCACTACCAGTAAAATATTCAAAGGAAATGAGTTAAAAAGAAAAAACAGACAAGCTACCATTTATATCAGCTCAAAATGAAAGCATGGGTGAACCTTTGCTAAGCCCTGCTGGAAGAAGGGCTTCCAGTTACACAGAGTAGGGTGCTGTAGCATTGCATATTTGGAGGATGGAATTTAACGTACATTTCCAACAAGGAATTCAAATCAAAGAATGAAGATAATTGTAGATGTCCTGAAATAGAATGAGCTAAAGGATGGTAAACTTTCAAGCCTTAGGTCTTCTCTGGACTAGATGATCTCTCCCTTTCTAAGTCTATGATTTAGAAACTACAAAATTAGGCCTATGGCACAACAGCACTTGAATTCTGTCCTGGCATATCCAAGGTAAAAATTATTAGTGGAGATAAACAGATGGCAGAGGATTAACTTTATTTTCTTTTTCGATATGATTATTAGACTGATAAATCAGGGAATGATGTGGACAAGGTAAAGAGATGTGGGCTAGGTGACAACAGAATTCAGTGGTTTCATAATTGTTGGGTATCTGGATTCAAAGAGTAATCATTAATGGTTGGATGTCAAATTGGAAAGGTTCCGCAGTTGAGTGCCTCACTATGTTACTTAAGATTTTATCTATAACTTGGTGCTCAACGAGTATAGCCTGGCACACTAGTTTCAGCTAAGTGGACATCATCTGTAGAGAATTTACACTTGAAATTAGATGTATGAATCTTCTGACTGAAGAATAGTATAGTATGACGGTAGTGTCAAACTCAAATAGAAACTGAGTCACTAAAATGTACATAAGAATCAATGTGAGCCAAATACTGACTTAGAAAACCACGTGTTAACATTAATGTTATTTATGTTTTACTGTATTTTAATTATTTTGTTAAATATTTCCCAATTATGTTTTAATCTGGTTCTGGCCATATTCAGGAGAATTGTGCAGAGCGTTTCATACCTTTACTGTTTCATATACAAAAAAAGTCTGTGAATCATTGGCATAGATGGAGGACAGGTTACAAAGTCAGGATTCCAAAATCATCAGTAGGCCAGAATGGTGGGGCAAATCTAATAAGATTAAATTTAATATAGACAAATGAAAAGTCTGACATGGGTTAAATTACCAACTTTGCAAGTACAAAAAAGAGAGAGCTATGGCTAGGGAGCAGTCCATCTGAAAAAATAGCTGGTAGCTTTGGTGCTCATTTCTGGGTACCAGGTTTTAGAGAGGATATTTATAAGTTGACAATGTCCTAGGGGAAGGCTCTCAAGATTCTGAACAATTTGAGATCACACCTTATAAGAATAAATTGAAGGAAAGGGAGATATTAGATTGGAGAAGAGACAATGAGGTAGAGGTGGAGGGACATAACAGGTATTTTAAGTGCTATAATCAATCAGTTGGTCAACATTTATTAAGTACCTACCAGGTACCTATATACCAGGATACAAAAGAGGCAAAAGACAGTACCTCTACCATAGACAGGAAGAACTAGACTCGTTCCACTTGGCTGCAGAGGGCAGAACTCAGAGAAATGGGTAGAAGCTGCAAAAAAAAGCAGCTTTAGGCTTCAAATATGAAAAACCTTCTGAGCAACTGGTGTTTTGTGAAGTGCTAAGGTAAAAGAATGAACCACTATGCTTCTGCAACACTCTATTTTTTGTTTTCTTTTAAATGGAAGAAACATGAAGACACAGGAAGGTACTAGGAAGAGATGAACCTAAAGGGCAACAAAAATATCTATCATAAAGAGAAGTTTTAACTAAATAATAAGTATACTTGCCACAATTTCAAAGATGTCTGGGAAATCAGTTCAGCCATCTGAAAAAGTGAATATTTAGATTAAATAATGTCTTTTAAAAGGTCTACCATTAATGAAAGCTCAAATTTTTTGACATTTCAGCAGAATAACAAGGACTCACCTGACAATGGGATGTTCTTAATCTTCCTGATTGATTCTTGCATGAAAAACAAAGGACTGGTCTGGAGATTTAAAAATTAAGTCCAAGGATAGCCTAAGGCTTGTTTATAAAATATTCTTGTCAGATAATAAAGGTAAAGTTTAACTGTCTAGAAATAAAAAGGGCTATACAAGACTTGAAAGCCCTTGGCAAACTACAATTCATGAAAAATATTTTATAAAATAGTTGTTTATATGTAATAAAATAAGAAAAATATAACATACAGAAATTTTAAATGAAATTATTTACACATGTAGCAACAGCATGTTAAGTCCAACTCAAATTATGGTACAGTCTCTTAAGAGCCATCTTATGCTATTACTGTTTTTCCCCCCTTGGGAATAAGCATATTGTTCCTCTGAATAATAGAGGGTCTTCAAGTATTTTCTCTGGATAACTTGACTCAGATATTTCAAATGATTTCAACTCAATTTTCAACATGTTAAACAAAAATGTATTTCAAATCATTCAATTTCTTGAGCTGTAAATATATAGGCAATCAAATAAACATTAATTCACATAAATAATATGAAACAAACCAAATTCCTTTTAAAATTTCAGTTCTGTTAATGTAACAGGGCAAAACGATTATTTGTAGGTCACACGCTAGATTTAGACACTAAATTCTAGAATTTAATTTACTAAAGGAAAAAAATTTTGTTTTGAATATATATGGTTAAATTTTTTAAATTAAGTACAGCATGAGAAAATAATTCCTTTGCTAATATGGGTTTCAATTGATTATAAGCCTAAGAGAATCCTGATTTTTTGTGAACAACCACATAATCACCAAAATATTACACCTATGACAAGCTGAAAGAACCAAATTAATAAGTAGTTTAAAAATGAATTATACACACAATCTGCACATGTCTTGTCTGAGTTAAAAAAGTTATTCCCACAGCATACATTTTATAAACAGTTTACGAAATACAAATAGTTTGTGAAGGCCCTCTAACCTAAGCAATTGCTGTGTTACTGGCTTTATAGGTGGGGGTTCTCTTCAAAGTGGTTCTGGTTTAAAGAAATGACTCACCTTAATCCTAAATTTTACAAAACTGGATAAACTAAACTCTGTGCATCCTGCCACAGACACAAAATCTGCGTTTTTTTGGACTAGAGAATTCAGGTGGTTAGTCACTGGGCTCAAAATACTACTCAGTAAACAGGGGAGGTCTGTTTTACTACCTGCAAGGCAGGAAAATGACTCAAAGTCTATTAGGGCTTCATGCTAAATAGGAAATTGCTCCCCATTCCAACCTCTCTGAACAGAAAGTTTTGTGTCATTCACTGTTAGCATTAAGAACTAGGAAATTAGAAAATCTACACAAGGCACTTTGGTACTTGCTCAAGCACAGTATTAGATATTCTCAAAAGACTACAGTTATGCTTCTTAAATCTCTTCTGAATCAAGTGATCCATATTTGAAAATATAATGAAAATAAGGATTTACTGAAAATCTGCAAACAGACAATATTATTAAGCATACAGAAAATTTAAAATTTATCTATGACATCTCTTCCATCAAATGACAAATTCCTTTCAGGGTATGGACCATGTATCTATTTAAGTCCTTGACACTTAAAACACTCTGTATTTATTACTTATTTACTGAGTATATTCTTAATTCTTTATTTAAAACTGTATTATCTTGGAGATATCTTAAACTCACACATTTAAAACTGAACTAATTATCTTTCTCCTAAAACAACCTTCTTCCAGACTTCCCTATTTCTACTGAAGACATCACCATCTTTCCAGTGTCTCAGGATCATAATCTCAGCGTTATCTAGGATTCTTCACATTTCTGCACTCTACATACACCATCAGTTCCCAAATGTTGCTGTTCCCACTTCCATATCATTTCCTTTATACAGCCCCTTCTCCTTACTCACACAACTACCACCTTAGCGCAGGTCTCATCACTCCTCATCGAGGTTATTATAGTAGCCTCCAAAATAACCTTCCTATCTCAAGTTTCCTCTAAAGTCCATGCTATACACTGCTGCCAAAGTACATATAGCATTTGTCAAGAGCTTACACTATGTTAAGTGCCAAGAATATAAATAACAAGCAAAAGGATAGTCCTTTCCCTCGGGAATCTTATATTTTAATGGAGGAAGACAATGCACAGAAGGGACATGAAACATGAAGGTTGGGAAAAGGTGCTCACATGGGGACAAGGTATAAAAGTCTGGCCTTTGCCAACTGGAGGAGAGGACTCGATACAGGTGCACCTAGGGTGAGAAGACAATTGTGGTAAGGCGAAGGGGGGAAAGTCCAAAGAGGGTCAGGAGTGGAGCCAAGAGAAAAATGAATCAGAAATGCAGAACTTTCCTAGTCAATAAATTCCAGCGGCTTCCTATCACCTGTAGGATATTTCTCTGTTCAGCTTTTAAAGCCCTACACAATCTGGCTCTAATCTATCTAGCCTTAGTGGACATTATTTCCCTTCCCACACACTGTGACCCAGCCAAACTAGTATCCTCTCTGTCACTCACAATCTTCTACCCTCTGTCTCTGTGACTTTGCACTAACTGTCTACTATTCCTAGAATACACTCCCTTCTTACCTGCACCTTATATAATCATGCTTTTCCTTTAAGATGTACTGCAGACACAATCTTCCGCATGAAGCCTTTCTTGAAACCCTCCCAAACTACCTTGTATTTAACTGTTTCATACACACACACTTTTATTTATTTATTAATGTATTGACTGATTAACTTTATAATTGTGCTCTTTCTCTCTCTCTTCCTGCATATATGTTTTTTATACATACTTCTCATCTCCCTCAGCTCCCTGAGAGTAGGAAACGTTTCATTCTTTGTACTTGTGTTCCCAATGCCAAGCGCAGAGCCTTATACATCATAGGCATTTGGTAAATACTTGATTGATTGATTGTGTAGCTTTGTTCTTTTTTTCCTTGTAGATGTTATATGAAAACTGTTACAAGAGCTTGTTGAAATCAACAAGCATTTCAACAAATAAGCATTTATTTAAATAACTATTACATGCCAGGTGCTGAGAATATGAGTGCAAAAGTGAGGCAATGCCTAACTTCAGGAAGTGTACATTCTAATGGGAAAATACAATGTGTTCACACGTAAGATACAAATACACACACACACACACACACACACACACACACACACACACACACACACACCGACAGGGGCAGGGGCAGGGTTGAGAACATGAATCTGTTGAAGAGAGAAAGAACCGATGAAGGAAATGGCACTTGACCTAGGAAGCAAGGGTACTTGAGGGGACATCATCATGTTAGGCTGAAGTCCCAAGGTTGGGTTTTGGGAACAGAAGAAGACTGGGAACCAGAGATTGAACTTGGCTCTCAAAATGACTTCCTAAAGTGTAGGTCCAATCTTGTTACCTTCCTACACAGTAAACTTCAGTGGCTCCCTATCACCTTCGGGATAAAATATAAAATCCTTTGTTTGGTGTTTAAATCTCTCTCTCCTCACCTAACTTCTCGTACCTTATTCTCTTTCACATACTCTTTGATCCGGTGACACCTTGCTGTTATTTGAAAAGACACTCTCTATCCAATTCCAAGCATTTCATGCATGGAATGCTCTCCCTCCTCATCTTTGCCTCCCACTTGCTCTAAATTCTAGTGACTCCGCTTTGTTGATTATTTCCTATTTATCTTCTAGGTAATTTTTGCCTTTCTTTGTACACTAGCACATAGCAGGCACTAAATAAATGTTTATTGACTGGCTCACTGGCATGTGTTTCCTTTAAGTATCCCAGTTCAAGGAGACAATGACTTTTTTGGGTTGCCATTACAGAGAAATTTGAAGAACATTTGTTGTCTGTATTTTCTAAGACATCATTTTCTTACAAGTCTATTTATGCTTTGTTTTTACTATCAGCAATGCTGCTTCCTTTTTCTCAGATGAATTCTATACATTTTTCCAAGCTGATTTTTGCTTGGTCATTTCCTGTACCTTTCTAATCTCTGTAGGAAGCCTGATGTAATTTCTTCCTCCTTCCTGATGGGAGCTCCCAATTCAGTTATCATCTGTGAATTTCATTAGTGTCCTGTTTACTCTCTTTTCCAGATTATCAAGGATGATGTTAAATGCGACCAGACCCAGCATCAATCCCATGGACCCAACCATCCATGCAGCTGAAAAAAAAAACTCAGCTTGCATGTCCTGGGTAAGGGAGAGGTAAAGAGGAAGGGGGGAAGTGTTAAAAAGAAAGAGATTACTGGAGAAGGCATCAGACTTAAAAAAAAAAAAAGCTCTGATTAACCTTTATGCTGCCGAAATAATAAAACAAGTCTTCAAACTCGAAAAAGGTTATTTGTTCAATCTATGGCTCCTGTCTGAGAAATAACTATTTGCAAATCTACATTTATATTGGTACATGTACACCTGGTCAAATACATCATTGTACATTTCTCTTAGGGATTTATTTTTAAGTATTAATATTAACTAAACAGAACAATCCCTTAAAAATAAGCCACAACCATGGTGCTGACCAAATCTCTGTGTTTAAACATAGCTCCCTTACAACTTGCCACATAAGAGTACTCTCCCTTTTTACCTAGCCCTAAATATCCAATAATCAAGTTAGAATGATACCTTAGATGCAAAGGTGGTATTTTCATTTCTGCTGCCTGTTGAAGTCAAGGGACTCAGAAGAGAAAGAGATGTGGGAAGGCAACAGCTAGTTAAGTAAACAGTGCATGTTTTTTTTTTAAAAAAGGATTTGGTTTTCTGGACCACAATTTAAAATATATAGAAATGACAGATTCTGGGCCAGAGATGCAGTACACCTAAAAAATGTAAAAGGTAATAACGTTTTTGCTTGGAGTCTTACAAATTAATCAAAAAGAAATCAAAATGAAAAGAAAGGTAGAAAGAAAAAACTGCTTTTTATCAAAGGACAAGCCTTTATTGCCTACTGTATGCTAGGCACCATGCTAGGCAAAGACATAAATAAAACAGTCCCAGACCTCAATTCTACAGGAGACAATATGTACACGTCCAAATATATAGAAAATAAAGACAAAATAATTTGGGAGAGGAGGCTCTCACAATCAGGTAGAGGGAGCAGGAAAGGCTTCATATAGGGTGCAGCATTTGAACTGAACTTTAAAGGAAACTACAGATTCTAAAAGGTAGAGGAGAGGAGGGAGAACGTTTTGGGCATGGAGATAGAATGTCCTATGTGAATAACAGCAAGAAGGCCAGTGTGGCTGGACCAGAAAGTATATAAAGAGGAGGAATATATAAAAAGGCTAGAAACACAGGTGGGCCAGGATAGGAAGGGCTTTAAATATCAAGTAGACGAGTTTGATAAGGAGCCACTGGAATTTACCATAGGGAAATGACATAGACTACTTATATATATTAAGAATATCACTTTGACAGCAGCGTGAAGGATGGACTGGAGAAAGGAGGAACTATAGGAAAGGAGACCAATTAAGAGGCTCTTACAATAATCCAGGAAAGAGGTGATGAGTGCCTGAGCTAAGATGTTGGCTGGTTGAGTAGAGATAGGGACAGTTGTGAGAAATGTTGTAGAGACAGAATCTATAAGACTGAGTAATTTATTGGATATGTTGGGTTAAGTAAGAAGTGAGGAGTCCAGGTTGACTCCAAGGTTGTGAGCCTGACTGACTAGAAGAAATGTGGTATTCTCAACACAAAAAGAGGGGCAGATTTCTCCTGTAAGATAACAAATTTGGTTTTGAACATGCTGAATCTGAGTTGCCTATAAGAGACCTAGTTTGAAATGTCCAAGAGGTAGCTGGAGGTGAGGAACTGGAACTTAGTAAAGAATTGAGGGCTGGCAATAGAGATCTGGGAGATGGTCATTAAAACCAAAGCAGCTAATGAGATTATGATGTTAGGGAGTGTGGTAATGATGATGATCCAATAAAGAAGACTGAAAAGAAATAATCAAATGCCAGGGAAGAGAACCAAGAAAAAGTGCTGTTACACAAGCTAGGGTGTCTAGGTGGAGGGGGTGGTCAATATTATCAAAGTAAGGTCAATAAATATGAAGATTAAGTAGAGACCATTTATACGGCAATAAAGAGCTCATTTGGAGAGTGCATTGTCAGTTGAGGGATCAAACCAAGGAGCAAACTGAGAGGAAGGAGGAAAACCACGAAAAATCAAGGGAAAAGAGACTATCCAGAAGGGAATGGTCAACAGCGTTAAAATCTGCAGAAAGGCCAAAAAGGAAGAATACTACAAAAAGATCATCAGATGATCTGTTTACAAATAGTAGGATGATGCCCATCTGTGTTCAGGTGCACTAAATAATAAAGTAATCACATCCCAAATTAAAACAAAGGGCAACAAGGTAGCTATAAGTTGGTTTAAAACAAATTCGTTGTTTCAAATTTTTTCTTCTTACATACTCACTAAGTAATATGAACAAACTACTATTTGCTTGGTACTATGCAGCTAGGAGGCACAATGGATAGAGAGCACAGGGCCTGGAGTCAGGAAATATGACTATTCTATACAACATCATTACAGATTTAAATGCCAGAGCTATCAAAGACCTAAATACAGAACAAGCATGTCAAAGAATGCAAAACAATATAGACGGATGAATCTTGCCAACATAAAAAATGAGTGTGTACACTGATGGGCAGGGGCAGGCACAGTGGACAGAGTGTGGGCCTGGAGTCTGGAAGACCTGAGTTCAAATTTGAGCTCAGACATATACTAGCTGTGGGACCCTGGGCAAGTCACTTAACCCTGTTTGCTTCAGTTTCTTCATCTGTAAAATGAGCTGGAGAAGAAATGGCAAACCACTCTGGTATTTTTGCCAAGAAAACCCCAAACGGGATCATGAAGGGTCAGACACAACTGAAATGAGTGAACAACAATACTCCTGGCCACAGGGCATAAAATTATAAGCCATAAAGCCTCCTTGGCATGTAACACCCTCCCCTTTGCCCCCAATGTGTGATGATAAATATATTAAAATCTTTTTTTAAGATAAGGCCACAATTGAATTTTTTATAACTTATATCTGCAAAGCATCCTGGAAATAAATAGAGGATAGACAGTGTGGCACAGTTAAAGAAGTACTGGACTTTTAATCAGGAGAAACCTAGGTTGGAATCCTCTATCTGGTAGTTTCTGGCTATACACAAGTCACTTAACCTCTACATGGTTCCTCATCTGTGAAACACAGATAATAATGTCTGTAGTACTTACCAGAGCTACCATGAAGATTACACGGAAGGGTGTTTGCAAAAGTGCTTTGTAAATGCTAAGCTATGAGGAATGGCACATTACAAGAAAACTTTTGTAGAACACGACTGCCGAACACTTTATGTCAAACTTTTTTATAATCATAAGACACAGCAAAATTCTAGTAGGGCAAAAACTTGGTGATCCTCTTGGAAATGGCTATAATGAAACCTGACCAAGGTTAACATTTTCATCACTATGGGAGTAGTATAGTGAATCAATTGAAAACAAAGTAAAAAGATGTTACTTATCTTAAAGTTGTTCATTTGAAAATTCTAACATTACTTTGGGTGATTCTGTAAGAAAACTTTCATCAGCATACTACGAGGAATACAGTCTAGTACTTTCTAGTACACAAATATCCAGTTATCTTCACAAAACGTGAGACAGGAAAACAGACGGTATTAGATGAAAAAAGAATAATACTTTTCATTCAAATACCATTTTTAACCTAAAGATTTTGTATTGATAATAGAGCAATTAATATTTTCATACTATTCCTGGAGAAACCGAGGCATATGAAGTTAGGGTTTTACAGAAGGAAAAACACAATGGGTCAGGACTTGACCACTGCATTTCCTCAAAAGTCTCTACCATCAAAGGAAAATAAACTCTAGACTCTATATTCATTTACGTGTACACGTTCACACTCATTTACCTGTTGTTGTTTCTACAATTTCGGCAGTTAATGCACTCCAAAGGGTCAGTCTGGGGCACTGCTGTATATATTCCACCGCTCTTGGTAAGGAAGACAGTTGAAGAAATGAAAGAAGAAGATAAGTTATTAGCTCAAATAACCCCTATCTGCAAAACAGATACATGGTAAATAGATTTATAACATAAGACAGATTTTAATAGTAACACTTGGTAATCACACAAAAATCACCTTCACTGTCTCACGGCTAAAATTTTACAAAGTGGCATACGGCTACATGATACTAAAATAGTACTCCACAGAATTAAATGGAGCATTTTTTTCAAGTAGTTTGGACTTGTAAAAAATAAGTAAGTAGGGCAGCTAGGTGGCACAGTGAGTAAAGCACCCACCCTGGAGTCCAGAGGACCTATGTTCAAATCCAGTCTCAGACACTTGACACGCTTACTAGCTATGTGACCTTGGAAAAGTTACTTAACCCAATTTCCCTGCCTTTGCCCCTCCAAAAAAAAAGTGCAAGGTAGAACATGATCACATGTCTTCCCTGCTTTGAATCTAATGTGGCCAAAATACATTTAATATGCATTTTATATAAAAAAATGGTACCCTAATTCTACTTTTCAATCATACATCAAAGAATTTCATTTGATCCTAGCTGGGACAGACAGGGTGTAAAGCCTGTTCATCTGATGTCACCAGATAAAACCTATCTTCATTTTCCTATAATTATTATGATTAGATTGGTTCCCTTGACTATAGTAAGTTTTGAAATAGGTTCTATTTTTCCAGATGGAGTAGATTCCTAGCCAGCAGTGACTGCATGGAGAGTATAATATTTTGGTATTGCTTTTGGCGGAAACCGCCTGGCAATTAAGCAAAACAACCAGATTAACACATACCTCATTGTGAAATGCTTACTTGACATCCATGACAGCAAGACCGGGAAATGCTTCTAACAGGTGGACTAAGCTTAGAGCTAGAATTTTGCTCTGTGATGAAAAAGTCAAACTGACACTGATAAACAATGGAAGAGGCTGAACTACACTTTACCCAAATCAAGCCTTGAAGGTTGGGAAAAGTTCAAGCATGATACTTTTCATTTCTACTTGCCTCAGAAATGTCACAGACCACATAGAAGGCCCCAGAATGTCTCTCAAAGGCATAGGGCCTCTAAATCAGGGCTGTCCAACCTTAGGTTTTTATTGAAACAACAGATAATATATTCTGATTTGCCATTTTAGTGAGAGCTCTGCAGCTTCCTTTACTAAAGCATTTATGTAAATTTCTATGCTTCTGGGCGGCCCGCATAAATCGCACTGCGGCGGCATTTTGGACAGCCCTGCTCTAAATCAACCAGAAGCAAGAATTGCTTTTTAAAAATGTGGGAGAGAATAGTCTTATGTTCTTTTCAGACTGCCTATACAAATTTATAAGAGGGTCGCAAAATGAAACTAACCATTTACATTATTACAGCTCCTAAACTTTTAAAACATTACTATATTAAGTCACCGTTAATTTATAAATATATATATATATATAATATGTATGTGTAAATGTAAATGCACTTTCCTACCTGAAAAAGTAAGAATTTACAAAATAAAGGGGAAAAAATCTCCAAGAAAACTAAAGAATCTGAATCAAAGATACGGACCTCTAAGGAAATACCTCTAGTGCAGCAACTACCACATAAATAGCAACGTATGATTCCAAAACCCCAAACTACTTGGGTCTAATTACTAAAGCAAACAATAGCCCCACTTTTCCTTATGGAAACAGCATGTGATACTCAAACTTTCATGCTGTCTTCTTCAGTTTTCTTGGGCAATTTTCAGTGGTTTTGACTAGGAACAAAAAGTGACAAAAAATTTGGTAATCCTGGAAATAGGCCATCTGTTTCCACATGCAATAGTGAAATCACTATTCCCTTTGAGAAATGAGATATGTACATTTAGGCAAATTAAATGATTTTAAAAGCACACAAAGGCTAGGTTACATATCTGTGGTTTTAAAAAAAGATGGTTTAAAAAAAGATGTGGTTTTTTAAAAAAAGATATTTAAGTAAATACATAATTTCAAAGCTTAAAGCAAAGCCTCATTAAAATAGCACTTTATTTTTTGTTAGGTTTATGGTTTAAAAAAACTCATATCTCCTCAAAATTATATTATGGTTTAAAAAAACTCGTATCTCCTCAAAATTATAACAAAATCATCAATATTACTTCCACTTAAAACAGTAATATGGGAAATATATGAATGCTTAGTTCAAGTAATTGTCATAAATTTTCTGACAAAATGGAAAATATGGACTCATGACAGGCAATGTAATAAACGTAATTTTCTAATAAAAAGAGAATGAATCCTTAGCCAGAATTCATACAGAATGTAACAATTATCTTACTCAAATTTTTAATACCAAAGTAAAACAAACATCACTAAAAGAAAGCAGCTTTCTTTCCTTACAGATAGATGTCACTCAAGAGTGTGACATGATAATATGTTAAATAGGAATTGAGAAAAAATAAGTGAAACATGTTATTTGGCCTGGTCTGTGTCCAATAATATTTTTTGCTGAGTACTAAGAATAAACTCCAAAATCTATTCTGTAGAGTTGCTCTACATTAAATGTTAATTAGTAAATACGAATAAATTAACTCATAATAACTTGTACCTAATAATCTAAAACTAAAACTAGAATTATAAAGGAGAAAACAACGACTACCCTGGATCAAGATACTGCCAATGGTACATTCCCCTCAAGGGAACATGCAGTGCTTTCATGGTCAAAAGCAAGATATGCTGACCCTTTTTCTATACCTTGGCACCTTGCTGTCCATAGAAGGCTTTTTCTTATAAGTAGAAAGTCTCTTACATTCACTAAGTGGTGAGGATGCTCATATTCCACATGAGTTCTGGTAAGGGAGTTGTGTCCAGGGTAATGTCCTCCATTTATATTCCCATTCATGATCCCATTGATTCCAGTGGGAATTTTATGGTGGAGATGTGGGCAGCCATTGCTGAGGGTTCCATTGCTGATAAAGCTTCCATGGACACTGCCATTGATTCGGCTTGTGCCAGGCAGAGTGGTGTATTCCATCACTGGTCCATTAATATCTGAGCCCTGATAGAGGTATCCTGGTGGGTCATATTCTGTCAAGAGAATGTGAGGGGGGAAAAAAAGTAAGACACTGAAAGGGGTATCAGTAAGTTTTGCCGATGAAACTGAATAACCAATCAGAATTTGTATTTATTCATTTTATATTTATGCTGTACAAATTTCCATATATACTTGCTTCCTCTCCCCTTGAATGTTAATTCTGTGTGAGAAAAGATTGTTTCATTCTTTTTACTTATATCCACAATGCTAGCACATGGCAGACGCAACAAATATTTGTCGATTGCCCTAGAATACAAATACTAACCTATTATTTGCTTAGCATCTAATTTCCCCATGATAAAAGAATGCAAAAGAAATCTCAAAAATAAATAGTATTCTATAAGCTATTGCTTCAAAGCTCTACTATTTGGGAGACAAAACTCTGAAAAAATCATCACTGTTCATTATTTCCATTACATACTGTGGAAGCAGCTCTGAATCCTCTTGAATCACCTTTGAGTTTCTTGATGAAAAGAATTACATAAAAGGCTCAAAAGAAAAAGTCAAACTCTGGAATATGGAACTACTCAAAGATATACTGATAAAAGATGCTTAAATTCACATAGACTTCAGTCTGGTAATGAATTAGCATGCAGCAGAAAGGCTTTTTATTTTTAGGGAATAGATTTTAATATAAGCATTCTAAAGCTCTTTTAGAATCCCCCAATAAATAGTCATATATTTCAACAAGCAGTTTTCAAAGGAAGAAATCCAAACTATTCATATAAACATATGAAAAAATCTTCCAAATCAATAATAATTAAAGAAATGCAAATTAAGAGTACTCTGAGGTTCTATCTCACACCCATGAGTTTGGCAAGGATGTCAAAAGAGGAAAATGACAAAATTAGAGGGGCTGTGGGAAAACAAGTCACATTAATACTTTGTTGGTAGAACTGTGAATTAGTCTAGCCATTCTGGAAAGCAATTTGGAACAATACCCCAAAAGTCATAAAAATGTACATATCTTTTCAGTTTGCAATACGACCACTAAGAACAGACCCTCCCTACTCAACGAGTACAAATAAAGAAGAAAAGGACACATAGTCACACACACACACAAATTGTAGCAGCTTTATTCAAAGTAGCAAAAAATGAAAACTAAAGATGTGTCCATCTATTAGGAAATAGGTGAACAAACTGTTGTATATGACTATAATGGAATATTATTGAATCATAAGAAATTACAAAATGGGCAGTTTCAGAGTTTCTATAAATTGATGCAGAGTGAAGATAGAAGAACTAGGAAAACAACTTATACATGACAAAGTTATGAAGAAAAACTTTGAAAGCCTTAAGAACTCTGATCAATGCAATGATAACCCATGATTCCAGAGGACTAAAGATGAAGCATGATTCCTACATCCTGCCAGACAGCTGATGGGACTTAAAATGCAGAATGAGACATACATTTCTGAGTATGGCCAACGTGAAAATTAATTTCATTTGACTATGCATATTTGTTATGAGGGTTTTCTTTTCTTTTTGTTTCTTTTTTTATTGTTCAATGGGGAGGGGGAAGGCATGGGAGGGAAAGAAAATAAATACTTGTTAAATGGAAAAATTAATTGGAAAATTAATTTTTTTTCAAAAAATGGAAAAAAGCACTTTTATAGTTATAAATTAAATATCAGGAAGAAGTTATCTATCCATTTCCTAATAGTCTATTTACTTATCTCCTTGACTATTGTAACTAGTTTAGAGAAAAGACAAAAAAATTCCAAGATGAGAGAACTGTCCTTTCCTCTTTGTTAAAGAAATAAGTTAAAAAAGAAAATGATACATAATTCTAATTTCTAGTGGCACATGTACCAGAAGAAATGGATAGGCAGATATTTTCTGGAAAGAATGACATCTGAACATCGCATCACCTATTATTTAGTTTCTGAGAAACCCTTCGACGGCATTAATACCATTGTAAAACCTTCACTGACATATTAGTATGTCTTAAAAGGAATATATCATGGTTTCACATGTATGATTGATATCATATTGCCTGCCTTCTCAAGGTATGGGGAGGGGCAAGAGAGAAGAAGAGAATTTGAAACTCAAAATTTTTAAAAATTGTTAAATTTTTTTTACATATAATTAGGAAATATTTAACAAAATATATGTGTATATGTATGTGTGTATTATATGTATATATTATGCATACATACACATATACATACATAATACATCATATATGTATACACACACACACACATAAAGGAAATGTTATTTCACACTAATCCGGCCATATCAATCTGCTTTGTTGTTCATCCTTCATTTTCAAAGAGGACCAATGACATCACAGGGTGATATCTTGACTTGCTCTTGAATTGGATTTAAGGGAGGAAGAGTTGCACAGAGTCATCAGAATCATTCTCTCTTCTAAAGTCACTGAAGTCTAGTGGCAAGACAAAAGTCAGGATGACTGCAATGGCCTGGGATGCAGTGGATGACCTTGGCATTTTCAATGTCTGACCAAGTTCTAAGTACTTCGCAGCACCTGCTTCAGTTGCCTTCATGGCAAATGGAATAACCTGCTCTCATCCACCCATTCCACTGGGAAAAGTCTTCACACATTTGTGGTAGACAACCCCCTAATTCACTGATGGGTTTGTGGTCCATCAGTTACCCTCAACCTGGTTTAGCCCATCTGCCAAGATGGTTACCAGAGTGTGGTCACTTCACGTGCTACAGCTTTGTGGAGCCACAAGTGAGATTTGAGTGCCAGGGGGACACCAAAGGTGGATGGGCAGCCCTGAAAAAGGCTTAGCAAGTCCTCATACCAGACATGCTAGTCCTCCTTGAACACCCACACATCCCCCATTATCAATCTAGTCAGAAAACTTATTAACATTATAGGGAGCACAGAGTACATTCAAATGTCTAAATGATTCTCCTGTATCTACAACAATTTATGATGGGGGCAGGGCGATGGGGGGAATCCTATTAATTAAATGTTCTCTGCCAAATGTCATGTTTTTCTGTGCTGTAAATTAAAAGGAAGGTTCATTGCAAATGGAAGTTGGTTGGTATCGACTTCTGCCATTGCTGGCCATACCCCTCCCTTTTAAAATATTTCCCTTTACTTGAGGACAAAGGAATTGAAATTAAGATATTTCCTGTATGACTTGGCCATCCCATTTAGTTAAAAGCTTGAAAAGGAAAAAGAGGAAGTGGACAATAAGGATTAGAATCTATGTTTCACAATGGTACCTATCTAGCTATTTTATACATAATCAATTAGCCCATAACATTTTCATGGAGAACCGTTCAGAACTAGGTTAGTTATCCCCTAAAACCTTACCTTTGTGAACAACTATGGGTACCATTCAATATGATTTTAAATGCTGGACAATCTAGGCAATGGCAACTTAGTTCTCTAGCACCTTCCTTTCTACCATAGCGCTGACCAATGAAATCTGTAATACTAAGACAGTCTGCTGTGGCATCCTCACTGTTTCTCCTGGTGGTCTAAAAGTGCCAGCACTTCCCAGCACTCAATCAGTTAATTGTTTAGGGGCCAGGTAACTTTTGACTTTGTTTGGCTTTAGTTTTATATTGTTGATCAGAGCATTTATTTCTTCTAGGCAATTTAATTTAATGCCCTACTTATTTTAGCTTGCAAGTGATAACATTAAGATCATTAGTGTTACCCACTCTGAATGAATTGCTTTAAACATTTATGTTTTCTACCATGATACGTACATACTGTGGTAAAAGTGTTAGAAGTCAGTATCTATTCCAACAATACTTTCCTGCTCATCCTTTTCTGGAAAAAAAGATGAGTAACTTTTGAATTACTTACTCTGTATAGTATTTTGCTGTCGATTCTTCCACAAGCACATGGCAATGAAAACCATGAGAATAAGCACCATAACTCCAAGCACACAGCCTACAATCAGATACAGCATATCACTGCTCCGGGCTGGACCCAGTGCTGGGCCAATATTTCCTCCGCCTCCAAAAGAGTTTGGAGGGGTGCTCAAGTCCTTGGTAGGATACTCCGAGGCTCCAGGAACCCGTTTCACTATTTGAAAAACAATGGAAAGCATGACCTCAGAGCGAATACTGTATCTATGAAATGATTTATTCATTGAAAAAGATTTGTAGGATGCAAGCCTATTTACTTTTGTTATTGAGATGATCTGACCCCCAATGAGTCACAGACAGGGCTTAAAGCTAAAATATTTCACATCTCAAGGCAACTTTAATCCTGAACAGCTTCAGCTTATAAAACTTAAAAGAAAATCAAAAGAGCAGAAAAATATCTGGTCTATTATAAGCATGTTTTGGCCAACTTTTCTAAGTACAGGATATTAATCACTGAATAAACAAAAATCTCCCAAATGGGTAAAATATATCAAGTTTTTAAACTGCTTACTAAGTAAAAAAGAATTTACTGCTGTTTGACCTAGACTAATCTGAAAATGGCCCAGAATGTACATTTTGTATTTCCATTATATCATTAATATTCAGAAGGAGCAATTATCAGAATGCAATTTTTAAACTGAAAGTAATGGTTCAAACTAGAAAATCCAAATAAGGAAAAGATTTATTCATGCTCTGAAGTTCTGGGATATCTATTAACACTATTAAAACACTATCAAATAGTGTTTTAAAATTTTGTTTTAAAAAGCAGTATAAATACCAAGTATTCTTCATACATCTTTGACAGGATGGGAATAGGAAATGACACAAATGGTCCTTATTAAATTCAACATAACATCCAAGTATATAAAATCAGGCACTTATATATCCAATATAATCTACAGTGATACCTCACTTCTCTTGTTACCTCAGCTATTTGCAACACAGTGGAGAAACTGGAAGGTATGGAACACCTCAAAAAAAAAGTGATGGCACTTAAGTGGGCTAAATAAACCTAAATTCAAGTCTTGCTTCTGACATATAAAGTCTATGTAATCACAGGCAAGTCGGTTAGCCTCTCATCACTGCAGACAATCTTCTAAGGCAGCAATGACAACAATAATAAACATTCATATATTGCTTTAAGGTTTGCAAAGCCCTTCATATCTAATTTGATCCTCACAACTGCACTGGGACATAGATGCTACAAGTACTCCTATCCTCAGTTTGCAAATGAGGAAACAGAATTCCACAGAATTTAAGAGTTACAAGAGGCCATCTAGTTCAACACATACCGGAAAGGAATCCCCACTACAGTAAGCTCAGTGACTTGTCTGAGGTCATAAATCTGATTAGGTGTCAGAGGCTGGACTGCACTCCAGATCTCTGACTCCAAGTCTGGCACTCTCCACATGAAACTGCAAAACCTCTGGTTGGGGCATAACTGTGTTATAGTGAGGTGTGATACTGGGTATCCATAATGAAGGCATCAAACAAGCAGAAAAGGTTGTTTCCTATGTTTAGGAGGGTAAGGAAGTACATACTATTCTAGAAATATCTTCATCTTCATAAATCGTTAAAGAAAACTTCTGAGGGAAAAAAAGTGTTTTCATTCACAGCTAAATTTAGAAAAGTTTGAGTGTTTAAAGGGGTAACGTCAACTTCAAAATGCAGTTAAATCAATCTCCCCTTTGCCTACTGTTGCTAGATAAATGAGGCGTTACTGTGTATTTTATACTTGCTGACATATTATACCATCGCTATTCTTAAGCCATTGTCATCTTTTGTTTCTCTGATGGAGACTGCAAGTTTCCTGAAGAAAGAATTTCTCTTTAATCTCCCTTAATGACTAACATAAGGCTCTATGTTCAACCAGAACTTGATATATACTAAGCACTTGAACAAAGATAGATCTCAAAAGCTGTGTACGCATTTTTTAACCATAGTTCAATATATTGGTGCATTATTATCCTTTGTTTTTGAAGATGATGCTATTTGGCACTGAATTTCTATGCACAGGCAGAGCTGAAAAGACCAAGGTGACACTACTGGGGACTTCTAACAACTTGAACCTAAAGAGCACTTTAAAGTTTACAAAAGCACTTTTTTTAAAACAACTCTATTGGGTAGGTCGCATATTATCATCATTTTATAGATGAGGAAACCAAGACATAATGAAGTGACATGCACAGGATCACAAAGTGAACATCAAAGGCAAGACTCCCATCCCAAGAGCAATGCTTTTCTTGCCACACCTCGCTACGAGAAGGTCATGGGTCAGTGATTCTCACACTGGGAAGTTTAGCTGCCTCAGAGGAAAGCACAAACTCCCCTGCACCTTACCCACCTTTGGTTTCACAGATCATCACATTGCTGAATTCACTTTCTCCACCCTCATTAAAGCACTGCATTTTAATGTCATAAGATGTTTCTGGCTGCAGGTGACCAATCATATGCCACTGTTTTGAACCTGAAAGGGAATGATATTTTTAAAAAATCAGCCTTGTACATAATCACAGAGCAGGAAGGAACCTCAGAGGGTGACATCAACTCCTAAGCACATGATGAATCTTATCTACAACATCTCCTTAAAGTCCTCCAATGGGGGCAGATGACCACCTCCTGAGGTAGTCCATTCCATATCCGGACAGCTCTAATCATAGGAAGTTTTTCCTAACACTGTCATGCTAACTTCCTCCCAATGGTCCTAGCTCTACCCTGCAAAGTACATATGATATAAAGGAAATATATATTTTCTTATACTTCTAAGATCTATGCTTCTGTTAGTGTGGGTATGCTCTCCACCGAAAAAGGTAATGTGCCCTCTTCTAACACTGTCTATGTGGTTTTTGAGAGCTGCTGTAACCATCCTGTTGATGAGATAATATTATTATTTATTAATCAATATTTCTTGGGAACTGTGCTAATTTAGCACAAGGGTGTGTACAAAGATCTACTTTGGGCACAAAAGATGGGAATTTAATAAATGATTTTTATAATTTTCTTGCTATCTCAGAGAGTTAACAATATTTCTAACTTTTTGAAAGCAAAAAGAGGTGTTGAGACCTTAGATTTTGAACTTAGGTTGTAGAAAAGCCAAGCTTTGTAGTTTTGTAACAGAAAATATTAACATTACTTTTTAAAATGCTTATAGGTTAGTCTCAGGGCCATGTAAATATTTAATTTTTCTGAATTCTTATTTCAGTCTTAAATCATAAAAAAAGGTATTAGTTTGTCTCCCTACCTGGAAGCATACAAATAAGTGAGATTAGTCTTCTTTACCTTAAATGACAACTTACACAGAGCAAGTAAAAATATCTTACTAAATTCTCAAATCTGCGATTAGTTGCAGGCACATAAGATGAGCTACAAACAGGTTCTTAATAAATACAATCTCCTGAATGATAATGCTCAAATAAATTATCCCACTAAGGGAAAGGATAGGCTCTTTTCTCCCAGTTTTTCTTCAGTCTCTTGAGTCAGAGACTCCAAACCAAATAAGCATGGCTAATAGAATGATTTTGTTATCACTGGCTCACTGCCAACTCTTCATTTAGAAACTCTCTTAAACTGAGCACTTCAGTATAACTCACCCTCCATCTTTACTTTCATGGACTTGTGACAAATTTTAATAAATAGAGACCCTTCTTGATGGGTTTAATTAACTGTTTGAGTACTTTTAATCCCTCTCAGAAAATGCCTCTTCCAACTGTTTCCACTGTTTCTTAGAAATTCAACTATACCACCTACTGATTTAAGGATTAATTAAAGGGTGAGTACACTCATGTGTGTACTCTCATATACATACACACTCTCTCTCTCTCTCTCTCTCTCTCTCTCTCTCTCTCTCTCTCTCTCTCTCTCTCTCTCCCTCTCCCTCTCCCTCTTCCTCTCCCTCTCTCCCTCTCTCTTTCTTTCTCTCAAGCTACTAAGGTTATAGGTAGGGCCCAGGATGCTTTTTAATTCAACAGAGACAAAAAATATTTCAAACTGGAAACAACTTCCCTTACCAGATCACCAAACAAAACTCTCCACAGATAGAGATTCACATTTTAAAAGGATTAGGATCTGTTTGTTTTAGAATTAAGAGGCTGAAAGGTTCATTCAAAAATAATTCTATGCCCCATTTGTAAATGGTAAGAGGGCTCAAAAGAATATTTGCTTAATACTGGTTGAAGCTGGAAACTGGCCTATTCCTAAAAGCCAACATTTTTCCAAAGCCCTCCTCATCTCTTCTCTGTCCTCTAAAGTCTCTGACCCTGGCCTGAATTCCACTTCCCCATAAACATTCTTTCTGAGTAATTATCACACCAGGTTTGAGGTTTCTATTTCACACCACCAGTGGAAATAGAATTAGTATAGAACTGTGCTTCCTACATAGAATTATCTAGAAAAAGAATATTAAGCCATTCACTATACTTAATGTTAATATTCAATTGCCATTATGAATCTTCTGATAACTGAAATTCCACAGCATATAAGCACGAGACAGATTCTTTTCTTTAATATTAGATAATTGCAAAACAAACAAATGCATTAACTGGTTTAATTCCAACTAGCACATCATTTGCAAAAAAAAAATATGATTCTTTGTTAGGAATAACTTATAGAAGTTAAGGATTTACGAGAGAGTAAAAAACTAAGCACATGGTTCAGAAATATTAGTGCTTTATTTAGTACTTAAATCAATCTAGCAAGATAAAAATAAACATGTGCCCCCCATCAAAGTTTTTTAAATGCCCCAGTACCCTAGAAAAGTAATTTCAGTTTTAAATGTAGAGCTTAACAAGGAAGAAAGGATAATTTAATGAATTTAATTGTTGTTCTCCTATAGTATGCTTTAAAAATCAACTGAGTTTTAAATTTTCTCCAAATGTCTGAAAATTTTAGATTAAAAGAACATCAGTGACTTTAAGTTTAATTTCAAAGAAAGCTTTACCTAAAAGGAAGGGGAACTTTAGTTCCTAGTCTTGAGAGCACTAAGCAAACTCTAATGTTTTCCAAGTGCCACAAAAGGAATTCCAAATGCATAAACTTGAAAATCAGAAATAAGCAAAAATTTCACAGCACATTCAAGCCCATTTAAACATCTAACTGTTCAGTGGCTTTCATTTATAAACAATTTCTGTGTACCATAAGGCAAAAATAACACATTTACAGACAACATTCATGATTTGGAAGATTGCAAAAATTCAAAGTCTTAGTTAGAACTGAGCATACAGAACTAGTCAATAGCATAAGTATCTTTTCAGCACTAGAAACTTCTTAGTTTTATTTAAAACAGACTTTAGGAAAATGATGACTTCTATGGTATTTCAGACTCAAGAGGGTAAACTAATTCTCTATATTCAGAGCTCAGAAAAAGGATTTACTGGTTTATTTAAATGAAAGAGATTTGCCTGATAAAAACTGAAATGACTGTTAAAATACCAGAGTTGATACATCCCACTTAAAGGGAGAAGAGTAAGTACCTGACAGCTCTCGAGAACTAGGTATGTAGGGGTTTTTTGGTTTTCTTTTGGCAAGCAGAAGTTAAGTGGTTTGATATCAAGAAGTCATGCTTCAGGAAAGTTTTGTGATATGATCCACCTGTTAGGACAGTTAACATGTCAGAGAAGCCATCAGGAGGGACTTGAGAGGTCACATCAGCCAATCTTCCCAAAGCTAGAATATCTCCTAAAAATTCCCTGACAGACAGATGTGCATCCATAAAAAGAACACTACTAGTGACAGAAAGCTTACTCCTCTGTAAGACAATCAATTCCCTGGCTGAACAAATTGTGATATAAGAAACAATGAGCAGAATATTTTCTGAAAAACCCAGAAAGACTTACATGAACTGATGCAAAGTGAAGTGAGCAGAACCAGGAGATCACTGTACACAGTAACAGCAATCTTATACCATGATCAGCTGTGAATAGCGTAACTATTCTCAGCAATACAAAGATTCAAGACAATTTGAAAGGACTTATGATGAAAAAATGCTATCCACCTCCAGAGAAAGATGGAGTCTGAATGAAGATCAAAGCATACTATAGTTTACTTTATTTTTCTGTATGGGGTTTTTTTTTTTTGGTCTGTATTTTCTTTCACAACATGACTAATATGGAAATATGTTTTGCATGACAACACATACATAATCTATATAAAATTGCTTGCCTTCTCAATGGAGGGAGGAAGGGAGAGAATTTGGAACTCAAAATTTAAAAAAAATGAATATTAAAAAATTGTTTTTACATGTAATTGGCGGGGGGAGATAATTCACTCCCCAATGTCAATCATTTCTAAATGTTAGAAAGTTCTTCCTTATTTTAAGCTGAAAACTATCTCTTTCTAAATTACTTGCTCTGTCCTCTGAAACACATGCTTGTTTTTTCACAAAACCTTCAAATATCCAAAAAGAACTATTACATTTTCTTGTCATCTTTTCCAGGCTGCTTTTTTCTAGTTCCTTGACCTCTTCCAGACATCTAGAATCTTTGCCATCAAGGTCCCTCCCTGAGTGCCCTGCCACTTACTAGTGATGTGTATGACTTTGGGCAAGTCATTGTACTTTTCTAGGCCTAATTTTTCTCATCTGTTGAGAGAGAGAGAGAGAGAGAGAAGGAGCCTCCATATGATCGCTAAGGTCTAGTCTATTTCTAACATTCTAATACTGTCATTTTTAATAGCTCTCATAAATTTGGTACCTAGGACCGAATGCACACTCCAGGTATAATAAGACCAGTGAAGAAAGGGCTCAGTGATGCTATCACACTTCTCTCAATATGGAAACTCTATAGCTATTAATGCAGCCTAAGATAGCATCAGTGTTTTGCTTTATTTTGAGCAGGTGTATCACACTCTCAGCTTAAACTGAATTTAGGATTAACCAAGACCACTCATGCCAAGTCTTTTTTACATGAATTTATCAACGTGTCTCCTCTATTCTTTTGTCAAGTCTAAATGTAAGACTTAATTAACATTTATCCCAGTCAAATTTGAAGGTGTCAATTCTCTGAAAGAAATTACATGACAATGACTCAGTCACTATCTCATTGAAGATGGCTAGATTCAACGCTGTTGAAAAAAAGATCAAAACATTTATTTTTGTTCCTTTAAGAAATATTTCTCATTGATCTCTGGTCAATTCTAAGTGGAGAGCAGGGACAGAAAAATAAAGGATCAATGACATACAATGGGCAAGTTTACGATGGGGCACAATGGAAAGATACTATCTAGAAACAGAAGCCAGCTAATTGGTTGCTGTCTTATGGAAGGAAACATTCCTCATGTTGACCTCCTATGTACTACTGTGTATCATGGATTAATAGAACACAATTAGGGATTTAATAATAACAAATTTATGCTTTTGCACCCAAGTTTCATTGGTAGGATTCAAATTCCTCTTTTAAAGGGCCAACATATCCTAATGAGAAGTAACGGCCTGTAATATTCAAAAATAAACTGGTAAGTTGCGAATAGAAAGTCAATCCACCTCAAAGCCAGCATAGAGCACCCTTAGATGCCACCCAACCACTTTTACTTCTTTCTCTCTTAGGAACATTTTAACAGACTGAGTCAGAGGGGAAAAAAAGCTGCTTTCATATTTCTCAGTTATACATCTCCCATCTCCACAATCCCCTTAGAAGTCTTTGATTTTCTAGCCTAAAGAACACTGACTTAAAAGGACTTACCTTCTACAACATCCCTCTTGTAATCACTGTCATTATCACTATCTGTTGGTCGGTAATAGATATAGAATCCTTGGATAGGTGTATTATTGTTGCTTGAAGGAATGTACTGAAAAACAGAAGGAAAGACTCAGCAAAGATGAAATAGAAGTCTCATATTTATAGAATTTCATTTTCACTCATTGTGATGTCTTTCTGGTTTTATCTTCCTATCACCAAGCTTGTACTTTAGATTAAAATGGAAAAAAAGAAGTCCGTTTAGAATGCAGAGCCTACTGCAGGGTTGAAATAGCAAGCAAAATAAAACAATTCACTCTGCTAAGCCCAACAGCATAAAAGCACATCTGGTTCCAAATTGTTAAACCATGAAATGGTAATGAACAGAGCACTTGGAAGGGAGCCAAAGAGAAAGTAATTTCATTTTCAGTACTGCCATAGTCATACTATGTGATTTAAAAAAAAACTACTTAAAAGTGCTATGCCTCAGTTTCCCCTCAGTAAAAAATTCAAAGGCCTCCTTATCCACAATGGTTACCACAAGAGAACTACAACCAAAATGGAAAATTTGCTAAAGAGAAGATGCTGCTACTCACCGTCCATTTCAACATAATCTGAGTATCACTGACAGCTTCTGTATATGTGATGTGAGGTCCAGCAACTGGACGGTTGGAAAAGCGGTTGGGAAATCCAGCTACTTGATAAGGGCGAGACGCAGAGCTCCGAAAACTCTCACCGTAATGGTTGATAGCAATTACTCTAAATTTGTATGTGGAGCCTTTTGGAAGAACACATAGCTTAGAAAGTCACAAGCAGATAACAGAAGACAAAGTATAACTTATCATTAAGCATAAAAAAAAATTTTCTCATGCTACTGTCTTATTTACTCTTGGTTTGCCTGGTTTCTGTTAGACGGCCTCAGGACAGGTAGGTAATGCTCTAAAATGAGCCTTAAAAAAGGACAAATGTGTTAAACATAGCTTACAAGTTTCCACTGGACCAAACATTGACTAGAATTAACAGTGTGTGCCATCATCAGGATCAAGCAATTTTAGTCAAAGAAAATTCAATTTTTTTCTGTTAAAAATATGCATCCCAAATCCAAAAGAATATAAAAAACTGATGTGAAGCAGAGTTATCTGGGTAAAAGTACCTGGTTCTAAGCTACGCACTTCCACAGAAAGTTTGGAAGGAGGGATATCTTCGGCTGCCACTAGCCAATCACTGTTCTTCATCCTTTTATATTCAACCTTGAAGGCAGTGATGGGAGAACCTCCATTTGCCCGAGGAATCCAAGTGACATACACAGAAGTCTCTGAGGCAGTAGAGATAGTAGGTCGATCTGGTGCTTCTGGAACTAGAAAATACATTGGCAAACAACTTTTGAACAATCACAGTAACAGAAACGAAGGAGGTCTATATAATGTAGATAAGCCAGAAACCTCATTTTATTCAATACTTTGAACCTCTATTCTCATCAAATCTTGGTTTGTCGACCAATGGTAAAATTAATAAGTTTCACCTTGCTTCCTTTCCTGATCTCTACTCAAGCTACTAACAAGAAATTACATGCTTAAAGGCAAGAAGCAATAGAAGAATCAGAGGTCGTGAATTATCTACAAACTGGATTAAATATTCTCTAATAAATGGAAAACTGATAGGGTATAATTATTATGACCATGTTATCTTGGGTTTATGGACAAAAATTGCAAAAATTCAGCAATTTCTACTTAGCTCCTAATGTCAAATGGTGGTAATTTAGAATATAAGTCATTAAATATATTATTTCCCTTAATCTACCTGAAAAAAAAAGTATACAGTAAATAAATTTCTGTTAGAGCACCTACCACTATAGTGCTGGGCAGACAAATTTGCTGATTTAACAGAGCATCCTACAAATATACAGAGGTGACAGTCTAAGAAAACACATGGATTGGTAAAAACCACAAAATGATGTATGTTAACATTTTCTTGAGAGATATTCCACCTTAACATATGGATACTTATACAGTACTACTCATTCCATAAATTGCTTAAAGTATGAAAAAAGAACAAAATCAAGCAGGCAAATTTCCTCAATACTTACTGGACTCACTTCAAATTAGAAAGCAATGGGAACAGAAAATGAATAAAACTCTGTTAGTAAATCTGATATTTTATAGTAAACATCTGACCTTCATTATATTAGCATATATATGACTAAAGCCTATCTAGGAATAACTACATAACAGATAAACAAACTATTAAAGAAAATACAAAGCAAAAATACATTCTAATAAAATCATGCCCAAAAGGCTTAAAAACTACATTTGAATAAATAGGATAGGGAATACATTCAGATGATAGCTTTGAATACAGGGAATTCTTCTTAGGTATAGACAGTCAGTAAAGTTGTTCAGACAGCTGAAGACTTTCATTAGGTTATTGTGCCAAAAGTAACAGCAAATTAACAAAGGGAAACTTGTTACTAGAGAAGCAGTTAAATTCTAGAGGCTAGAATCAAAATTGTGAAAGTTTACATATTGCATGGACAATGAGTCCACAGAAGATTAGAAAGAAAACAGATGAAAGCTTCGCAAACTTGCATAGGTAAGTACAGAAATCTTATGCCTCTCACAGCGGTCATAACAGGGAATAGTCAAATACTAAATACAGGAGTAGTCAAACCAGGAATAGTCTCAAACATGGGATGTCTTAGGGCAACTGCTAAATTCTAGTAGAGAAAATATTCCAGAGACAACAACAAAGAACACATCTCCGAAAAAAGAATAGAGGCATTAAGAGGACTGTTTACTGTATAAACTGGATGCAAATTACCAATTTCCAAATTTTTTCCCTTTTCCAAATAATAGCCATAAAATCTGTTTCTATGACTTTTGGAAATTGGATAACCTGTGAGATTTTTATATATAATTCCCTTGAACACTACACAAGACAAAGGGTCACTAACTCTGTACAACAATGTAATAACCCAAAGGAAAAAACAGAACTTGGAAGACAGAAAGTGATAATGTAGTACAACTTGAACATTATAAAACAAACAAAAGATTATGTTCAAAGAAATCAGTTAATAAGATAGCTCACTTTATTATAAAATGAATAGAAATATAAAAAAATTTAATTTTTACCTCCACTATGCCTGGAGGGATCTGTAAGCACCACTCCAAAGTTGCTATGGGTTCCCTCCGAAACAACAGGATGTTTAGGAATGCCCACTGGTGGAGAGGAGGCCTGTGTGTTTTTTGATGATGATGTTCTCTCTATCAAGTTAATGAAAAATATAATTAGCTCGAAGAAAGCAACTCTGGAAAATTCCAATTGAATTATGTGTATACGAATTTTTATCTTTTACTAAATGTATAGTTTTAATCAATTTTAATTTTTAGCTCATGTAATTTGATTTTGATATACACAATATAAATATTTGGGTAGTTTTGAGGTCCTTTAGTAATAATAAAAGAAAGTTAATATGTTTCCTACCACTTACTACATATGTAACCTTGGGCAAGTTACTTAACTCCTCTGGGACTCAATTTCCTTACCTGTAAAACGAGGAGTTGAATTAGATGGCCTTTAAGATTCCTTTCAACTCTCAATCTCTGATTTCATGATCATTAGTCCACAACAGAATCTTATTTTATAGTTGGAAAAAATAATATGCAATGACTAAGTCACATAGTAACCCATTCAATGAAGGTTCATGACTAATTAAGTCTCAATACTAATTCAGTTTTGTTTTCATAGAATAAGCCTTTTAATTCTAGAAAATAAAATCTGATATCAAATAGCCTCTGATAAATGCCCTCTTGAGCAATATGTCAAAATTTCAAAATTAGAAAAAATGAAATTAGTTATTTTAACAACTGAAAAGTTTATTGGTACCAAATAGTATGTAGGTCAAAATCCAAAATTAATTTCTAGGGATTACTTGCTGAAATTCATTACAAAGTTCTGATATGTTCTGATACATACATATATGCACACACACTAACAACTTACTTTTCCTCAAAAGCTACCTCCCTCCCTATCACACTGCTATACTAGAACAATTTAAAATTTTCATATGAAGGGAAAACTATCCCATGATAAGGGCCTCCTATATAAGTATCATGCAACATAGACTTAGCTAATTGCTAATAAGATAACATCCAGTTATTCCACTCTTCTGAAAGCAGAGATCAGCTCTATTACCTTTGCTAGTTCGGAAGGTAAGCATGGCAGGCTGTCCTTCACCTGCTGCACTTCTTGCTACCATCAAGACTTCATAAAGACTGGATGGTTCCAGTTCTGTTAGGTGGAGCTCATTCTCACTTCCAGGAACTCTAACTGTGTGCCAGTTTCCTACTAAACCAACTCCATCATCGAGCTGTATTAAGAGGAAAATCAAAGGTGAAAATAGTGTCCAGGTAAGAGGAGTGAGGAAGAAAGGGAGAGACCAGAACAGAAAGATCATCTTCCCTTTCATTTCAGGTATTACTAAGAATTTGATATCAGAACTGGACCTCAGCCAGTTCCAGAAGGGATGTGGCATTTGGTAAAGCATCTGCAGAGAGGGAGACAAAAATCTAATTCATATTATGTAGAAAGGATAAATGAGGAAGGGATATGGTAAATTTAGTCCTCTACTGAATTATAATTAACCACAAGGAGATTTGTGTGATGGAAGCCTCTACCAATTGAATTAATGATTTTTTCTAGAATTATTAAACTTAAATTAGAAACAGAGAACAAGGCTTTCAGATATGTGTAAAACCAGTTAAGCCTTCTATTATTAGTACTATTATTCATTAGCAACACTATAAATAACAATACCTCACATTTTTGTAGCATTTTAAAATTTACAAAGTGCTTCAAAAAGTACTAGTTAACTCTATAGATTACTCCAGTGGTTAATCAGGAGATATGACTCAAACATTTAACTCAACAAAAATGGATTTCTTTTTTTCCCCCAATATCACTTATTTGTCAGGGAACTCGTTTGTCCCTCAAAACAAAGAGAAGAAAATTTTGCATGTCATTCTAATGCATGACCTTCAGATGAAAACATTACCAAAATCCAATTGAGAAGGGCCCAGAGTTCATCAAATTTTCCAGTCTCCTTTGCCAGATCATCAGCCATGTCACAGATACTAATAGAGTGTTCTCCAAGACTCTAGATACCTGCTTTTCTTTCTACAGTCTCTCACTTGGTAACTCCATCAGTTCCCATGGATTCAGTTATCATCCATCAGTAGCAGATGACTTCCAGATTTATAGATCCAACCTCACTATTTCTCCTAAGCTCCAGTTCCCAATGACCTATTGGGCATTTTGAATTGGATCTCCTGCAAGTACCTCAAACTCAACCTGTCCAAAACCTCCTTTCCTCTTCTCCAATCGACCCTTGTCCCAAACTTTTCCATTACTACCATCCTCACAATCTCCTTTAAGTCTATCTCTACTCCAATCCATCCTTCACTCAACTCCCCAAGGGATTTTCCTAAAGGACAGGTCTAACCATTTCACATGCCTACTCAGTAAACTCTAGGTAAGGCTTCCTATTACCTCCAGGACCAAATACAAACCCTTCTATTTGGAATTTAAAAGCTCTTCAGAAACTGGCCGGTCCTTTCTTATCTTTCCATTCTTACTAATACATCTTATACATTACTCCCCCTTCCAAACAATACATGATCCAGCAATATTGATCTCCCTGTAATTCCTTACACATCACTGATGTCCTGTCTCCATGTCTTTGCTCCCCATTCCTGGAACATTCTCTTTCCTCAACTCTACCTCTTGGAATCCCTGGTTTCCTTCAAGTCTTCAAGGCTCAAGTGCTATATTCTATAAGCTTTTACTAATCCCTCCAGGTGCTAGTGCCTTTTCCCTCCCAAAATGACCTTGCATTTGTTTTATACATATTCTATATGCACTGTACTTATGTCCAGGTATATTTATCAAGTAAGTTCTTTGAGGACACAGTTCATCCCAAGTACATCCCACTGTACCTGCTACACAGTAGGCACTTAATGAATGCTTGTTGGCTGATGACTCCCAGAAACTAGCTGTCAGTTCTAATGTTAATTGGCACTCCCTTGTCTTCAATTTTCCAACCATCTCATCACTTGGGAATGTTCCCAACCTAGCTCTTGCTTCTTTTTCTTAAACTAGTGTCAAGGAGAACATATCTGTGTTCTATAAATTATTCTGAAAAGTGGTAAGATAAAGAGAAAAACATTAGAGAAATGATAAACAAACCATTACCTTTCGATATTTCACAAAGTAGGCATTAATGGGTAGTCCACCATCTTTCCCTGATCTCCAGATCAGGTTGTAAGCATCTGGTTTGTGGGTCTGTGGGGGGCTCAGTATGATGGGGGCATCAGGAGCAGAGAAACTACTGGTATTTCTTTCTATTGATGCCTCTGTTGTGTTGGAATGTAACTTCATTGGAAAAATGCTCAAAGGTCCTCTTGCAGAATCATCCTTTTTATGTCCATCACTCTGTGTGACATCAGTAGGTGTAATTGTTTCAGCTTCGGTACTTGTTTCAAAAGGAACTGCAGAAAAATTACAGGAATCAAGAAAGTATGCCATAGTAAGAGAGATTTTAACCAAAATTCATAACTTCAATGTGTGCTATCCAATCAGAAATGCATTTTTATTGGCTACTCTGCAAATATTACTGCAATCTGAGAAGAAAGCATTAAGACAGGATACATCTGAATACCAGCTAATCTTCCAAAATTTTAGAATTTGCTCATCTGGTCTCTGAGTTTCTTCTGAGAGCAAGGAAAGCCTGGGAAGAACAGAAGAAAGTACAGGCATAGAAGTAGATGAGACCAATATTGTTCTGTAGGCTTTCCCCTGGTCACAGGCTTGTGATTAATATGGATAAAGTATATTTAATGACACCAGCTTAGAGTCTCTCTTTGTATTTATTAAAACAAGCAAACAAATGAGAAAAATATTCTGGACATGTTACTTCTAAAGAATTAAGAATGAGCAATTCTGTAGTTTAAAGTTGAGATATTTTTGTTCCTTCTTCCCTAGGGAGCAATCTGGAAAGAAAGCTTCTAAAAAACTGAAATTCAGCAGCAGAAATATGTAAAATTAACTTTCCTGAGTTTACATGGGTACATAAACAGAAGAAGCTCTGCGTGATTAGCCTGCTCAAATTGTACTTAAGTTTTAAATCTGAAACAAATCATAACTTTAAGGAATGTTTTCTCAAAGAACCTTCTAAAAATTCTATGTCTTTGAAAACAGCATTGTTAGTGTCAATCATTTCTCATGTTTTCTTGATTCTTCATTTCTTAAAGGACTATCTCTTCCAAGAAGTGGTTCCCAAAGTCCTTTTGCTTTTCCTTCTACTAAGACTACTTAATGTAGTTTTTAGTTTTAGTTTTAAACTTTTAGTTTAAACTTTTAGTTTTAAACTTCTATTTACTTCTTCCAAACATTATTTTTATTAAGGTTCAGAAAGAAAGCTGGAAATTCAAGAAGTCAACAGAGCATCTGTTTTGTATTTTAAGCCAGGTAATAGTAAAACTTCAATAATTTCCTTTTGAGACACTCCAGTTCTTTACAGAATTATTATCCTCATTGTCTCAAGAGGAAGATAAAGGGTAATAGCACTTATGGTCTTTTATGCTAAAGAAATCAAAGTATAAGGCAAATACGTAACTTGTCACATTTGTATGTGACAATATCAAATTTTATTTGTAACTCTGTAACATTTGTAACAAATTGTACAATTTGTACAAATTGTAACAAATATGTAACTATGTCACATGATGTGACAATATCAAATTTTATTTAGTTCTCCAACTATCATTACTCCATGATGCCACTTCCCTAAATAGTTTAATATTCATGCTATAATCATTTGGCCATATTTTCCACCTCTGTAAAAGAAGGTGTTGCCTTAACCACTTGAGAACTGTTTCTAAGATAAAATGAGAACATGTGTGTAAACACTTGAAAAAGTACCATAAAAGATTTAGATGCAAGGTGATGGTATATGTAACATTGATTATATTATGGGTACTCAGTTTATATTAAAAGATGAAAAGCTAAATTGAATTAGGTTTAGAAGAAAATCTTATTAAGTCTTGAATAACAAAGATTAATTTTTAGCAAATAGGAGTTGAAATATAATACTTATGAAGTTGGGTACTGTAGCATTCAAAATTTTCCCATGCCACTGAGATGTGGTGTTTTACCCTGACACCGAAAACCACTTCCTATTGGTGGACTACCCAAAGAATCACTGAAAATAGTAATGGTAAAAGGTTCTCTCCTTCCTCACCACCCTAAGCCACAGCTAATTATCTCCACTGGCTAAAGTCTAGTTTCCTACACTAACTCACACTCATAACCACTAGTCTACCTTCTGACTCACTACATAAACATAGTTGTTCCAAAAACAATATTCCCAACTTGTGTCCATGAACTTAGACTGCTTCCTAACTCAGTTTTAAAAAATTAATTTCTCATCTTCTTTTGTGGAGAAATCTTTTTCTATTTCAAATAGAGTTGACTTTTATGCTATCAATCCTTTTCTTTGCAGATTATCTACTAAAATCTTGTAGTCTTACCACAAACCTAATTTCAATTTAGAAAAGCAACCATGTTGCTACTTCTGCTCTTTCCTCCTAAAATGTTGCCCCAGACAGGAGTTGCTCTGTTGTTGGCATTTGACATAACTTCTGAGAGATTCCAAGCACCTGTGCTGTCCCTTGTCAAGTTTTACCATACTGGAGCATTTTTTTGAAAGGTTTTTGCAAATCAGTCTCCATACAGAACCATCATCACCAATCTTCACTATGGCCTGTCACCTACTTTTCACCTCCCTGCATACTTTAGCAAAATATTAAGAATGGCTAATGGCCTTGTGTATACACCTTTGGGTTTACCATTAGATACTGATCTAGTCAGCACTTGGACTAGACTTTGAGAATAATTTCCCTGGAATTAATTATTAAATTATTTTTTACCTTATGAATGTCAGTTCTACTAACTTCTCTTCCTTTTTATGTAGCTAAATGTTCTTTTTATATGCCCACAGCATATATGGCTGTCTTCTGACTATCCTTAGCAACTTCTCCTCAACAGAACTTGTAATTTTAGTTAGCAGCTGTCACTAAAACTTCACATACTCTTGATCCTAACAACTGAGATTACACTACCAGCTACCAGTTATCAGGAGAAGAATTAAAGGGAGGGAGTTAAAGAGAAACAACAAGTCTTATGTATCAACCAATCAACATTTATTCAATGCCTACTATGTACTGAGCACTACGTTAAGTGCCAGGGATAAAACAGGGCGAAAACCAGGCCTTTCCCTCACGGAGCTTACAGTCTAATGGGAGTGATAACATGCAAACAAACATACACAAAACAAGATATATACAGGTAAAAGGGGAAATAATTAATAGAGGCAAAGTTCTAGAGTTAAGAGGGGCTAGGGAAGGCTTCCTGTATAAAGTGAGATTTTAGTTGGGACTTAAAGGTAGCCAGGGAAGTCAATAGTCAGAGTGGAGAAGTGGTATCTTTCTAGGCATAGGGGACAACCAGAGTGTAGCTGGTATATCAAGTGATTTATTTTTATCACATTATTGCCTCTTCCATGTGCACCAGAAAATTCCTCTTAAAGAGAACAACACTATATATACTATAAGCATTTAAGCTAAACCTTCTCAATGATCTCATTATTCTGCAATCTGGAATTAAATAAGTTTCTACTGAAATTTTTGCTTAGAGTTAAGGTTATAACCAACACCATGTGTCTCAGTAAATTTTACCATCTCTCTTGCGCCAAGCCGTGTAACATCCATGCAGTCTGACAAATGTGGTGATGAGATCTAGCTATTAGACACCAGGGTTCAAAACCCCAATTAAGGAACTTTGAAAATGAATTAAGTCCTTTAGTCTTCTATTTACTTGTTTACCAATATTTTAATGATAATAGAAGGTTCCAAAGTGACTCATACCAAAAAATGATAAAGAAAAGAGGGACAATAATCCTTTGATGTAATAATTTTGTATAATCAACGACATTAACAAATATTTAGTAAGACCTCCTTTGTGTCAGGTAGAAGAACACCTACATAGGTATCGTCTGATTAGATCTCAGCTTGATGGTCCTGATGGAAATAACCTGTTAACCCTTTAGACTTTAACAAGAATTGACTGATGAGAAGTATATTCCTAAGATTAATTTATATACCTTTCCGTCTATTTTAGCTGTCCTTCAAGCTTCATAAAACACATGATTTATCATTTTTTGTTTTTAATATATAAAGGTTCTAAAGGCAGTAAGGAGTATACTACAAAAATATCTAAAAGTTCCCCCATCCAACCTTTCTCAAAAATCTAAAGCATTAAATTCTAGTAAAAAGTCAATTTCTTCATAGTCTTAGGCTCAATGTGAATCAGATTTCTGTATGCTAGTATGTCAAAAATAGAGAATGAAGCCAAACCATTTCCTAATGGCCCAAGAACTAAGCAATACCAATATAAATACCACCTTAGTCTGAAAAGATGGCATCTTGCTGTCACAAAATATTAACAAGCATGCATATTATTATTTAAAGATTGCTTGACTAGTTAAAGTATATTATCTCATAATGTCCTCTTCCTTTAAAAAAAAGCATTAAATAAAAAACAAATGTCATGGCAACTCACCAACTGTAAGGAATGCCTCTGACAATGTAGAACCATGTTCATTTGTGGCTTCACAGGTATATTTCCCAGCATGTGCCAGAGTGACAGCCTGAATATATAAGGAGCTTGATCCAGCTCGAGACATGATGAAGTAAACAGGCTCTAATGTGACATCTCCAGATTTTGCCAGGTGTGACTTTCGTGACTTAGAGCGAAGTACTTGGGATGGATGGCTGGTTATCAAACCACGACTGTCATACCAACGAATAACAGGAATTGGAAGCCCAGTGGCATTGCAGGATAAAGTGACAAAATCACCGCCTATCGCCTTTGTGCTTGTTGGTGGTGTTACTATAATTGGCTTGAATCCACTGCCTATTAAGATGCAATCCATATACAGAATTTTAAAATACTATCAAAACCAAGAGAAAAGTAATGCTAATAGTTATATCCCCCAATACAAAGTAAAATGTCCATAAAAGATAGCCTTTTTCATAGTCAAGCTTCTAGACATTTCCTATGCAGATTTCCTGACCTTCATCAGAAAGAAGGAAATATGGATAAAGCAATGTACTGATAGCTTTCCAACAGGTAGGCATACTAGACACATATTTGACTACTGCAAATATAGAATATGAGAACATATACCTCTGACACCAAAATCTCACACATTAAATGTGATATATTCTGTGAGAAATATAGAATCAACTGTGATTCCTACAGGAAAATGATCACATTTTTAATCTAAAATTCATCAATCAAATCACAAATAAGAGTTGAACTGGCCAAAATAAAATGTATTATGACAAAAAATGTGATCATTTTGTATTACACAGGGATGAAAATCTACAAAATATATGAAAATGTTCTTTATCTTAATTCCAAAGTAACTCTGCCTCCTATATCCTTTTATGGTATTTCTCTTTTGCTCCTAGGCCTCCAATTCTACCTCAACTTCTGAATTGACACTAAGAAGTTTTTCAAAGTGAATCCACAATCAAACACTGATTAATATTGATGTTCTTTTCCCCACTATATCTTTCTCCTTGTACCTTATCCCTTTCAAGTTTAAACTCTGTGATCAATCCAATGCTTTATGTGGTTCTTACGCCTTTCCTCTTTTTTCTATAGCCCCCAGAATAACCTGCACAATGAAAAGCACTCTGTGATTTCGGCTATTAAAATGTGTTTGAAATATATATGTATTTGAAATACTTAGAATGAGTTTATCATAAAATAGAAAAGAATCACAACTTCTTCAAGTGTGACAGTCCCTGACGGGCTTCCCAAGAGGACACTTTTTCTTAATCCCACAGCTTGATCAGAAGTTATCTCTGAAGAAGCAGAAAAGGAAGGATCTTCTCCTGTTGTTTTATTGTCTTCTTTTAGTAGATGAAAGATAGAAAAGAAATTTTACAATAACATCTATATATCGGGGCAGCTAAGTGGCACAGTGAATAGAGCATTGGCCCTGGAGTCAAGAGGACCTGTGTTCAAATCTGGCCTCAGACACTTGACACTTACTAGCTGTGTGACTTTGGGCAAGTCACTTAACCCCAACTGCCTTGCCTTTCTCCCTTAAAAAAATCTATATATCTTTAAATGGAATTTCTTATTACATTTGTTCATCCTATTAAACAGATGTCCCATATTTATGACCTTTATTGGGGGAAATAGCTAATCAAAAGCCTAATTCTTTGAGGCACTAAGCTACTAAAGCTAAACTGGGTTTTGCAAATGGGAAACATATTTATAAAGAGAGACTGTCCAATTGCATACTGCCACAAATATATGGCAGCATGTAATCTGAGGAATGTAGAAGACACTCATTTGTGGCTAGAAGGGAAAAATCTTATTAAAATGTTATCATTATCTGCTTTAGCCTACATTTCAAGCTTCATCAAGTACTAGATGATGAAGATCTCCCTACAAGTCATAAAAAGAATCTTCTACTCACAAAACAAGGCTGGTATTTTATAAAAGCCAAAGTATTTTTTAAAAGTGAATGGTCAGAGAGTAAGTGAAATATATTCACATCTTTTTGATACATTAAGAAAGATAGGCTTACTATTGAAAGGACAAAAGGAATATAAACTGATAAAAACAGATTAAGTCAGATTTAATGAACAATCAGAATTTAAATGTTCTCAGCCTAAGGAGACGGAGCATTGCTACATAAGAAATCTTTAAAGTAAAAAAAAAAATTAAAGATTTTGCATCTAATTTTAAGATAAAGGTATCTCACAACAACCCTATAAGCTATTATTTATCAATAATCTTTAAAATTTTTATTGATACCATTTGTTTCTATATTACCTTCCATTCTGACTAAATTCCTCTCCCCTACCTTATCCAGCAAGCCATCTAACAAAGATTTTTAAAAGGGGCAGGGGTAGGGGTGGGAAGGCAGGGGCAGGGGTGGGGGGGACAGGGAGAGAAGCAGAACAGAACAACCAAGTTTGACAAGACATGTAATGTTCCATATGCATATACCCTCCCTCTCCCAATTCTGCAAAGAAGGGAGAGAGGTTATCAAAAACTTAACTGAGATAATTTTAACAAAATCTAAGAAAAACATTCAATCAAATACTAAGTTGGTTCTGCAAATCTGTAATATATTTACAAAGAGAGACTGGCTCTCTGCATACTACCATGAATACATGAAGGCATATAATTTGAGGTATAGAGAAGATATTCAAGTTTGTGGTCACATAAACCATGATAGCAGCCTAGTTTTCCCCCAAAACAATCTGTACTGTTTGGCATAATAAACCAATCTAAAAGAAATCAGGTTTGCTCAGATAAGGTTGCTTTTCTCACAACTCAATGAATCTGTAAAGCAAAATTTCTTCATCATGGCAGCATTTAGGAGCCTACCTGTTTCAATTTCAAGTCTTCCAGTAGACTGCATAAATCCAATGCCATTATCCACCACACACTGGTATAACCCTGAGTCTTCCATGGCAATGCCACTGATTCTCAACGTGTTTTCTACTATCAGGTGCCGCAAGGAAGAATGTATAGGCTCTGCATTATGAAACCAAGTAAGACTGGGAGTTGGGTTTCCATGAACAGTACATGTGAAATGTACTGTGGCACCCAAGGAGACTGTCTGGTCCCTCAATCCTTTGGAAATTGAGGCTTGCTCTGAAAATAACATACACAAATTAGATACCAGCCCTCAAAATGCACTTTTTAAATTATCACATGTGAGTCATATGAAATGTTCTATATACCACTAACTTGCTAAGACTACGCTGTATTGTTTATTCACATTTTCTCATTTGCTGTGGCCATCAAAAAAATTTTAAATGCATTATAACTTGTCTCTAACGGAGCCCTTCATTAAGTTGAGGTCAAAGTCATATGCTACTAATAAGCTATAGTCTTCTTTTAATAGATCTCTCAAACCAAAAAAAAAAACATAAAAATAGCTTCCAACCCTGTATTCCTGTAAGCATTTATGTTTTAGGCTGTTGGCTCACTCTGTCATTCTCTCACCAGAATGGTAGTTTCACTGGATCTAACGCTAAGCAAGGGCTAAAACAAAAGGAATATATATGCTCAAAATAAGTTGGATTTTTTAAGAATTAAATTTATTTTTAGTTTTCAACATGTATTTTTGTAAGATTTTGAATTCTAAATATTTCTCTCTCCTTTTCCCTCTGCCCTCCCCAAGATGGCATGCAATCTGATACAGCTTATACATCATGTACAATCATATTAAACATATTTCCACATTAGTCATATTGTGAAAGGAGAATCAGAACAAAAGGGAAAAACCACAAGAAATAAAAAACAGAAAACAAAAAAAGACAAAGAAACAAGTATGCTTCGATTTGCATTCAGACTCCACAGTTCTTTCTCCGAATGTGGGGGAAAAAAATTGAGTTTTTTTCCTTTTATGGTCTAAGAAGTAATTTTTTGGCCTTGTTACCCTAAAAAAATATGTATATGTATATGTATTTCATCATTACTTGTGGGATACCAAGAGAAAAAACCAATCCCACTTATTGTAAAGCTTTTATAAATGATTTCTTATTGAGACAATGAAATGTTGTTCTACAAGGCATGTTCTAATAGTAAATACCTACAGAGAAACTAAAAAAATTGAATTTATTTTGATTTTCCTTTCTATTTTATTTTTTCTGGGTTTTCAAAGAAGGGAAGGGGAAAATATTTTCTTTAAATAGCCATTTTATACAGTGACCTCAATGGCAAAAGCTCAGGATGGCCAGGGAGAAAAGAAGGGCTATATATAAAAATGTGGCTAAGATCAAGGCTACTGTATAAATTAGAGATATAAGCAAATGCATTATAAAAGATGAAATTAAACCAGGTACTGTGACATAATGGTGACATTTTACAATTTTCCATTTTTTTGCTAGTCTTTTGCCTTCATCACTACCACTAAATTCACAGGATCATAGGATTTAGGGTTGGACAACTGTAAGCAGCCCACAAAACTCTTGAACATACCCAAACCAGACTAAAATGTAATTGGTCAATGTTTAAAAAAATAAAAATACAATGAAACACAGATGATGTTAATTTGTCTAAGTCAATACCAGCTCACAGGATCCCTTTCCATTTGAGTATGACACACTGATAAAGTTCAATTCCCTTATTTTACAGCTGTTGAATGGACTTGTCTGAGGTCCTACAGAAGAAACGTGATGCAAGCCTAGGGCCCTGACTCTAAATACTGCCATCTTCCCATTCCTCCATGCTGTCTACTACATCATGCTTATTCTTAGGTAACTTCTTACATTCTCCTGCTATATTTTTTTTAATTTAGTATTTTATTTTTTTCTGAATTATATATAAAACATTTTTAACATTCGTTTTTTAAACTTTTTGAGTGCCACTGAGAAGACAAGCAATTCGATATGGGTTGTCTATGTTCCTGCTATATTTTTTCAATGGACAGAGTAACCTTGTATCTACAGAAATTAGTGGACAAGAGCAAAATCAGAAAAATAATCTAATTTAAGTGTGACTTTAAAAAAACATAATGTCTTACCAAGCACATTAACTGTGTAGGTCACACGTGTGAGCTCTCCAGATTTGTTTCCCACCACACAAGAATAGTTTCCAGCATCAGTTGGGTCTATGCTATCTGTGACAAGGTGAGAATATAACTGTCTCCAGTTACTTCCCAGTAGAGAACCATGGCCATCCTTTATCCACTGCACTTGAGAATCAGGTACCCCACTCACCACACATTCCAGAGTTACAGGATTGTGAGAAAGAGCTGCCAATGACTGGGAAAAGGTAGGGTGGATGATTCGAACATATTTTGATGAAGGGCCTAGAAGAGGTAAGCAAAATGGAAAAATCATTTGAAAAATTCATTCTATTTTCCTTTTTGATATCTTTAGGAAAGTTCTAAACATTCTCAACATCTTATTTATTCTCCTTTGCTTTCCTGTCTACAAGGCTTTGTTGTAGCTAATGTCTATACAAAATAGATGAATAAAATGAATTGCTTCTATGATTATCATGGCCACTCCTGATGGATGGAACTACAGAATTTTCAGGAAGTACAGATGTAGCACTCAATTTTTAGTTTCGATATTAATTTTTCCTCAATCCACTTATCATCTCTTAGTCCTCTGTGTGTAGTTTAGTGGCCAGACTTTCTGGTTAAGGCCCATTAAGGTGTGGGACCCATGACATTAATGAATTTATAAACCGGAGGAAAAAGACATACAAACATCATGAATTTTCACCATATCTCCCTTTCTACCATGTGCTTCATGAGGAAGAATGGATGTCACTGTATAAATACCACACCTTGGTTACTCCAATACAAATTTGGGGGGGAAAAAGATGTTTTGATGATGCTTTAGCAGCACCCTTAGCTCTTTGAAGTACTTGGCATTTATTTTTAAGGATATGCTCCATATTAAATAAGCATAACAAAATTTTACCCATGTAAAGGAAAGCACATTATCCAAGTATCCATATTAATACTCATTTACCAACTTTTTGTGAAAGTAATTACTAAAGGATTTTCTCCCTAAATACCACCAAAGGCAACCAAATACTTACGGCTCACAATGAGCTTGTGGCCTGTGGGTTCAACTTTTAATTCATGTGTGACAGGATTGTAAACTGCACATTTATATGACCCTCTGTCCTCTGAAGATACATTCAAAATCTGAAGATTTCCTGATGGAAGGATTAGGTAGTTATCTGGAAGGAAGGGGAAGGAATATGATTAGGTTTCTCATTTTGTACTACAACATAATTACATACCTACTGGACGACTGTTATAGGTTTAGATAGAGATTGACAGCATAGAAGCAATGAACAAAAATCAAGAAAATGCCCTCATAACCAGCAATGGTGGCTAAGGAAAGGAAAACAAGCCCATCAGTAACAATGGACTTTCGCTGAACCATTATACATTAAGAAAAAAAAATATGTTCAGCTACACAGATACCATGAACATGTTCAGTTCTATTAACTGACTCTTTGTTACAACAGAACTTACCTGTGGAATGTTCCAGCCATTTTCCTCGGACCTTATAGCGCACCTGTGCTGAAGGATTACTTTCTGGTATCTTGCAACCAATAAACCCAGCACTTTGTTCCTCTGCTATAATAACATGTTTTGTTGATGCACCAAAATCACTAAGACCTTGAAAGTAAAAACCAATTTAGAAAGATGAAGAAAGTTTTGCTTCTATTTTTTTGTTAAGTATAAGTACTAAAAATTACATTTGCCATCTAGTCTTAGTTTTCTGCTAATCTTAATCTAGAGAGTAGCATGATTTTCTTCCCAAAAAGTTAAGAGCAAAAATTAGGGAGGGGCAAACAAGAAATAACAAATGGCTGCTTCCTTGCTCCTCTGTATAGTATTTAAAGCCCTTCACAACCTGACTCCTTTGCTACCTTGAGTCTTCTTACACTGGAGTTCCCTCAACATATTCTATGATCCAGTAGTAGAATCCAGTCTACTTGCTGTTCCTTAGGTACAACATTCCATCTCCTAACTCAGTGCCTTTAAATGAGCTATCCCCTAGGCCTGGAATGTTCTCCTTCATCACCTCCACCCCTTCAGTACAATATTTAACTAAAATTCACTCATCCTATGTATCTTTATCCGATCCACAGCATTTCTTACTGCAATATCAAGTGAAGAACTAATTCTTAGTGCATTGCTGATTCATCTGAATATCAGAGCTACATGTCACAATGCCTCTCAGCTCCCCCTTAATAAAACAAATCTCAGAATGGCTGGACTTGTTCCCTGACCTTTGTACAAGGTTTTATTTTTTATTTTTTCTTAATCTAAAAGTTTCCAGCAGTTTATAGTTATCTAGGGCAGAGGCGTCAATGCATGGCTGGAAAAAAATGTTACTGGGTAACATTTAACAAAATAAATAAAAATACAATAACACATAAGTAACATTTCACATTTTACAACTAAATCAATATGTGTCCCTATCATAAAACTTATGGGTCCCATTTCTGTTTGACTCTACTTGAGTCTGACACCATTGGTCTAGGGTATTCAACCCTCTGTGTGCTGACTGGAGTACTAGCAGCTACCACTGTTTGAAAGGCAGACATTTCAAACTAAGAAAACCACTTGCTCCAGATTTTCTACCACCTCCATAGTCAGCATTCCTTTCCTCACGGACAATTCAATCCCATTTTCTTGTTTCTCTAGCCTGATTTTTTTATTGTCGAATTCAAATCAACTCAGTTACTAAGACATAGGAGGTCTATGTGGACAAAGCAATCAGATGTTAAAAAATGATAATGGGTATTATGAAACAAAGGAATTCAGTGTCAAAGCAAACAATGAACTCCTAAAGTTGAATTTTAAAGTTTTAAAATATTAATCCCAGAATTCACATAGAAATTTGTTCACATTCAGATGGCTTTCCAAAACACAAACAAAAAACAAACCTACTGCCTACTGTTTTACCTTTGGCATCACTTCAAGCTATAATGAGAGGCACCAGTTTAATAAGCCTCTCACCATTTTGGGGATATACTATACAACCAAAGTTAAAATATCAAACTTACCTCCAATGGATACTGTTGCAGGCTTACTCACAATTGCACCAATGCTGTTGTTAGCGATGCATTGGTACTGACCAGAAACAGAAGGGCTGAGAGAAAGGATAGTCAAAGTCCCCTGCTGAACCTCAATCTGTTCCACATCTCTGTCAAATTTTTTTCCATTAAGCAACCATGATATGTGAACGGTCACAGGTTGAGCAGAACATTGTAGTGTTACAGGTTCACCAAGTTTCTGGACAATAGAGTGTGGCTCAGAAATAAAACGAGGTACCAAGTCTATAAGGAAGCCCCCCCCCAAAAAATGGAAAGGGCATTATTAAGGGCATTACACTCTAATCCATTCACTAAACATTTTAAACATTTATTTAGTGCCTAATATGCAAGGGATTCTGTTAGGTATTGAAGATAACTAGAAATCTACCATTTATGTAGCACTTTAAAGTTTCCAAAGTGGTTATTAATAGGGAGACATAAATGTAAGGGAGGGAGTGTATCCCTAAAGGAACACACTATCTAATAGGGGAGATAAGACATAACCAAACTACCATCATGCAAAATAGAACATGATAAAAGTATGAGAGGTACAAAAGTTCTAAGAGATTTTCATGGGGTTTTCTTCACCAAAAAGTCCTCACTCTTTTTTTTTATGCAGAATTCTTTCTGCAGTAATAATCAACTAAATTTTATTTGACCAGTCACTATTTAATGCACTCTTGATGGAACTGTAAATTGATGCAATCATTCATGGAATATATATGTAAGACAAGAATGGTCATACATACATATGTGTGTATTACTATTTCTCCAATATATGCAAATGCTTTATAACTTCTAAAACAATCCATTTAAAAGCATTACTGAATTCATGGTAACTTTTTGTCATTACTTTCTCACAATTATTATCATAAAACAACTCTCAAAATTTTTAGAAATAAAAAGGTCTTCAAATTTGAAAAAGTTCAGTATCACTATGTTACAGGATGCTCACACACTATCAATCCAGGCAACTGGTCAAAGCAGCCCTTAGCTATGGACTCTAGTACAATTCCTACAGGCTTACCTGAACTTACGGAAGAATACAGGATCATAAAATAAACATACAACAGTGTCTGTAATGATCCAAGATCTGGATTCATAGCGCCAGAATATAGGGGCTGATAGAATAGACTTTCAGCGTAAAATACAGTTCTTGGCACACTGAAACAAATGAAGGAGAAAAAAAAATAATCATTTTTGCTATAAGTAGACAGAAGTGATAGTCTCCTAATCTTTTTGGTAAGTCTACAGAGAATCATACTCAGGGGTTATTGAGGCAGATTCTTCTACAATATAAAACAATTTAGAGAGACTAAATTAGGTATTTTAGAAGCTCCACCAACTCTTCACATCATTAATATTCCATTTTGTACCCGAGTAATTTTTCTTGCTTATCAGTGGTCTTAAAGAAGCAATTCAACCTTCACAATCACCCAAATCAGTCATAGCTGCACAGTTAGATGATGGAGAATTGGACTTGAAACGGAATTAAATAGATTCAAAATATAAGATCATTATATTAAGGCTTTGATACCTTAATGATGACAAATATAATGAATACTGTGTTATTCTTTTGTATCACTGGCCCACCCTTAGTAAGGGTTTCCTTTGTGACTAACAGTATGCATTCCAGATGGCTGGGGTGGAAGAGGAATGTATTCACTGTGGAATACTTTAAATTATACAGTTTCTTTAATGGTATTTTAGAGCTGCTCAAGGTTTATAAATGGGCATGAATATCTGCCCCATACTCTAAGAAAAATACTTATACTTGATACAATAGGTTATATAGGGGCATCTAGGTGATGCAGTGAATAGAACGTGGGCCCTGGAGTCAGGAGGACCTGAGTTCAAATCCAACCTCAGACAACTGACACTTACTAGCTGTGTGACCTTGGGCAAGTCACTTAACCCCAACTGCCTTCCCCTCTCCAAAAGAAAAAATTAGAGCAATAGGTTATATACTTGATATAACATGCTTAATTGTTGTTGCTGTACATGCTTTGTTATACTTGATATAATCCCCAAATGGTATTATTACTTGGGCAATTTAATAGTATGAAGATGGAAGAAAGGATTCATTTAAGAACTACTTTCTAGAAGTCACAAATATTACCATGATCTTTGAACCCTCAACAAAACAATACATTTTCATTTTACATAAACAGCTCCATATAAGGCTAGAAAAGTTGTATTATAGGCTCATATTTAGCTCATAATATTAGGTCTCTCACAAGCCTTTTCAGAAATTCTCCAACTGACCTTTTTAGTGAGCAAGATAGGATATTTTTGGTAACAGCTGGCAGAAGGGGCCAGCTGTGCAAAAATTTCTTCAGTTTATTTGAATTCTCACTCAGTTCAAGGGCAAGTATTGCCACATCACTAGTAAGGATTCAGGACAAAAGTAAACATTCAAATAACTTGTTAACAGGAGATACTTCCCTCAAAGAGTTGGGCGGTAGGGATCCTTTTCTTCCTCTTGCCAAATCTCTGCTCACTATTTATTTATAAAAAGCAATTAAACATATATTCAGCATCAACTTTAACCCTAGCACAAGAGCTACTGAGTTCCATTGCAGCTGCACTTTAAAACCAAGCCAGAGTTCATTATTACCAGGTCATTATTACTATCTATATAATATCCCATAGGAATACCTTTACCAACTCATTTTTAACCTGTTCTTTATAGGTTCTCTGCTTCAGATGTTAATATAAATGACTTTATATAGATATTCCTGTGTGATTTTGGAGATCAGAATAAAACTAATGTCAACATATAGTAAGTTTGATATTTCAATGTATTTGTGATTGCATTCATGTCATTACTGCCCACAGTAGGAGAGATCACAACCCATTCTTTCTCGCTCATATGCTGAGATTCTTTTACTCATAATTCATTGGGCAATGTGAATGAAGTAAGCACTTATTAAATATTTGCCATCTTCCTAAATCTTGTCCGTGGATGGCTAGCTCAGCCTGACAAGAGCCAGCGAAACCAAAGTCACGGTCATGGCTACATAAGTCAACTGAACTTGCTCAGATGATACCTCTTAGGGAAGCAGTATAGTATAATCAAAGAGCATGTTGAATTTGGAGTCAGGGAGCTCAGGTTCAAATCTTGCCTCTGATCTTTATAACCCCAGAGAGGTTACTTAACCTCCCTGGCGGAGGGAGGTTTGGGGGAGTGTCTCAATTTCTTCATTTGCACAATTAGAAAATTGGACTAAATAAGCTAAGGTCTATTTCAGGTCTAAATCCATGATCCTAAGCACAAATACTTACCATTGCCCACAAAGGCGAATTAGACCAGTGCAGGGGTAGGTCACACCACCAGAAAAACAACTGGATAAATCATTCTATGGTGGGTCACTACTCTTGTAGTCAAGCACGCATTTTTTTAAATCACGATAATTATCAAAAAATTAGTGGAGTCACTAAGAATGGGAGGGGTTCACAAAAAGCAGAAACCATTATAAGTCAAAAAAAATGTTGGAGAAAAGGTAAAATGGAAATCTTACCTAACAACTATTATCTCATTAGAGTAAAATCAATTCTACCTTCCTTTCAGAACAACTTGAACATTTAATTTAAAAAGAAAAAAAAAACATTAAAGATCTACTAGACAACAGGAATTGTACTAGGCACCAAGAGAGGGGGAAGCCAAGAAGGAGAGAACAGCAGAAACATAAAAATGAGAGCAGGGAGGAGCCAGGTGGAGCTTGCCCTAGTGCCCTGAATCAGTGAGTGGCAGCAGTTACCAGACTTCTCAACCCACAGACACCAAAGACAACAGAGAAGGTTAGTGGGAAAAGCTGCTGGGGACAGAGTATAAAAAGGATTTCGCGGTTTGGCCACTGCCCCCCGGAGGCAGTGGAGGTGGGGCAGCTACAGAACTACCGCTGGAGTTGCTTCTGGCCCCCAGGCCCACCTGGTGGGAGGAATTAAGTGGTGGATCAGAGCAGGAGTGAAGAGCCTGCTGAAGATCTAAGTCTAGTCCAGGTTGGGGGTTCTTGGGGAAGGAGGAGTGCTGGTGTGGCAGTGCATCCTCCCAAGCTTGGAACATAGAACTCTCTACTCTACAAGCAGTCATACCCCACTGAAAAACTCAAGGGTCAAGTAAGTTGGCTGGGAACATGGCCAGGCAGTGAAAATGCATCCAAATTCAGTCTCAGACTTTGGAATCTTTCTTTGGTGACAAAGAAGACCAAAACATACAGTCAGAAGAAGTCAACAAAGTCAAAGAGCCTACAACAAAAGCCTCCAAGAAAAACATGAACTGGTCTCAGGCCATGGAAGAACT
>CM053622.1:681242166-681273556 GCA_028646595.1 Phalanger gymnotis | reverse complement strand
TTTATCTTGCCCTACAAGAAAGGAAGGGTAAAGGGGATGGGAGGGGAGTGGGGTGACAGGGAGGGCTGACTGGGGAACAGGACAACCAGAATATATGCCATCTTGGAGTGGGGGGGGAGGGTAGAAATGGAGAGAAAAGTTGTAATTCAAACTCTCGTGAAAATCAATGCTGAAAACTAAATATATTAAATAAAAAATTTTAAAAAAAGAATTACTTAATATTTAAAAAAAAATGAGAGCAGGCCCTACCCTCACAAAGCTTACAGTCTTCTGACATGAGCCTCGTTATTTAACCATTTAGATTTCATAAAAATCTGAGAATTGAAAGAGACCTAAGACCAACCCATACCAGAACAAGAATCCCCTCTACAATACATCCAACAGGCATAATCCAGATCTAAAGGAAAAAATAGTTCTAAAAAACAGTGATCAAGTGTTACTTTTCTTATAATACTATGATTGAAGATGCTGTGATTAATCAGCCATCCTCAAACACAAGAAGAGTGGACAAGCTACATCTCCCACAGAGTAGTCTTCAGTAATAAGCAGACAGTGCTGATTTGTTCTCCAACAGGCCTCAGTTGCTTCCTCCAACCAGCTCCCCAGCAGGTCCCTTCTCCCACTGGTAAGTTCTTCCCAGAACCTCCATTTTGGATAAGAGCCCTGACTAACTATCCTTCATGTTCTGAACTGTGATACCTTGCCTTCCTCACAAGTACCTCTCCAGTCTCACTCTTCCTCCTTCAGTAACACCACCACCCTCTTTTCAGCTCCCCTTTTATGTTTTGTATTCCTCAATTAGAATATAAGCTCCCCAAGGGCACGGGTTGTCTTTCTTTTTACTTGTATTTACATCTCCGTCATTTAACACAGTGCCTGGAACGTGGTTAGTGTTAATAAATGCTTGTTTATTGACTGACTTTTCCTTGTGATATTGTCAGTGCACACATCCTCTTACTATAACCCTCCAAACAAAAAAGCTATGTCATGGTACAGGCAACTGCCCTGCTCACACAAACAAAACTTAAGGAAATTATTTTAGGCCTTGGCACACCATTTTTAAAAGCTTGCAAATCCCATCCTAATAAAAGTGGCATGCAAAACATTTCAGTCACAAAGCAAAATAAACTTTAGTATTTTAATTCAATCAACTCTAAGCATTTTATCAAACCTGGAGTCAAGAAGAACTGAGTTCACATCCCACCTCAGACATTTACAACCTGTGTGACCTGGAGCAAGTCATTTAACTTCCGAGTGCCTCAGTTTCCTCAACTGTAAAATAGAGAAAATAACAGTACCTACCTCTCAGGGTTCTTGTGAGGACAAAATGAGATATCTGTAAAGGGCTTAGCACAGAGCCAGGCACATAGTAGGTATTATATTAAATGTGAGCTATTATCATTATTATTATTATTATTGAACTATATTGGAGCTTTAGCCAATTCACCTCCCATTTAGAGTTTGACATCTGATAATATGTAGCAAAAAAAAAAACCCCACCTCAATTTTGCATGTAGCTAAGTGTATACTTCCCCCTCTGCTGGGACCAATGCTGGAGATTACTATTATTAAAATAGCCTTAGCTATTTTAAGTGTTGAGCTCTTGACCTTTGAACCCTGGAAACAGGACTCAAAAGGGAAATCCAGATCTTTGGATGGGAAAGACTATAATTAGAGAAATATGAAGTTAAAAACACAGTAGAATAAGCTCTTTGAGGGCAGGGACTGTTTTACTTTTGCTCCCATGTTTGTTGAATTAATTGAATTCAGTGGAAGTTGGATATCAAGATACACAAAGATCCCAGAGCAAAGAAAGTTCATCACAAAGTAAAAGTCAGATTAGGCCAGGGATAAGAAACAGGGAGGAGAGGAGAAGTACTGCTTCCAATGACAAAAGTTGGAAATTATAAAAAATATCACACAGATTCATACCCAGAAAGGATCTTTCTGATCATCTAGAGCCACAGGAAAGAATCCCAAGCCCTTCTAAGATTACAGCAAAACCCATCCAGGCATGATATTGTATCGATCTAAACAAGTCCATGTTCCTGCCAAAACAATACTACTACTCCCCAAATGACTAAGTGATAAGGTAGAAAAAAGAGATTGTCTTAGTGATGAGGCGCTCGGGTGCCTGTGCTTGGACCCTAGTTCCAAAATCACATCCAGTTCCAAAATCACGTCTCTTCCGTAGCCTTAAAACACTGTTCCTAGCAGTTTCTCTATAGCAAAACAAGACAGCATGCCCTAGCAAAACACTTATCTCTCTTCCTGATACAGTGGCCAGCTGTACCTATAGAATTTATTAGTTGGAACCAGCTGTGTACGTGCTGAACTGGCTGTGTACTGGTCATAACGGTATTTACTACTCACTGACCTGTCATGCATGCTAGACCTAAACACATGTATACTCCCTTACATTTATCTTGTCTAACAAGACACTGATGGGAGCAGCCTGGGTATTTCCCAATTAGCCCTGACCCTTAGTTAACTTAGTGAGGTTTCAGGCCTAAAACCACACCTCCATACAGTGCCCCCTTGGGCTATTTCCCAGTGAACTCTAGGTAAGATACCTGCACAGTAGATACAAAAAGTGAATGTTCCTTTAAGAACTGACCACCCCTAAAATTGGAAAATGGTATGGCAGAAACTGGGCATAGACCAATGTCTTACACCATATACCAAAATAAAGTCAAAAGGGGTTTATGATTTATTTAGGAATAAAGGCTGATACTATAGGCAATTTGGGAGAGCAAGGAATAGTTTACTTATCAGATTTATGAGAAAGGCAAGAATTTATGACACAACAAGAAATAGAGAGCATTACAAAATGCAAAATGGATAATTTTGATTATGTTAAATTGAAAATTTTTTGCATAAACAAAGCCAATGCAACCAAGATTAGGAGGGAAGCAGAAAATTGGGAGAAAATCTTTACAACCAGTGTCTCTGATAAAGGCCTCATCTCTAAAATACACAGGGAACTGAACCAAATTTATAGGAATACAAGTCATTCCCCAATTGAGAAATGATCAAAGGATACGAACAAGCAGTTTTCAGAGGAAGAAATTAAAGATATCTATAGGCATATGAAAAAATGCTCAAAATCACTACTGATTAGAGAAATGTACATCAAAACAACTCTTAGGTACCACATCTCTCCTGTCAGACTGGCTAACATGACAAAACAGGAATATGATAAATGCTGGAGAGGATGTGGGAAAATCCGAACATTGTTACATTGTTGGTGGATTTGTGAACTGATCTAGGCATTCTGGAGAGCAATTTGGAACTATGTCCAAAGGATTATAAAAATGTGCCTACCCTTTGACCCAGAAATACCACTTCTAGGGCTATATCCCAAAGAGATCACACAAGTGAGAAAGGAAGCTGTATGTACAAAAATATTTATAGCAGCTCTTTTTGTGATAGCAAAGACCCATCAATCAGGGAATGGCTAAACAAGTGGTGGCATATGAATGTAATGGAATACTAATTGTGCTATAAGAAATGGGAAAGATACGGACTTCATAATAATCCGGAAAGATCTACATGATATGATGCTGAGTGAAGGGAGCAGAACCAGAAGAACACTGTACACAACCACAGACATATTGTTTCTGTGATGACTAACTTTGATTTGGCTCTTCTCAGTAACAAGGTTCAAAGATAGCTCCAAAAGACTCACAATGGAAAGAGCTATCTACATCCAGAGAAAGAACTGTGGGGTCGGAATGAAGATTGAGGCAAACTACTTGCTCTCTCTCTTTTTTTTTTCTTCTTTTTTGATTTTGTTTCTTCTTTCTCGTGATTCATTCCATTAGTTATAATTCTTCTTTACAACTTGACTATTGTGTAAATAAGTTTAATGCAAAGCTATACGTAGAACATATATCAGATTCCATGCTGTCTTGGGGGAAGGCAGGAGGGGAAGAAAATTTGGAACTCAAAAACACGTGGAACTGAGTGTTGTAAACTAAAAATAAAAAAAATCTAAAAAAAAAGAACTGACCATCCCTTAATCACACCCTAATCTCACCCCGAACAATCTAATTAACATTTTGGCACATATTTTACTAAGGTTTAACCTATATAAACTTTACCTGCACCCCTGTAAGAACCCTTAGGTTCCCTAAGAACTCTTGCCTGCTGAAAAGTATAATACATCTTTACCACCTTGACCTAAAGAATGCTTTAGATCATGAATTCATTTTAGATGGCCCTTACCCCCTCCAGTACTCTGGTCCTTGAGGGGTACCCCCACTCAACATCCCTGTTTGGGAACTCCAGTTCCTCAACATCAGGAGTCTAGGAAATAAATGAAAGTGTGAAAACATATATATATATACACACATATACATATACGTGTGTGTATATGTATATGTGTGTATATATACACACATACACACATACATATACATATATACTTTATGCATATATATGCACATATATGTATATACACACGTACATACATATGCACATATATATGCTGAAACACAATCAGAAACCCTCTCTAGCTAAAGATAATGTTACCTTTTCAAAGCTAAATACGTTAAAATCTTTTAGAAAATTTCAGAAAGAATAGATTTGTAAATAGAGGGAAAAGGGTGTCAACATGAAAGTAGTTCAAGAGTTACAAAAATGGCACACACAGATTTAGGCCTAAAAAGGACCTTTGAGAAAGGACCTTTCAAATGGAAATAAAAACAGGGGCCACTAAATTGTCCACAAGGATCCCCGTGGACTGCATATTGACTTAGAAAACCATAATATAAATTTCTTTCTTTTATCAATATATCACTACACTAAAATCGGCTAAGAACTACATTTTAATCTATATCTGGCACATAGTAGGTGCTTAACTAATGTGTACTGACTGACAGAAACTGACTCAAATTTATAACAAGAACTATTCCCCAGCTAAGAAATGGTCAAAGGATATGAGTAAGCAATTTTCAAAGGAAGAAATCTAAGCTATTAATGGCCGTTTTTTAAAAAATTCTATAAATCACTAATAATTACAGAAATGCAAATTAAAACAACTCTGAAGTTCTAAGTCATACCTATAGGGTAGGAAAACAGCACTATTGGTAGAGCTGTGAATTGGTCCAGCCATTGTGAAGAGAAATATGAAACTATGCCTTCCAAATTATTAAGCTATGCATTTCCTTTGACCCAACAATAACATCATCAGGCTTATACCCCAAAGAGATTCAAGAAAGAAGGAAGGGATCTTTACATATAAAAACATTTATAGCAGTTCTTTTTGTTAAAGCAAAGAACTGTAAATGAAAGGAGTAAATAAACATTTATTGGAGAATGGTTGAACAAATTACAGTATATGCATGTAATGGAGTATTATTGCATTATAAGTGATGAAAGAGACAGGTTCAGAAAAACCAAGAAAGCCCTTATAAGACTGATGCAGAGTGAAAAGAGCAGAAAAAGGAGAACAATTTCCATCATAACAACATTGTAAAGACAAACAACTTTGAAAGACTTAGGAACTTTGATCAATATAGTGACCAACCAAGATTCCAGAGGACTGATGACATCAAACAGAGAATGAGACACAATTTTTGGACATGGACAATGTGGAAATTTGTTTTGCTTGACTATGCTTATTTGTTACAAGGATTTTATTTTGTTTTGTTTTCCCAATGGCGAGAAGGGAGGAAAAGAAGAAGCAATGCATAAAGTTCAAAAAATTTTAAAGAAATAAATTTATATGCTTAATATAGAATAAAGTAACTTTTACCCTGAAATCCTGATTGGGAAGGCCAACTGAATTCCTTTCAAATCCAAACACTAGATTGGGTGAATAGGGATGATGTTATAAAAAAAGATAAATCAGGGTGGCAGGAGAAGGCATTTCAAGTTGCAGTCCCTCAAGTCTTAAGAAACTCAGAACCTCCAATTACAGAGTAACCACCTTGACACAAGACCTATGCTCTTTACCCAGAGTCTTTGATGAAATGGGGTAAAAAGTCCCTGCCAATAAGTTACACAGCATGGTTTCAATTTATTCCATGCATATTCACAGATTTCATGACTGAGCATAGTTTATATATATATACACATATACACATATATGTATATATTGTGTATATTATACATATATGTATATATTTAAACATTCAAAAGGCTGCTGACACTTCATGAAAAAGTTTGAAGGCAAGTGATTCAAAACAACAACTTAGAAAACTACATGTTTATAAATTTCTCTTTTTAATCAATATATCACCACACTAAAATCAAATTCTAAATACCATTATTTTAGTACTTCCTTTTATTTACTGCTTTTGCTACTGGCACAACATACAGAACCCCAAAACCTATATTTTCCTCAATCTCTATCATCATCATTATCATCATTATCATCGAGAGTTTTTACATGGCACTTGAAGGTTTTCAAAGCAGTTTACCTATGTTAATTCATTTTGTCCTCACGACTCTGAGAGGAAGGTGCTATTATTATCTCCACTTTACAAATGAGAAAACTGAGACGGAGAAGTTAAGTGACTTGTCCAGGATCCCACAGCTATTGAGGGATGCTGGCTTTGAACTTAAGTCTTCCTGATTCCAACTCCCAGCTCCAGCTGCTGTACCACCTACTTGCCTCCCCAGACCAGAAATACTATTGTTGTTGTTCAGTCATTTCAGTCATCACCAACTCTTCGTGACCCCATTTGGGGTTTTCATGGCAAAGACATTTCTCCAGCTCATCGTACATATGAGAAAACTGAGGCAAACGGGGTTAAGTGACTTGCCCAGAGTCACACACTAGTGTCTGAGGCCACATTTGAACTCAGGTCTTCCTGACTCTAGGCCTGGCACTAGTGCACCACCTAGCAGCCCAGACCAGCAACAGAAACAAACTAACTCAGGAGAATGGAAAGCAGGGGTGAGACTAAGCAACAAAATCCTCAGCCTCACATAATGTGTGACTTACAGCCGATGTGATATCCGAATTATAGGACAAATTATGATAATCTATAGTAAACTAGTTAATTGGAACCAAGAAAAATATATTTGATTATCCACTTCTAAGAGAACAGAAGCCCCCTTTCTAGCCTCTCACTCCAAACTAGCAGCCATTATATAGTCACAAAACTGTTCTGTGTAGTTCTGAGCATGACAAAGAAAAAAGCTAGAGAAGGTTTTTAGAGCTGTCACTATGCTCACAGGAATCTAGGAGTGAGCACTACCCTTTATGCACCTATAAGAAACAAGAAAATGGAATAATTACATATCGCCCCCAAGTATAGAAGATTTCCCCCAGGAGGTTAAAATTTTTAAGACAAAGCCATTACTTCAGATGGTATGTTACAGTCTTCTTCAAGGCATTCACTACCTAGATAGAAAGCAATCTGCCATTTTCTAGTGGAGACAGAGTAGAGTTATGGTTGATGGGCGGGCCATGAGGTTAGGAAAAACTGGGTTCCAAGCCTCCCTCTGACACACAATGGCTGTGTGACTAACGGTACCTTTCCACACTTCCTCTAGCAACTTTCTAAAAGCTTAAAAACCTGCTCCTCACTTGCTTCTCTGCATCAGTAGAGGAAGTTTCCACAAAAAGAATTTTGCATACCAATGAAATAAAAGGTTTAATTTTTTTTAAAATTTACGTAGTTTTCATAAAGATCTTTAGACTTAGAGAGTCTTCTGTTGAAAGAAGAGAAAACCTGAGCCTTGGAATTAGAAGGGAAATACTACCCTAAAGTTTACTTAACTTGCTGTTCAGGTTGTGAACCTAGTGCTTTTATAACCTCTTTCCACTATGTTGTCAAGAGAAACCCTTTGGGAAAAGCTTTTCCTGAATCTCTAAGATTTAATTCCTTTGGTTTTGAAGCAATGCCTTTGCTTTCACAAAAGATGATGGCTGTTCTCTTTCTGAATCACTGCCCTCATATTAACCCTTCCTTCATTTCTTTTAGGCTTAAGAAATAAGCAGGATTAATTTATGAACACAAACCACCTCTGGTGCAATAATTTTTCAAAAGCATGAATTTTTTAATGGAATTTATTTTCTTTTAACGAGCAACAGAAGATATGCTTAACACGAAGGATCATTTCCCTACTAAAAAAGCACAATGGCATCTGAACAAAGGAATAGAATTTATTTTGAAATACATTGTGTCAATGAGTAAGAAGTAGGGAAAGTCCTTCAATAACTAAAAAAAAAAATTCTATGACCAAATCACTATCTCAATGCCATAGTTCACTCTCTAAAACTCTAAGTTGCCAAGAAGGCTCTGACTTGAGTTGGTAGAGGAAATTTCTTCATCCAGGTTTCTTATACCAATGAAATCACAGGTCCAGACCCTATCTCTAGAAATTCTTTATTAAAATAGGTAATATTTGGGCACCATAACCAGTTGACTTGCCATCTCTATACCTTGCAGTCCTCTACTGGCCTGAACAGAACAGAATGATTTCAATCCCTTACTTGGCCTAGGCCAAGTATTCCCTAGGACCCAATTCTATGTCACTCCCCTTCCAAAATCCTCCTACTCACTCTCCCCAATTTCAAAGAAGCCCAGTTTTCTCCCTCTGGAGAGTGGAACACTTTCTCTCTTAACCCAACTATACCCAAAAATAGTCTGTCTTCTGCACTATACCACATTTTCCTCAACTGTTTTTCTCCATGACAAAATTTCTAGTTATGGCTCAGATACATGGACCCAAACCCCAATTTTACATTCTTTGTGAAACAGCATTGAAATTAATCAGTATTGAACAATTTTGTGAAAATCTCTAGAAGCATAAAATCTTAGTATTTTTCCCAAATTTTATGATTCTCAAATACTTTTTGAATACTCCTTGCTCCCCCCATTGCCATTTCCATATTTTCCTTCTACCATTATCACTTGGCAATCTCTCTTTTTTCTAAGGTTCTTGTTATTTAAATTTATCACCTAATTCAGGGCCTGATGACCATTACCTACTGAACCCCAGAACATTCTCTTTCCTTCTTCAATGAGTTCAATGCCTGGCTCACACACAGTCTGGGACTTCAACATACATACTGAAGGCTCCTTCAAAGTAAATGACCTCCCCCCAAAACCCAAATTTCCAAGTTGATCAACTTATTCAGTTCTTATGTCCTCTCTACTCCACCTCAGCTAAAAGGTGGTCAGAACCTTGATTTAGCCATTACCCACAAGTATTCTCTCTCTTCTGATTGATTGGAGGGGCTGGAAGACAGAGCAAAAACCTCCCAAAGCCTCCCTTTATAGAGGGCTCAGAATTTTTTCAGCCATCTCTCTATATTTGGTTTTGACTCTATGAACATCATGCTTTCCTCAGGATAAGCTCATCACCAGAAATCCCATCTTCTTAGAGACCACTGTGGCTTTGATACTCAATACCTCCTCAGTACCCTCAGTTGCCTCTACCCTTTGATTAGGGGGTTAGAGGATAAGGCAAAAACAAACAAACAAAAAAAAAACCTCCTCCCAAAGCCTTCATTTTTAGAGGGCTCATAATTTTCCAGCCATCTTTCTTCTATTTCCCATCAGGTTCTCTGCTTGGTTTCAACTCCTTGAACATTACCTCCCCCACCTGATACTCTCTAGTAAACACTCTACCTCACCCCACCCTAGCTTTTTTTTGTGTATTGTTTTTCCCCATCAGATTATAAACTCCTTTAAGGCAAAGATTGTCTTTCTTATTATTATTTGTATTCCCAGCACTTAGCACTGTGCCTGGTACTTAATGTTTACTATTATTGACTACTCCTAGTATCATTCTATCTTTCCATATGCCTTACAACCACCAAGATTTTCACCATTACCTCCAATTCCTCCACCCCTCAGTTTTTTCAGAGGACATCACTTGTACACTGGCTATATTTTCTTCCCTCCTTTATCTCAACCTCTTAGTAAGTTCACCTATCCTCCACACTGAAAATCTCTGTACCCTTTTCCCATCACCAAGCCAAACCCCAAACCTGGGTTACCCCTATCATCCACCTCCTTTGATCCTATTCATGTGGTACTGAATGGAACCTGGGGGGAAAAAAATCATAAAACAATGCTTCCTGTACTACAGAATTCCAGTTTAGAATGCCAAAGAATAAAATACACCTTTTTAGTTGATAACTTGTTACAGTCTATCAAAATATCTTGATCTGACATTTCCTAGCTTTATATCTCCTTTAAAGTATATTTTTTCTTCTAAACATAATTTACTTAGCTAATGAAAAAAAACATTACTTACCTACAGAAAATTCTCAAGTGAAGTTCTTCTACATTCTCCAAAAAAGTATTCATTCCTTGCACTACGGTTTAAAGCTGTGGTATCAAACTTAAATGGGGGGAGAAGGGAGAAGGGCATCCCCACAGCCCACATATTGACTTAGAGAAACTTAGAAAACATAAAAATTATATTTTTATTTATTTTGTTATATGTTTCTCAATTATATTTTAATCTAGTTCTTCACTTGGGAGTGTTGTGATACACTTGTTTGGCACCTCTGGTGTAAAGCACCGCAGGTGCTATGCAGAATTCCATTATGAATCCTCCCCTCAAAACTGCTTACAACCAAGTAAAGGAGATAAAATGTACATTTTATACATAAAAGGCTAAAGCACAAGGAAATATGTAAGTGCTATATGAGTAGTACAGCCTGCTACAGAAATTCAGAAGTGTTTAGATAAGGATAAAAGTGTACAGAAGAAAGACTATGAACGACGTATCATTCAAGCTGCCATTTACACTGTGAAGGCTCTTGCCCTGTTGACAAATTAGTGGTTCGGATAGTCAACAAAATCCACTAGCTTCTACAACAAAAGCTAGTAGAACTTAAGGAGTAACTGCTTGACCATGATGGAAGACATGGATAAGAATGCAACGAACTTTCATTAACCTTACCTTTTACCATACTAACGACAACATTCATTGCTTCTTCACTACAAACTCCCCTTTAAAAACTTCAAAATAGAAATGTTCAATCAATAGAACAGAAAAATGACATGAAATACAGTTTTCAACAAAGGAACACCAATGCCACATATACACTATCCCTTTGGGAACAAAATAATTAAAAACTGCAAATGACTACGTTCTAGATAGAATGAAACAGAGTATGATTCTTAAATGACTATGCCAATAAGTATGAACTCTAATTTAAAGCAATACAAAGAAAAGCTATGACCAAATTTGGTTTGTTTTTTACTAAAGGAATTATGGAAGAGCAAACAAAGGCTGCCAATTACATTTTTAGTTAAATTCTGGATCAAAACTCACCTCCAAGAAGTCTTTTCTTTTTGATTAATCAAGTAGTATTATTCCTTATTCTACATTAATTTTCCATTTATTGATACAGCATTTTGTAACTACTTTGCAGTCACTCTATGTGTTATGTGCCCCTAATAATTATACAGTAAACTCCCAGAAAGCAGAGAATTTAATATTGTCTTCTCCAAACCTAGTAAATAGATGATTAACTACATAAAAATTTAAATAAAACTAGCTTTCTTCACATGTAATAAAGTTTTTTTTCATTGTTCCCTTGTTTGGTATGAACAGGTCTTTTGTTTTATAGCAGACATGGTAGCAAGGCAATTTTTAAGACGCAACCTAGCTATAACAAACAACTATGAAAAATTCAAAGAAATATGGACAGACCTGTGATGCAGAATGAACAAAAGAGAACAATATACACAACTGCTATAAATATATAAACAAAAAGCACTTTAAATGACAATAAAACAGACTGACAACATTGATACTAACTTGTAAAGTATCCTAGGTAAGGCTGTATGTATTATCAGTTGGAATCATTCCACTATGCTTAATCATTTAAGGAGATTATACATTTTGGGAGTTTAAATGATGAGTATACTGGAGTTTTGTACAATGTGACAAAACAAAATTTATCAATTAAAAATGAAGGAAGAAAGCTATCTAAACAAGAACCCAGCAATGAGAAAAAAATTTTAAGTACATAGCAATTTGTTTTTTATTTGCCTTTCATATTCAAAGTACAGTGGCTCACGTGAAAAACAGTTTAAGACCTTCATGACAACAAATAATGGCCCAGGGATGAAACTAAACACTCAGGTTTTATTTAAGTAAACTGAGCAATATCATTAAATTTCACACCCAGACACCTTTAAAAGGTTCTGGAGACTAGGGTTGTAAGAGAAAGTAATCAGACACATTCCTTTAGCTGTTGACTCCTCCATGATCACCAGAGCCTTTGATCAGCGAGTGTCTTCATGCTGCCCTCATGGGGTCTGGCAAAATGAGAGTAACAGCTGGTACACATCCTTCCCTGATTTTATTGGGGACGGGTTACAGGAGGGAGGAGGTCCAGTAGCAACAGATATGCTGCCTAATAGTAAAATGCTAACCTGCAAGGGTTATTCTTAGTTATTTTAGAAGCAAAGAAATTCTTTAAAGTAGTCATGCAATTGACACTGATGTATTCCTTGACATATCACACAGGTCAGTTAGTGAGGAAACACCTATCTACCTTATAAAAGCAGAGCTGTTGGATATAAAATATCACCGCCATCCCCCACCTCCACCACAGCCTACTGTCAATAACTCAATACCCCACCTTCTCAAAATTCAAACCCCTCTCAATTTTAAGGGCAGCTTTTGAAATCTCTTCTCAAGTACCTATTTTTTAAAAACACTTAATGATCTCTCAATCATTCACGTCAGCCTTTAAAGAAAATGTCACACCTAAAGGCTTCAATCCCCTTCCCCCAACTTCTCCCTGTCTAAATCAAGTCAGCCAAGCACAGAAATTGATCCTGTGGCCAGCAAAAGCATTTCCTTTCCTGTGGACAGCCAAAAGCAGGGGAAGAAAATGGAAGTGACTTGGAATTGTGGCACCAAAAAGGCCAGACGAGCAAGGACATAATCAACTCCACATGAGCCACTTCAACCCCATCTCAATGAAAAGGGCCTAAAGACTAACCCCAGGAAAGGTCACTGGGATCAAGGGTCACAAGCAGAAAAAGGCGACAGTGACTGGCTGCCGGCTGCAATCAGAATCAATGTGTTCCTAATTACACACAGAGAAAGGGGTATGAGATCCGAGTTAGGGTTTATTCACAGCATTAGCACATTAAAAAAAAAAAAGTCAAGTGTTCCTGTTGTACTCTCTTCCAAATAGGCACTAAACTAACTATTTCTTCCTGTCTCTAGAATACAGGAAACCAAGAACTCTGAGAAGATAAGACAATTCTGGCATCCACAGTATGTTATATACAAAGCTTTGCTTAAGTGTATTAAGAGGCACAGTTATGGATAGAGAAATTATGAAAAAGGATTTAAGGAGATTATTTTTAAAAGACAAAATGTGGCAAGCGTCAAGGGGATTACTTTTCAAGTAGTATGCAACTTCAACACTTACTGCAAATCCAGCACTTTACAAAGGTAGATTTGCAAGCTTGTCTTTAGCGATCGGCTTCATAAGGAAAGATAATAACCACAAAACTCGAACGCTGAAAGCATTATCTTCAAATTCTTGCAACGAATTCTTAAAAACACATAAAACAAATGCAAAACTAATGGGAAGAACAGATACAGACTACATATCTAACTTGCACCAAGTTAGAGGATGGGCAACAGGAATGAGCCCACTGTTTCAGTTATCATAGCTTAATGAGTAATATTTTATCACTATTGAGCATTACAGAAGAATAGTTTTTTTCTTGGCAAGTATGCTATTATGGCTGGATTTGGGGTTGTAATTAACCAGTTAAGAAATGGAGAAAGATAAAAGCCTAAAAAGACACACATTTCTATGAAGCACAGTCTGGTAGACAATGACAGAAGTAGAGAAACAACAGGCAAAATAAGGAAAAATTTAGTACTCTAGAAAAGGTACTAGGATTTCTGAAACATTACACATCAAGCACATTCCATACAAATTCCTCTTCTTACAGTGATGAACTAGAACTCTGCAATATGATTTATATGAAAGTTAAACCTATATTTTAAAAAAATCTTAGCTACAAATGAACTTTAACCAACACGAATATTAGAACACTGTCAGAAAACCTTTTTATCATATTTACTTGCCTCTTGAGTGTTTCCCTGAGACCTGAAAACATACACAATATTCTAACATAAGCTTCAAGGTTCCAATAAGGAATCCCTGGGTAGAGCTACATAAAAAATGATTCAATAAAACTATATTCCTTGTGCAACTCTGCTTTGTTCCACTTGTGACGGAAATTGGATCAGATGTTGCATGATGAGTTGTGCTACGCTATCATAGCGTAGCTGCTCTACTTCATAGACAAGGACTCTGAAAACATACCTGACATGTAAACCAGCCACGTTATTATCTTGCCGCAGTAACGGTGTACAACCGATTGGCAAACCCAAAGACACCTGAGGATAAATACCAATCTACACCAAAGAAATACTAGCCCCAAAGACTTTTATCAGAATTAAACAGGAAGACACTGCCAACCAAATCTTTTACTCTAATGCTATAGTAAGCACAAAATAACCAGAAAAAAGAATATCAAATCAATAAGAAAAATAAATGTCCTTTAGGGAAATGAAAATATGGCATCCAAGTAACAATCCAATTTGAAGACCTACACAGATGAGGTCATATCAAACTTCTTATATGGTTGTGAGTCCTAGATCCAACCAAGATGCATTATTAAAATAACCATCACCTACAAATTAAACTACCATCACCATAACATTGAATGGCAAAACAAACAGACTACAAAAGCTATATTGTAAGGTACTAAACTCTGAGATGAGGTAAGGGAGCAATGAGCAACTCATCTGGATGTGTAATTTCTGTTTCATTTATTTTAATTGCATATTATATTGAATCTTTAATTCAGAAAATATGTATATAGATTAATTCCACCTACAAGAAGTCATAAAACTTTGATGTTAATTTTAAATTTATAAGATATTTGTTTGATTATTCCTTAGCTGAATCTATTTTTAAAGGTCAAATGGTATGAGAAGTAGACATCTAACACATATATGGACAAAAAGAAGAGTCTCAGTTTCTTACATTAAATCTACATAATATCCTTTTGGATGGCTTCATGATCAATGGGAAAGCGCAGTGGCTTAATAATCAGAGGACCTGTATTCAAATACCACTTCCAATGCTTACAACCTGTGTGACCTTGGACAACTCACTTAAATCCTATTGGAGTGGGGTCTCAGGTTCCTCATCTGTAAAATGAGGAGGTTAGACAAGATTGCCAAGTAAATGCCTTCTAGTTTTAAATCTGTGATCATCTGACTTGAATTACATGTAAACGGCATAATTCTGTTGTTTTTGTTCTAGGAAATCTCCAATGACAAGGACTGAACTCCTTTACATTTTAGGTAACTTGAAGCACAATGAATTATCTTCATCTTTTTCCTGGAAAATTTCTAGTAATATAAGTTAATTATTATTATGGAGCAGTTTAGGTCATGGCTAGAAGAAGAAATCTCAAAGTCCTTTCCAGCCTTAGAAGTCTATGTTAAATATTAAAAACATACTAAAAGCAGAGAGAGAGAGACAGAAATAGAGACTAAAAAGCTTGTCCGTGCTTATGATTCTATAGTTTTACATCATATTGACAGGCTATTCCATGAAGATAAACTAATGGGGGGTGGGGAAAGATTACCATAAGTGCCAAAATCAACAACATTTCCACTCTATAAATTCATCAAAACAGGACAGAACAGCATTTAGACAAAATTTTTATTGTACAACAGTACAAGGAGGACACCTTATAGATAAGAGTTGAGGGAACAGATAACACCTCTATCAGAATAATCTGGGAAGGCTCCAACCACCTTGGTGAAACAACAGTTATTACAGCAATAGAACTTTGGAAACATTTTTAGAAACACATATGAGCACTGAGCAAGACAAGCTTTCATAAGAAGATAACCTCATGACAATCTCAAGTTTTTGTTTTCAAAAAGAAGAGAGTTATAGACAAAACAGTATTTCCTAATCTGATAACTAGCCAAACATTAAAAACTTCTGAGAAACTTATGAGGCAAAAAAAATTTACCTTTACCTCTTTCCTATTTCCTCATCAACTTAAGCACAATTTACAAGCAGATGGAAAGGTGTGTGAGTATCCCACTACACTAGATGGTACTTTCTTAGGATTTTTAAAAATTACATCCTTTGTTTGAATAGCATCAAGCTTCAAGTAAAACAAAATACTAATTAAAGTAATAAGAGCACCATGAATAAAATAACAAAAACGTATTTTATTTATGTATATTGTCTCCTATTGCTCTCTTACATCAAAATATGTGGAAATAGTTAATATCAATCTGAAAACTGTGGGCAAAGCACTACTATAACATAAGGTGTATAAAAGAGAAGAAAACGAATAAGCAGTTATATAGTGCTTCTATGTTCCAGGCACAGTACTAAGCAGTTTCTACAAATACTTTGTCATTTGATCCTCACAACAACCTTGAGAGGTAAGTGCTATCATTATTTACATTTTACAGTTGAGGAAACTGAGGCAAACAGAGATCAAGCACTTGTCCAGGGTCACATAGCTAACAAGTGTCTAATGCCTTATTTAAACTCAGGTCTTTTTTACTCCAGGCCTACCACTCTATGCACTGTACCACCAGCTGTCTCTGAAACCCCTGCCTGTGATCAGAGATAGCAATCTGTATATTAATTGTGTATTATCCTTCCTTCACATTTCATCAATAATTTCATTAGTGTGGGACACTCCCTCTTTTGATTCAGAACTCAACCTTTCTATAGATCAGTAGGAGCAAAGACTCACAGACTTTCATAGTCGGAAGGAGTTTTAGAAGTCATCTAACCCTAAAAAAGAAGACTAACAACCAAGCTGACCAATTGTCATCCAGCCTTGCTTGAAGACTTGCACTGAGTGATGGAGAACCCACTACTTCCTGTGGCAGCACACTGCATTTCTGTACAGTTTTAATTGTCTTACATGGAGTCTAAATTTGTCTTTCTGTAACTTCTGCCCATTGCTCCTAATTCTGCTTTCTGTTGTCAAGAACAAGTCCAATCCCTTTAAATATCAACTCTTTCTTTTCTCCAGGCTAAACATACGCAATTCCTTTGGTAGAGCCTTGTATGTCATGAACTTGAGGTCCTTCATCATTCTGGTTATTGCCCTTTGGACATTCCAGTTCATCAATGTCCATTCCACAATACTGTATCCAGCTGTGGTGTGACTTTGAGGGCCAAGTTCAGTGAAGCTGTCACCTCCTTAGAAACCACTTCTCTTAGTACAGCCTAGTATCACACTATTCTTCTTGACTGCCACATCACACCGCTGACACAGAATGAGCCTGCAGTCCATTATAATGTTTTATAGCCTTTTGTTGTTGTTGAGTTGTATCCCACTCTTCATGATCTCATTTGGGGTTTTCTGAGCAAAGATACTAGAGTGGTTTTGCCATTTTCTTCTTCAGTTCATTTTACAGATGAGAAACTGAGGCAAACAGGGTTAAATGACTTGCCTAGGGTCACAGGGCTGAGGCCGGACTTGAACTCAGGAAATCTTCCTGACTCTGGGCCTGGCACTTTATCCACTGCACCATCTAGCTGTCCATCTTGGGCTTGTGAAATTGAATGAACATAACTCTAAAGATCTTACATTTACTTCCTATTAAATATCGTCTTATGAGATTCATCCCAACATTCTAGCCTGAAAAGATCTTTTTGAATCTTAAATCAGCCATCCAGTGTGTTAGCTATCCATCTTAGTTTTATATCGTCTCTAAGTCAGATATTAATGCCAATTAGACCTTTACCTAAATCACTAAAAAAAAAAATCTAAACAGTCTAAGGCCAAGCACTGGTCACTGGGATATCACGCTACAGACTTTCTTCCAGTTGCCTTGAGAGGTGGTGTTTCCTTCTTTGGAGGCCTTAAAGCAGAGGCTGGATGGAACCATCTGTCAAGTAGGTTATAGTGGGTATTACTTTGGTGTATGTCTTGAACTAAATGGTCACCAAAGTCCTTGACAACTCTCAGATTCTGGGATTCACTGAAGTTAACATCGAACAGAAAACTTGTGTGGTCTGGCCATTCGACTGATTGTGAATCCATCTAACTGCACTTTTATCTAGCCCATAGCTTATTCAATAAACTTTACTAAATGCTGTACTAAAATATAGGTAAACTTTATCTACAATATGTCCTTGATTTAACTTGTCTAATAACCCCTGTCAAAAAGGAAATAAGTTTAGCATGGCACAACGAGGATGAAGAGATTCTTGATCATCACTTTTTCCCAGATGTTTCTCAAAAGATGTTATAAAAATAACTCATCAACCTATAGCCAAAGTGACATTAAAGCCCTCTGAACTTAGCCAGGCTGATCCTTATACAAAAGACAATCAGAGAACCTATATTCAAAGCTTTTCCCACTTAGCAGGCCTTCACAGAACTTATACTCCCTTGGCAGAGGCTTCAAGGACCCAGGGTCACTCCCCTGCTACAATGAGGTGCTACAGTAAAATTTCTGTGGAGTCAGTGGAAGGAATAAATGAGCATAAACTTTGGTGATGGAGCATGAAACAATACAAGGATCCTCTCTTAAAATGAAAGACAAGTATGTATGTTTTTATGTATGTATGTATGTATGTATAGAAAGTTGCCTGGTGTACCCTAAATTAAAATATGCCTACAATTACAATGGACCCTTATTTCAATAGAATGGGTGTTGATGAACAGTATTTCACCATAGGTATGGTGACCATAATCTTAATTTCAAGAAAAGAAAGTGCACATTCACTTAGGCTTTGCAAAAGAAGAACCCTGTTGAACCATACATCCAGTTTTAAAACATGCTCACCATAGCACCAAGTCAAATCACAGCCTTGGAATGGCAACAGGTAACATTAATCTTGATATAACACAGCCTATAACAAGGATGTTGATTCTGTCTCCTTCACACCAATGACATAAAGGGGTCATTCCATCATAATCAATGTACTACACCAAAGTCTTCTAACTTGAAATCAAAAGATCTGAGTTCACATTCCCCCTCTAATACTTGTCAGCCATGTAGAATGGGAGAGTCAGAAGATCTGAGCTGCTATAAATATTTTGGTATACATATCCTTTTCCTTTTTCTTTGATTTCTTTGGGATACAGACCTAGCAGTGGTATTGCTAAGACAAAGGCATGGTTTTACAACCCTTTGGGCGTAATTACCAATTGTGCTCCAGAGGGGTTTGATCAGTTCACAACTCCATCAATATTGCATTAGTGTACCAAAGGAAGAAAATTTAAATTTATTAAGGAGCATCATGGGCCACACTACAATTGACAGACATTTCCTCAAAATCATTGAGTCAATCTATACCATCTCTGATTGCAACAGCTTTTGCTAATGCTTTGAAACACAGTTTTATAAAAATAAAATAAATATTTAAGGAAAAGCAAAGGAATTTACCAAGTCTTCTACCATAATGCTGAATTTACTTTAACCACACACTGTAAGGTATAATTCTAGGAGGAATAAACCTAACAAAATATCAAAGTCCCAACTTCATTATCATCTGACATTTTAAATGCTTTATGCCATAAAGGAACACTAGTATAAAAAAAAGTCAAATGACCATATAGAAAGAATTTTTAAAACTATGAACAGATTCTTCATTATCTTCTTCAATAATGTTTTTGTTTTTAAGAAATAAAACATTCTTGTTTTAGAAACATAGAAAGTGAGCATAAGCACAAGGATCATTAGTTTCAAATTCAAGAAAAAAAGAACTATACTATACTCTCCGACTTTATTATACTGCCCAAGTTAACAAAATAGAAAAAGAAAAAACTAGATATAATGGCTCTTGTACTCCTCTCAATTCTACCATCTTCACAAACTTACTATGCCTGGATTTCCACTCTCAATGATCCATTAACAAAATGGAATAATACCACCAAACATCCTCATGATATAAATGAGAAAACTTGGGCTCAAAGTACAAATGTTTCCATGATACAGATTAGAAAACTTGGGCTCAAAGTAATAACCTAGAAGCTATATAACCAAGTATTGGAACCTAGATCTCCTGATCCCTAATCCAATGTTCTCAGTAGAGCACACTGAAAAGCAGTGAAGCACAATGGAAAAAGGATAAGACTTGGGGTCAGAAGAACTGCTTTCTAAGGCCAGGCTCTAAAACTCACAATCTGTGTGACCACGAAAAGTTCAATTCCCCTCTCAGAGACTCAGTTTCCTCCTATGTAAAATGGGGGAAATAATACATACACTGCCCACCCTCAGAGTACTGCAGTAAAGCCCCACTGTACACTCCAAAACAAATTATACTAATTATATGTTTAACCTTAATGTAAGCCAGGTTTTTAGGGGTTTTCTGTCCTTTGCCAGTCAAAGCATCACTCAAATTTGGCATAAAACTACATTCATAGTCCCAGAAATTTGCTTCCTATTCTGTAAGTCTTACTATAAAGCAAAGACCATCCTCATAAGAGAGTACCAACAGTGAAGAAAAATTATGAAAGATTAATGTAACTAACTTAACTGCAAATATTGTCTTAATCTAAGTGAACCTCACACAAAGAGGTAGCTAGGTGGGATAGGAGAGTGCTGGACTTGGAACTCAGGAAGACCTGAGTTCAAATGCTATCTTAGAGACCTAACAGCTTTTTTACCTCAACTCTTAACCTCTCTCAGTTTCTTCATATGTAAAATGGGAATAGTAATAAAGCCACTTTACAGCTACTTTTGTGGGGATCAAATGAGGTAACATATATAAAACACTTCTCAAACTTTCAAGTTCTATATTATTATCATTATTCCACTAGTCCTAAGCACATATAAACCTTTTTTTTTAAACTTGATTCCTCCCTTACCCTATTTTTATTTTAATCAAACAATCAAATTGATCCATGAGCTCATCAGTTTAGGAGTTATCTCCAATAATGCAAATTACAACCCAGTCATTTCTGCTCATCATATGTGACTCCTATCTATGTTCTCCCAAAAGGTGTCCAAAGGCTCAACCAATGTGTTAGAGGCTTTCTTCACTTTCTCCAGACATTGTATAGGTGCCAACAAAGCAAGAGGACCATCCACCTGTTGTCCATCTCTCTCCCAAAGTCACAAATCATCCCATCTGTTCTATCAAACAATTCTTTGATGATGTCATTTATTCCTGTTCTTCTTTGGAGTTCCTTTTTGGTTATATGTTGTGGTCTGTTTATACCCACCATATGTCTTTCCATTGCTGTCTGTAAAGTTCATTTTTAGTTTTTCAGAGGTAGTGATGTTGCAGGTCTCATTACCATAGAACATACCTGAGTAATATGTTTGTATTGAAAGATGGGCCTTTGCTGTTATGGAAAGCTGGGGATCAGTAAAAGTATTTTGCAATTTCTCGAAAGCAATACAGCCTTTCCTCCTTTTCAACTCTGGACCTAGTTCACCATCTATCTGTGATGTCTGCACCAGATATAAATACTATTGGATAAGTTCTACAGGGTGTTGAAAGATGAACTCAGGGTAATAAACATTCTTCATCTTTTTATTCTTTCCTGTATGGATGAATAGTTCAAATTCCTTTGAGTGATTACGGATCACTTTTAGGAGACTCTACAATGACTTGGAGCTTTATGCAATCAACATAATGTCATCAGCAAATAGATGCATCTGAAAGACTCACCATCCGGATTCTTTCCTCAACCTGGACTCTGTGCTAGATTTCATACACCTCCCTGTTTTATGACTCATTTGATGTCTCTCATCAGAGCATCATGGAACAGGATTATTTCTGTTGCGACATATTCCAAGGAATTTTGGACAATCTTATTATATGAATGGGAGACATGTTTTTGTAAAAGAGCCTACAGAATATTGTTCTACTGAGTCAAATGCTTTCTCACCATCAACAAACAACAAGCACAATGGAGTCCTTATTTTTACATCTTTCAGTCAACTGTGAGATAGTAATGATTTAGTCAATTGTTGAATATCATGTGTAAAAGCCTAATTGTTCTCTATTCATTCATATTCAATACTCTCATCAAGGATGGCGTCAATTTGTATATAGCTGACCTTTATGCAAAGATTTTGTATAAATGCTTGATAGACATTAATGTTTGTAGCTGATGTTTTCTTGGTCACCGATTTTGGTATCAATAAGATCTGAGAATTTTTTTCACATAGTTGATATCCTTCTTTCCTTCAGATACCTTGTAATCAATTTCTCAATGCCTTGACAATTGTATTGTCTCCAGAATATATTTCCTTTATATATAACTGACACAATTTAGTAGCTATTCCTTTATTTGTTCTCTTTAATTCCATTTTTGTTTCCTCTGTAAATGATCCAGGTACTCTGATATCCAATAGTCCAAGTCAATCAATAAGTATTTATTTAGTGCTTACTATGTGCCAGGCACCATCTATATGTGGTGGTTCCATTATCCTTGTTGGAAAAAAGTTTATTTTTAATAATTTCTGTAAATCTTTTCCTTTTTATTCTGTTTGAAGTTTTCTTTCCATTTTCATCTTTGAATGCCCTTCACATGGCTTTACTTGGCTATCTCGCCAAGCTTTATTTAGAATGACTTTACCATCTATTGGTTCTGTTTTATAAAATGATACTGCTCATAACTACACATTATAATTCTTCACAAGATTTTATAGACAAATCTAAAGTCTAACTCAGTGTAGCCTATGGCAGCCATTTCCCTCCAATAGGCAAGTAAGTCAGATGTTTTATCACTAAGAAGTTTTCTTGGGCTTTTTTGGTTTCCTTGTCATAGCCAATAATTTACATTGGTTTAACTTCTAGATGAAATTATTATAGTAGTCATCAATGTCATCTCTGTTGTTTATTTCCCATCTTTTATTTTCAACAGCTTGTTTAGATAGTTTAAGGTTACAGCTTCTTAATTGCATGCCATAATTTTAAAATTCCTTATGAAAATGAAATGAAAGTAATGAAGAGATTTAAGGGATTACATCTGGTAGATAGAGTGCCTGAGAACTATGGACAGAGTATCCCAATATTGTACAGAAGGCAGCGACAAAAAACATTTCAAAGAAAAAGAAGAGCAAGAAAGCCAAAATACCTGTCTCAAGAAGCTTTACAAACAGCTGAGGAAAAGAGGAAAGGAAAGCAAAAGGGGAAGAAGAAAGGGAAAGATATACTCAACAGAATGTAGAATTCCAAACAATAGCAAGGAGAGATAAGAAAGTTTTCTTAAATGAGCAATGCAAAAAAAAAAACAAAACGAACAATCAATAGAATGGAAAAGACAAGAGATTTCTTCAAGAAAATTAGAGCCATCAAGGAAAAATTACATGCAAAAATGGGCAAGATAAAAGACAAAAATGATAGGTACTTAACAGAAGCAGAAAAGATTAAGAAGACTGACAAGAATATACAGAAGAAGTATGCAAGGAAGATCTTAATTAACATCACTGATAACCAAGATGGTGTGCTTACTGATCTAGAGCCAGACACCCTGGAGAATGAAATCAAGTGGACTTTGGGAAACACTGATAATAATAATGCTAGTAGAAATGATGGAAATATAGCTTAGCTATTTAAAATCCTAAAAGATGCTGCTGCTAAGAAGGTACATTTAATATGCCAACAAATTAGGAAAACTCAACAGTAGCCACCAGATTGGAAAAGATCAGTTTATACCCTAATCTTAAAGAAGGGCAATGCCAAAGAATGTTCAAAATACTGAACAACTGCACTCATTTCATATGCCAACAAGATTATACTTAAGATTCTGTAACCTAGGCTTCAGTAATATGTGACCTGAGAATTACCAGAAGAGCAGGTTGGTTTTCAAAGAAGCAGAGGAACTAGAGACCAAATTGCCAACATTCACTGGATTATGGAGAAAGCAAGGGAGTTCCAGAAAAATGTCTATCTCTGCTTCACTGACTACACTAAAGCCTTTGACTGTGTGGATCACGACAAAATGTGGCAAGTCCTCAAAGAAATGGGAGTACCAAATCATCTTGTCTCTTGAGAAACCTGTATGTGAGTCAAGAAGCAACAGTTAGAAATGAACATGGAACAACCGAATGGCTTAAGGTTGGAAAAGGAGTACAATAAGGCTGTAAATTATCACCTCATTTATTTAACTTATATGTAGAGCACATCATGTGAAATGACAGGCTGGATGAATCGAAAGCTAGAATTAAGGTTGCCAGGAGAAATATCAACAATCTCAGATATGCAGACTCCGGTGGAAGAAAGTGAAGAAGAATCAAGAAGCTTCTGAATGAGGATGAAAGAGGAGGGTATAAAAGCTGGCTTGAAGCTTAACACGAAAAAAAAAAACTAAGATCTTGGCACCTGGTCCCATCACTTCCCATCCAACAGAGGGAGAAGAAATGGAGGCAGTATCAGATTTTACATTCTTGGGCTCAAAGATCACTTGCAAATGGTGACTGCAGCCATGAAATTAAAAAATGCTTGCTCCAAGGAAAACTATGGCAAATCTGGACAGCGTACTAAAAACCAGAGATATCAGTTTGCTAACAAAAGTCCACATAATCAAAGCTATGGTTTTTCCAGTAGCATGTACAGTTGTGAAGGTTGGACTATAAAGAAAGCTGAGCACCACCACAGAATCAACCCTCTCAAATTGTGGTGCTGATGAAGACTTTTGAGAGTCCCTTGGACAGTAAAGAAACCTAATCACTCAATACTTAAAAGAAATTAACAGACTATTCACTGAAGGTCAAATATTGAAGCTTAAGCTTAAACACTTTGACACATAATGAGAGGACAGGACTCGTTGCAAAAGGCCTTGATGTTGGGAAAGATTGAAGACAAAATGATAAAGGGACGGCAAAGGATGAAATAGATAATGTCATGGAAGCAATGAACATGAGCTTGAACAGGCTTTGAGAGATAGTGAAGGATAGAAGGACCTGGTATGCTATGGTTCGTGAGGTCATGGAGTGTCGGATACTACTGAATGACAACAAATTTTTCTCATTACTTCTTATTTACTATAAATTCTAATCTGAGCTCTGATGAGTATCCGGATGGTCTGACTATGCAAAGAAACCTGCCTCAGGGATGACTTCCACTTACATATGAAGTATTTTTCATTCTTGGGCTATCATTTGGTGCTTGCCATGTCCCTCAATGACCATTTCTTTTCTGAAGAAACTGTTCACAAGATAATGGCCTGAGGCTTCTGCATAATATACAAGGATTTGGCCTCTCTTTTTTTATCTTGAACCAAACTTTCCCTTATATTTCTTCCTATTCTCACCTTTTCCCACCTTTTCATTGAAGTCGCAGTCAGAGCGTATGTTGATTTGATTTGGAAGGTCTTATCAAGTTCTTCACAAACTTTCTCTACCACTTTGTCCTCAGCAACTGATGTTGGTGCAAAAGTTGCACTTATTTTCATGGTAGTTCTTTGGCAGATGATTATCATTAGTACTTCAATACATGAAAAGGATATGTCCCATAAAATAATATTTTTTTGTAGCTCTAGGGTGTACAATGAAACCTTCTGCATCAGTTCCTTTCTCTGTCTTTTAAAGGAATATCTATAAAACGTTCTTCCATTTAAGCTGCAACTTCCTTCTTTTTTCTAGGTCCAATTATAGCAAGAAATGTCAGGATTTATACCATTCATCTCACCCAGAAATGTATAATCATCAGTCATTGGACAAGGATTTCACATTTAGAGTATCAACAGTAGAATTAAAGTTTGTTGATAGTCTAAAAAGTGTGATTCTTCATGCTCTCAGCTCCTTTCCTGCCACTTATCCAGGGTGACCGCAGAGGCAGAAGACACTGCACATGACTGAGGGCTGCTTTTTATTTTTATTTCATAGGTGACCATAGACAAAAAAAGACTGGTCACCAAGTGGCCACCCTACTGATGATTTGTCTCTCCATGACTAACCAGACTCATCATCAGAAAGTGGTGGGTCTGCTTCCATGGCCACACTTCAAATCCTCTCTAGCATACGAGAACTTACCACAACCTGAGATCCGTTGGCACTGCCTTTGACAACCCAAAGGCACTTCTGTACCATAATAAAAACATCAGAGTAGAACTTTTATCTCTTTTAAAAAGAAATCTATAAAGCAATTTTCCTCCTTTATTTGCACAGGAAGAAACTTTTAACTTTAAATAGTGTGGTTACCATACTTCAGCTCACTATTTCTGCAAAGAAAGAATCCTAGATGAAATGCCAGGTCATGATTTTTTAATTTTTATAAAGTCTATCATATACTATATAACTTAGGGCTTACAACAGTACTAATAAATGTTAGCATGCATTTTTATTCCATAATATTCTAGAGGGAAGCATATCAGATAAGTCCTCTTTAACTAGCTAAGCAGATAGAGAAAATCTAAACAAAGCTTTTTTTTAGCAGAGGAAAAGAACAGGTCAGGAAGACTAAATAATCTCAGTTTACCCTGAAAGGTATTTAGGGTTCATGTAGTATTAATGGTCAATTCAGTCTCAGAGAAATGAAATCACCTATAGAATCCAAACAAATAGATACAGACTGTGCACTTACTGTTCAAGGTTCTGTGCAGGATTAAAAAAAGAGAGATAACACATAGTCACCACTCTATAGAAGACCACAGTCTAACAGGGACAAAAATACAACTATACAAATAAAGATAGTACTATAACTATAGGTAGAATATAAGTACCACAAGAGAAGTACAAAGTGCTGTAATCTTATAGAAGAGGGAGAAATCACATACCTTTGGGAAGGCAAAATTTGAGTTCCAAAAGATTTTTTAAAGGCAAAGACACAAGGGAGGGCATTTCTAGCAGAAAGAACAAAATGAGTAAAAGTTCAAGGTCAGGAAAACTCCAGGAAGCTCATGGAAATGGTGAATAGCCACTGGCTGGCTTACATGTAATGAAGCTAAAGGAAAATAAGGAAGATAGGGCTATATTATGAGGGGTCTTGAATGTCAGGCTATTCTTTATTCTCTTTAGTCACTTTATTCCCTAGAAAAAGGGGCACCTTTGAAGGTCAGTCCCCACGGAGGTCCTTATCTTCTGACATCATTACATATCCCTGTTCCTTCACTGCCTGTATCCTCATCCCCTTGAAAAGGGGAAGTAGATAGTCTCACTGAAACAGTCTTGTGCTTCCCTGCTATGTCACCTTCTGTAACACCTCCCCTGAATCTTTGTAAGAAGTATTAACTATTCAACTTAACTCTGCATCCTTTTTGCTTCTTCTTCATTCCCATTTCTAAGAGAATACAGGGGAGAGGAAGAAGAAAGAAAAATATAGGTGTGGAGTGGTCAGGGGGCAAAGACTAGATGGTGGAGCACAGGCAGCAGCCCAGCTGAACTTCTCCAACATTCCTCTACCAATAACTTTAAAATAACTCCTCAAACTAAATTTTGGAGCAGCAGAGCCAACAAAAGGTCTGAGACATTCTTCCAGCCTAAGACAACTTAGGAGAGGTCTGAGCCACCAGGGTAGGGGTTGGCCCAGAGCACAGGAGCAGCACCATAAGCAGGCCTTGCAGGTGGCAGCAGCAGCAGCTTTAGCAGGTCTCAGCCCAGAGATAAAAGAGCCAGCCAACAGATTAGAAAGAGATTATAGGGGACCTTTTTGCTGGCACTGGGTACAACTGGCACTTTTTGGTAACTCTACTGCCTATATGCAGTCCTAGGTTTCAGTTCCAAGGCAGAGAGGAACCCTTGTGGATGCTCGCAAGGGAGCAGTGGCCCTGGTTGCAGTTCCAAAGCAGAAAGAAGCACTAGTACTTGTGGCTGCAGAGGAACGGGGGCCCTTCCTGGGTAAAGAACTCTCCTCACATTATACCACCTTGGAAGCACTGAAAACTTGCAGACTACCAGAACTAACTCTGAAAACAGCAGCATGAAAAAGTCTGAAGCTTGGGACAGTACCTCTCCCACCCCTAGGTAAGCAAAGTCCAACTTTAGCATAATGTTCAAAATTAAGAAATAGGATGGAAAAATAAGCAAACAACAACAAAAAGAACTTGACCATAAAAAACTACTAGGGTGGCAGGGAAGATCAAGACATAAACTCAGAAGATAACAATGTGAAAACAGTTAACAGCAAAGCCTCAAAGGAAAGTGCTAATTAGGTATAAGCCCAACAAGAATTCCTGAAAGAGTTAAAGAAAGAGATAAGAGGGAAAATTGAGAAAAGAAATGCAAGTGATACAAGAAAATTAGGAAAAGAAAATTAACAGCTTGGTAAAAGTGGCATAAAAAATACTGAAGATAACAGAACCTTAAAAAGCGCTTGGCCTGATGGTAAAAGAGGTACATAAGTTCGCTGAAGAAAATAAAACCAAAATAGGCCAAATGGAAAAGGAGCTACCAAAGTCCAGCGAAAAAAAAGATCAGAATTGGGCAAGTGGAAGCTAATGACTCCACAAGACATCAAAAAACGATAAAACAAAAAAATGAAAAATAATTTCATTCAAATGAATGAGAAAAATAAAAGAAAATATGAAATATTTCATCAGAAAAATAACAACCAAAAAATAGATCGAGATAATTTGAGAATTAATAGGCTACCTTAAGTCATAATTTAAAAAAAGAGCCTAGACATTATATTTCAGCAAATTATCAAGGAAAAGCTGTCCAATATCTTAGATCCAGAGAGTAAAACGGAAATTGAAAAAATCCACCTATCACTTCCTGAAAGAGATCCCAAAATGAAAACTCTCAGAGTTTTTCCAAATTCCAGAGCTTCCATGTGAAGGAAAAAAATATGTCAAGCAACCAGAAAGAAATCATTCAAATATTGCGGAGCCACAATCAGCATCACAAGACTTAGTAACTTCCACATTAAAGGAGAAGAGGCCTGGAAATAGATATTCCAGAAAGCAAAGGAGCTAGGAGTACAACCAAGAAAACCTATGCAACAAAACTTAGTACAAACCTTCAGGAGGAAAAAATGGATATTTAAAGAAAGAAGACTTTCAAGCATTTCTAATGAAAAGACCAGAACTGAAGAGAAAATCTGACATCCAAACACAAAAATTATAGAAGCACTAAAAGGTAAACATGAAAGAGTAACCATAAGGGACTCAACAAAGTTAAACTGTTTACATTGGAAGATTACCCACATAACTCTTAAGATCTTTATCATTATTAGGGTAATTAGAAGGAGTCCACATAGACACCGGGCATAAGTGTGAGTCAGTTATGTTGGGATGAAAAATTTCTCACATAAAATAAGACACACAAGGAAGAGCTTTATAGTGGTGGGGAAAACAAGGGGGGGGGCAGTGTGTGGCAGGCCATGCTTGAACCTCACTTTCATTGGAATTGGTTCAAAGAAGGAAGGGAATAGAAATCTATCGTGCCCAATATAGAAATAGGAGAGGAAGGGGATAAGAGATATGGGAGGGGGGAATGATAAAAAGGAGGGTAGATTAAGGGAGGCAGTGGTCAGAAGCAAAACAGACTTTTGAAGAGGAACAAGATAAAAAGAAAGAGAGAAGGATAAAGAGAAGAAAACAGAATGGAAGGAAATACACAGTAATCATAACTGTGGATGGATGAGCTCCCCCATAAAACAGAAATGAGTAGCAGAATGGATTAGCAACCGGAATCCAACAATTTCTTGTTTACATGAGACATGCTAGAAACTGAAAGACACACAGAATTAAAATAAAAGGCTGGAACAGAATGCTTCAGATGAAGTAAAAAAAAAAAAGGCAGGGGTAGCAATCATGAAAGTCAAAGCTAAAATAGACCTAATTAAAAGAGATAATCAGCGAAACTACATTTTGTTAAAAGGTACCACAATGAAGTAATATAAAAAAATTTTACAGCAAGTTTCTCTGATAAAGTCTTCACTTCTCAAATATGTAGAAAACTGAGTCTAATTTATAAAAACAAGAGACATTCCCCAATTGATAAATGGCCAAAGGATGCAAACAGGTAGCTTTCAGAAGAAGAAGTCAAAGATACTGAGTCATAAGAAAAATGCCCTAGGTTGCTATTGATCGTTGTTGTTCAGTTATTTTTCAATTATGTCCAACTTCTCGACAAAGACAGTGCAGTGCTTTGTCATTTCCTTCTTCGGTTCATTTTACACGTGAAGAAACTAAGACAAACAAGGTGAGGTGATTTGCCCAGGGTCACACAGCTAGTAGTGTCTGAAGTGGATCTGAACTCACAAAGATGAGTCTCCCTTACTCCAGGCCCAGCACTCTATCTTGATTAGAAAAATGCAAAATATGAGAAAAATGACAAGTGCTGGAAGGGACGAGGGAAAACAAACACACTAAAGCACTGATGATGGAGCTTTGAACTGGACCAACCATTCTAGAGCGCAACCTGGAACTAAATGGAAAGGGCTATAAAACCCTTTGACTCGGCAATACCACTACTAGGCCCTTAGCCCAAAAAGATCAAAGAAGAAGGAAAAAGAGCTACATGTACAAAATATTTACAGTAGCTCTTTTTGTTGTGGCAAAGAATTGGAAACTGAGGGGACATCATCAATTGGGGAGTGGCTGAATAAGCTGTGGCATATGATTGCAACAGAGCACTATTATGCTATAAGAAATGATAAGAAGGATGGTTTCAGAAAAGTACATGGTAAGATCTACATGAACTAATATCAAGTGATCACTGGAGTACATTAACTTAAATTAAAGGAGATCACTGTGTGCACTAACAGCACCATCATAATGATAATCAACTGTTCTGAAAGACTTGGCTATTCTGAGTGATACAATGATCCAAGACAATTCCAAAGGACTCATGATGAAAAAATGCTATCCATCTCAAGCAAAAGAAATGATGAACTCTGAATTCAACACACTGAAGTATCATTTTCTCACTTTCTTTTTCTAAATTATTTTATTTTTGTATTATGGGAAATACAGGAAATAAATTTTGCTTGATTTCACATGTATAATTGATACCACTTTGCTTGCTTTCTTAGTGGGTAAGGGAGGGGTGAGTGGGAGGGAGGGAGAGAATATGGAACTCAAAATTTAAAAAGAAAAGTATGTTAAAAATAATTGAAAAGGGGGGGCGGAGCCAAGATGGCGACTGGAAAGCAGTAACTGGCGTGAGCTCCCTACCAAGTCCCTCCAAAAACCTATAAAAAAAATGTCTCTGAACCAATTCTAGAACTGCAGAACCCACAAAGGGGCAGAGGGAAGCAGGGCTCCAGCCCAGGACAGCCTGGATGGTCTCGGGGTAAGGTCTGTCCTGCACAGAACTCCCAGCTCCCAGCTGAGGGGAGTGGAGCTGAGCTAAGCAGAGCCCGGCACGCGAGGCGCGGTGCAGGAGACCGCAGACCGACGAGACCAGGAGTGGAGCGGAGAGTGCCCTAGCATGCTGAATTACTGAGCTGTGGCATGTACCAGACCTCACAACCCACAAACAGCAAAGGCAACACAGAAGGTTAGTGGGAAAAGCTGCGGGA
>CM053622.1:681198021-681241666 GCA_028646595.1 Phalanger gymnotis | reverse complement strand
GAACAGGGCAACCAGAGTGTACGCCATCTTGGAGTGGGGGGGTGGAAATGGGGAGAAAATCTGTAATTCAAACGCATGTGAAAATCAATGCTGAAAACTAAATATATTAAAAATAAATTAAAATAAAAAAACCAAGAAAGAAAATTAAAAAACATAAAATAAAAGGCATCAATATTAAAAAAAAGAGCATTAAAAAACCTTTTTAAAAAAACCACCTTAAAAAAATAATTGAAAAGAAAAATATAGATGTAAAATAAATTTAGCTACCAGGCATGATGACACAAGCCTATAATCCCTGATGCCTGAGAAGGGTTGATTGTCTGAGTCCTGAGCTGTAGTAGGTTGGATTAATCAGTTGTCTACACCAAGTCCTGCACCAATGTAGGGAGCCACCAAGACTTCCTAAACATGCCCAGTTTGGAATTAGAGTTGGTCCAAGCCCCTGTGCCCATCAGTGGTAGGATAAGGGCCTGAGAATGGCCACTGCACCTACCAGCCTGGGGGAGATGAGGAGACCCAATCTTAAAAAAAAAAAAAAGTTTAGCTTAGTGCAAGTAGCCAGAATATCCCTATCACCACTTTCCTATAATGTGGATATTGATTGAAATTCCAGTTCAGGGTAAAGAAATAAAAGTACTGTATTTCTAATGTGTGTCAGACTACACTTACTTTACGGACCTAAAACAGTCTGTCAGTCAGGCAAGCATTCACTACTTCTAAAAATTCCATTTATGCTGTTTATTGAGAGAAAGGAATTTTAACCACTAACAGTTATTTTCCAAGATCTACAACTGAGAATACTTATTTGTGCCTTCATGCTGATTTAATTTTAAAGCCTATATTCCACTCTCTTAAGCATAAGGTATATCTCATGCCATTCCTAGCTCAGGAGTTCTTAACCTGTTTTGTGTTATGGACTCTCTTGGAAATCTGCTGAAGCCCATGGTCCTCTTTTCAGAATTAATTCAAATGTGTAAAATAAAATACTATATATAGTCATCCCACTATACTTCAACTTATGGAAATGAAACTTTAAAAACTGAGTGTAAAACAATACCTGGAGAACTTAAAATTTAAAAACCTTTATCCAGAATTGTAAACCGTCAAATTTCTTTGTTTTGCAAATGATAATGTCCAGAACTTTGAAGGAGATACCTAATAAATGTTTGCTGAATAAATTAGACTGGATGATCTCTAAGGCCCTTCTAGCCCCAACATTATTCTCTAATTCTGATACAGATGTTTCCTAAATTCTGGGTTTTGCACATCAGATTTTCTTAAAGCAAGGATATATCTGCCAAAAAATGTGTCTGTGGGCATATAAATCAAACAATATATGTCAGCAAAAGCATGAAAGTCATAATTTGCTGTCTTAAAGAAGAATGATTACCCGGGATTTTGATTGCCTTTTAAAAAAAAATAACTTCTCCAGGATACACTAAACCAAATAAGTCATTATGACAAAAAAATGGAGAGATGAATATAATTGCCCCAGATAAACTGAATCATAGATAATAACTAATGAAGAATCAGTGAATAGAGAAGCACATCTACATCAGCAAAGAAAACCTAAAGGTTTGGGCTTCATATTTAAAGTTCTGTGTTTATCTTAAATGTAAGTTTTTAACTGAGAAAGTTTACTTAGGTAGATATTCTACAATTCACTTACTAGACAACTAGGTTGCAATGGAGAGATTAGACTTGAAGTCAGGATTGAATGTAAATTCTGCCTCAGACTCTCTGTGCCTCATTTTCCTCATCTGTAAAACAGGAATAATAACAGAAGAACAAAAGTGATAACACATGCAACTACTTCCATGTTTACTAACTCTGAAATTCTCTTATCTGATCACAATCTAGTGGTATTCCACCTCACCCTCTGCCTTCTAAAATCAAACCTTGTTTTGATGACTTCCTATCTCTCCATCCCTCACATCTCTCCTAGACCATGACAGCCTTCTTTCCCCATTCTGATCCAGTTCAACTCTTCCTTATCCTTTTCTCTTGAATCCAGCCTTGGCTAAATCCCACTATCTACTGCCTTCACTCCTACAAATGCTGCTGAACAAAGACGAAGAAAGTCACGAAGCCATGATGACTGGGTCTACTACAAATGTGTTACATATCCTCAAATCCTCAACCTCCTTGCTACAAAGCAACTCTCTTATACCTTCCTAATTAACTCACTATCTCACCACAGCCACTCTTTCAAACATTTTCTTCCATCCTCAAACTTCTATGGCTCACTCTTTCTTCACCTCAGCTGAGAACACTGCCTCCTATTTCTCTGAAAAAAAAAATAGAAGCCATTCATAGACACCCTTCTTTCCTCTACTTATCTCACTTCACCTAAAGTTCCTTCTGCGACTATTCCCTTCACCTGTGCCTCAACATAATAAGGTGGCTCTTCTCCTTGCTAAGGCAAACCCCTCTACACGCAAAAGAAACACCACTCTCCATTTGGTCTTTTCTAAGAGATTGCCTCTTTTATCAGGGAATATTAAGGGAGCTAGGTAGTCTATTGCATTGGCCTCAGTGAGGAAGACCTGAATTCAAAATTGACCTCAAAAACTTACTAGCTTTAAGTATGGACAAGTCAATTTTCCTGTTTGCCTCAGTTTCTGCAACTGCAAAATGAGAATAACAGTACCTCCTTCAAAGGCCTGTTCTGAGGATGAAATGAGGTATTTTTAAAATGCTTAGCATAGTGCCTGGCACTAAATAGATGTTATATAAATGTTTATTCCTTTCCTGTTCCCTCCCCTCCCCATAATCATCCTTACACTCTCACTTATCTTCAGACTCCATCTATTGGCCACTCTTCTACTGCTTCTAAACATGCATATAGATGCTATATAAATAAATGTTTATTCCTTTCCTGTTCCCTCCCCTCCCCACTATTATCCTCACTCTCCCACTTATCTTCAAACTCTTATCTATTGGCCACTCCCCTACTACCTATAAACACATCTCCAGCATCCTCAAAAAATTCTCACTTGATTCATCCATCCCTATATCTCTCTTCCTTCTAGTGACTAGATTCCTTGAGGTCATCTAAAATAAATGCCTCCACTTTTTCTCCTCACTCTCCTCTTAAATTTCTGTAGTCTGGCTTCTGACCTCATCATTCAACCAAACTGCCCTCTCCAAAGTTACTAGTGATTTCTCAGGAGCCAGATCTCAGGCGTTTTTCTCAATCCTCATCATTCTTGACCTTTCTGCAGCCTCGGCTACAGCCTCTCAAACTCTTCTTTATACTTTCTTCTCTCTAGGTTTTCATGACACTCCTCCAAGTTCTCTTGCTACTTGTCTGCTCCTTTTCTGGAGGATCACTATTCTGCAGGACGGATGATCATAGCATTTTTGCTCAGTACCCAGATGCTAGATTGTCATATTTCATATTCCTGGGATATATTGTCTTTAAAACTGTGAAGGACACATGGAAGTACAGAAACATGGTATGAACCAGAGTTGCCAATTAGCTGGTATTTGACTGACTTGGTCACTGTGTTACCAAGAAAGGCAAGAGCTGTTCACTGATGATGATATTGTTTGTGTTATATGTTGTGTTATGATGATGTTATCACTGGCTGAGATTTTTTTAAAGTTTTTATTTCTCCATGTTGGCCTCAAAATCAACAGATTTTATTATGTCATCACGGCCAGCATGTCCTACTATGAATGAGAAAAGATAAAAAGGAAATCAAAAGATATCAACTCCAAATTACATTTACCAAAGACAAAGACCAATAATAAATTTAATTTTTTCATACGTACTGACAACAGCCCCTACCTCTGCTCTCCCAAACAAAAACTTTGCACTCTCTCTTTCTATTTCACAAAGGCATCCTAGGTTATACTACAACAGTGACAAATGAGAGGAAACTTTTCAATGGTCCCCTACTTTAAAGATTTCCTATACAGGTTTTCAAAAAGCTAAGTGTCATGGAAAGTGAAGCTCTTTTCCTGTTACTAATTCTTGTCACTAAAATATTCATTAAACACTAAGCAATTCAAGGCAGTAATAATGATGAAAATAGCACACATTTCTAGAGATCTTATAATATCTGATAAAGTACTTTTACAAACAGGAAAAATAAGAGACAGACAAATGTCTGACCTAGTCTCCTGGTACAAAGCTAATAGCTGAGTGTTACAACACTGACCCAAACTCAGGTCTTTTGAATTTCAAACTCAGTGTCTTTCCAACTGTATAACGCCTCTTTTCCAGAATGTTGATAACATGATAAATGTAACTGATGTGGGCTAAGTGCTACGATGATTTACCCTTCAACACAATAACCAAATTTTCCTTTGCTGTAGCTATTATTCCTCCAGATATGTAAATGTATTTGACTAAATATGTTTACAATAAGTATTGAGACAAATTCTCCTAATTATACTTTAGAAATAAGCTAAGTTTCTATGGAAATTATATTTGAAGTCTGACAATAGTAGGCTATCTTTTGATAAGCTATTATTTCAATGAACTAAAATGGAATGAATGATTTAAAAGCTAACACAGTTTCCAGAAACATCTTATTTCTCTGAAGGAATAATGTTTACACTGAAAAAATCACCAACAGTTTTTTAAATTATTAAAATATACAAAATATAATCTTGATGACTTTGGCCCAACTTATCAACAATTCTTACTTGGCTGGGGTGTGTGGGTTTAATTTACATAATATTTATCTGTATCTAGCTTAATGCTTCTTACAGACCCTCACTTTCACTTCCACTTCAATGAGAGAAAAATTCCTATAAGAAATACACTAAAATTATGAAGAACACAATGGGTAAAAATCATTAAACAAAGAGAAAATGCTCCTATTAAAATATATGTCCCTAAGGACAAATGGATCATAGATCACAGGTCACCTGGTCCCTTACTTTACAAATGAGGAAAATCAAGTGAGGCTCAGGGAGGTTAGGTGAATTGCCCAATGTTACACACAGCAGTAAAATACAAAGTTAGGATTTGAATCAAAGTCATATGATAACAAATAAAGTGGTCTTCCCACTGTACCTTGCTGTCTCTTCTATGAGCTGTTAGAGTCCCTTTTTCCCATGCCTTGGATATTTCACACTGCCAACACATTGGGCACGTGGTCGTTTGCAGGCCATATCCCATTATTTAAATACAAAGAATAAATTATAGTCTTGAAACAAAGATGATAATACCAGTAATGGTAGTAACAGAATAGTAACTAATTCTATTATTGCCAGAATATGACCAAATAATCAGTTGCATTAATTATTTTACACAATAAAAAGCTATTAAAAACAGCGGCCTTAATTCGCAACTTGAAAAAATCATCATGCATTTCTAGCATCTTACAACGACCATCTAATATCGCAAAAATGTGGGGTAAAGGTCCTTTAAAAACCAGTTTATCTATCTTAACTCATTCTGTCCAAACTTGTAGTGATCCTTTCCCCCTATGATTCCCTAGAGGAACATACCATTACACTCACATCTGCAACCAAAGTTTTTAACAATCTAATCTAGACCTGTCTTAAGTTCTAAAGTAGTTAGAAACTTGTAAAATATTAACACCCAGAAAAGTATGAGCAAACCTAAATCATAAAGGAAAGTTAGCCTTTTTTTCCATCTGACAGACAAATCCTTTAGTTCTGAGACCTAGTGTCTTCTGATGGCAATCAAGTTCTCATACTTTAAAAGCAAGAAGAATACTAATTTGTACTGGGCTTTTAAGATTTGTGAAGCAATTTACATTTATTTCATCCATGCACTCTTCTCTATATATTATACCAAGTTTCTATCCTGATCCCCTGAAGAAGATTCTGTTTTTACTCCGGTATGCATTCACTTAATCAACCAGCATTTTATTAAGCGCCCATGTTACAGGCATTGTGCTATTTAATTCTGTTTAAATTAACTAGCAATAGCAATTGAACTGTCCAGTTAACTAAAAATTAGTCTAAATTATTTATTCCATTAATTCAAATTACAGCATTGATTTCCTCACATAGCTCAAAAACTCATAGCAAAGTGTAGATTTAAGAAGAAAGAAGGGAGACAATAAAGTCAAAAAGAAACACATCAATTAACTTTGTCCTCTTTGTTTATGAAGTTCACTCACTGACTGAACATTTGTACCAAGAAATGTCTAAACTGAAATGTCTACACCAAGACTCAAGTCTTTATCCGTTCATGGCTGCTTCAATGATCTATATATACACAAGTTATGCAAGTTATTTGCTGATTTTATTTACAATAAACTGTTTTTGTCAGGCTGACTTATTATCAATAATATAATTTTTAAATATTATATATGTATTCCACAGTCACCTAGGAAAAATTCAGATATTTTAGTGGAAAAAAATATATTTCACCAGAAAACATTTGTTTTATAAGATTTATAGTCCCAAAGAAAGAAGGGACTTCAATTTTATCTGTCAACTTTGATTTCAAAGTTAGTCAAAAGACAATTCTTATTTTAGTGAGAGGATTAACATCCTCTCTAGTACTTTATTTCAAGCTATAGCTACTTTTATTTTATGAATAATAATAGCTAGCATTTATATAATATGCCAAGGTTTACTACGTGCCTTACATTTTATTTGAGCCTTACAACAACCTGTTAGGGAGATAGCTATTATACCATTTTTGCATACTGAGACCTAGCTAGTCAGTGTCTGAGGCAGAATATGAACTCAGGTCTTCCTGACTCCAAATCCAGTGCTCTATATACTGTTCCACTTAACTGCCTCCTAACATTCAGACTAAGGTTGTCAGGAGAAGCAAATAAAGTTAGATTTTAATAATAAAGCTTATATTACTTTTATTACTATATAGTAAATCAAATAGTGCTAAGAATGAATTCAAATGACCAAGCACATGTCCATAAAAGCACCTTTGAAAAATCTGAGGAAAAGAAATTTTGCCCGTAGCACAGCATAGTAGATAGAGAGGTAGGTGGCCTCAAATTCAGAGAGATCTAGATTCAAGACCCATTCATTTCTGACACAAAATGATTGACTGATCTTGGGTAGGTCAGTTAACCACTCAATGCCTGCTGGTAATTTTGTCCCTAAGATACGGAAAAGGTACAGGTCTGCATTGGTAGAAATTCTTCCCCAAAGAGCTCCCTACACTGATGAAATCACAAGTCCAGTAAAAATAAATAAATAAACAAAACAAAAATAAAACAAGCTAAACACTCCCAGATTCTCTAAAACAAAGAAACTTCAAATGACCCTTTAGAGACTAGACATCTTTTATGGACATCAAGAACATTGAAATAATCACAGTTAAAAAAATTACACATATTCAAAACATCTTTAAGTCAAATTCCCTCTTTCACTGGGCAGAAAACATCACAAATTTCATGAATTTATATTGATGTGGGAGAATATTTTTCCTTTGTTCAATGCTATAACAACTCCACACAAACCTGGAAACTAGTGGCAGTTTCAAAGCCTGATTCTACCTATGAAGTAGGAGCCTTGGGTAGGAAGCCATTTTGAAAACCTCCTGCTGTTTGTTTCCCTAAAGAATGTGGGTAACAGGGTTACTGTGTTACATGTGGAAGTAGTATCCTCTCACAGTCTATACCTCTCTCTCACTCCTCAAATCCCCCATCATTTATGCTGGCCAGCTCTATGCCTTAACTGCTCTTTCCACTGAACCCAGGTTACTACTAGTAAAAGGGGGATGGGTTGGGCGGGGGGGGGGGGGGGGGGGGGGGGGGGGGGGGGGGGGGGGGGGGGGGGGGGGGGGGGGGGGGGGAAGCACATAAAGACAGCAACTTGATGTTCTTCCTCTCTTACCACCTCCACTTAGCTTCCACCTCCACTTAGCTTCTCTTCTCCCATGGATTACTGCCATGATGGCTCTGTATCTCATTCACAGAACTGAGGCAGAAGGAATAACATTAGCCTGGGAGGAATAGGTGTGTAAAATTAGCATGTTCATCTATAGTTGGCAGGTTTCAATGCAAAGGAAGGTAGGAGCAAGCCCTATTATTACCAACCTAAAACAATCATCTCCTGCTTTTACTAGTTATTAGCATCACTCCTGAGGAAAGAAGCCATGGGGGCAGGGCCAATAGGACAGGGAGAAAGAAACCGGTAATTGCAAGAGACCACTTGTGGACCTGCTGCCTCACCATTTCTACTTCCTGTACTTTAGGTTCCCTTCCACCAGGACACACCATTTCTGCTTTTCATTAGCTCCTTTAGGAGAAGTAACACCTGTGATGACCATTTAGAAGCAAGTGGAAATGTATCTAGAAGTGGGGATAGTAAAAATTCTCCTAGTAATATCTCCATCTGCTGAGTCCCAATTCTAAATGTTATCTGGCTTCTCTTGGAACAATTCATAAATGATGATCCCAATAAAAGACTCTCCTTTCCAACATGATGCATAAACACAAAATGACTGAGATTTTTAAAGGGTACACAAAAGAATCAAGATAATTATTAAAGTTTACATATACATATTCCAAGAAAGGCAACATTTCAACTTTTAAAATAAAAATGTATCATTAATTTAAAAAAAAAGTTGGCAGAAGTTTCCAAAAATAGCTACCCTTTACTCTTTTAGAATGGATGCACTCTTAAGTTTAGATACAAAATATGCCCATAAGTAAATTATATTTTTCCATCATAAAAGAGCTATCTTCATGTAAAGAAAAGTACTCCAAAAGACTGAGATGAAAATTTAAGGTAAGAACAACCAAGATAGTGGCTGGATTGTATGTCACCATCACTAAATTGAATAGGAGCTAGAAAAGTTACCTAGTCTTTCATTCCCTTTCATGAACCCCAAACTTATCAGTACCAAAGCACTATCCATTCTCATGCACACTTGCAGCTGCTAGAATTCTTTTTCTTTTTTAAACTTTTTTTATGTTTAATAGGACTGAACTGAAATATCATATTTTGCCAGTCAGTACATTGGCTTAACATATGATTGAGTCTGAAAATTCCTTAAGTTTAAGCCTTCAATTGATATCAAAATTGTTGATCCCCAACTTTATCAATTCAATAATCTTGAAAATCCATATATCATAAAATGTAATGTTTAATGATTCCACAACCATATCCAGTAGGATAAAGATTAAAGTAAGTCATTACAAAACTTCTTTTAATTGGACTCACCCCAGTGCAGCAAAAAATATGATCACACTCAGTATCATATTTGTTAGCAGCAGGAATGAAACAAGCAACTGAGTGTCTTAAATTTGCAAGTGGCCAGTATTACCACTGATTAGTATTAGTAGTATAATATTCTGTTGTACTTGTCAAAATCATTTTCTTACCTCATTGGGGAATAGCTAAAGTTTAAGAAATGTCCTCACATTAAAAACAACCACTTCAAAAGGAACCTTTATTCAAGAATTGTGGTGAAGAGGACATCTAGCATAGGCAAAATAACACTCAGTGAATCTATAACTTCAACAGAACACCATGAACACGATGTTTAAAGACATGAAGTAAGATTTTCAAAAATGTAATTAAATATTTTAAAAAACCAAATCAAACAATCTTTAGAGCTAATTACTTTAATAATCTAGATCCAATCATCTGCTAAAAATTATATACAAAAAATTAACATCATTCACTATAGTATGAAACTATTATATGTATGATAGTACAACTATTTAAATCTTGGTTTATACTTGTTCACCAGAGAGCTACATAGGTAGTATTCATTCTTGTTCAGTTTTTTTTCTTTTTTTCCTTTTTTTTAAGCTTACAGACAAAAGATCATCAATCACAAGAGGGAAAGGGAACAGATCCTGATATTATATGAGCTCTGTCAACCTTAATCAAATTGCTTGCCAGATCCCAGATAAGTAATGACTTGCTTAGGTTAAGCAAGGCCAGTTTTCCTTCTGTCGTATATACATTTCCAAAGTGAAAATAAACAGCCTCACACCTCTTGCTGAGAGCTGGTCTCTGTTCCCATTATAGCCTCACCCTGCTCTCCACTATCCTAAAGAAGGGCAGCAAACTTAATTTTTAATAATGTTTTACTGTCTTCATTTTAAATCTGCTCTATCAGATTAGAACTCTGAAAGGTCACCAGTTCTTTGCAGATACTTATAATCTTTTACTTTGCTAATTTAAGATCAATGACCAAAAATCCATACTACTAAAACCATGCCATTTTACCTTCTATTTTAACTCAAGACTGTATGTTACTAGCATAAAATTAACCAAAATATCTATCTACTGCACAAAGGGAGGCACTAAGCAGCAAGATTTGGTCAAGCATTCTATTCCACCCAAGCAATTAGAACAGATTTTTTAAAAATCTCAATATTCACCAAATCCTGAAGCAGTCTCTTCTGGTACAGAAAGTACACTATATTATTAACAGAGAAGAAAAGAAAGAGAACAGCATTCTAGATTTTACATTTAGTTTGCCACTAACATCACATAAAAGTATTGTTTTTCTCAGAAAGCTTTCAAACCCCATTCTGAGCAGGGTTAAAATGTTATTGTTCCTAAGCAGCCAAGTATTTTCAATGCTATAATGATATGCCTGTTCTGAAAAATGTACTGAAAAACATTAGGGCTTCCCACAGCTACAAGCAAAAGTGAAACAGTCACTTAGGAGTCAAAAGAAATAAATTTGAAGTAACCTTTTCAGATAGAAGAGGTTGAATAGTATGTTCGCTGTACCTTGCGGGGAAAAAAAACCAACTCATTTATAACAATAGAATCCATGGTTTAGGACACATAAATGGTATCATTTTTACTTATCTTAAAAGAAAAAATCATGGCAAATACTTACATTTTATAGTTTCAATCATTTTAATCTATGCTGAAATCCACAATTTTATGCTACAGAAATTTCAAAACTTTTATATATTATATTGGGACTAGACTTGTGATTCAATGATATTCAGAACTCCCAGGTGAGGAAATTCCTACCAATGCAAGTCAGCACCTTCAACTTATAGTCTTAAGAGAGCTGCCTACACCACTGAGAGGTGAAGTAACTTGTCCAAGGTAACACAGCTAATATGTGTCAGAGGAAAGATTAAACCCGTATCTTCCTGGCTCTGTGGCTGGTCTTTTGCCCATTATATCATATTGTTTCTGATATCAGAAAGGAGAAATGCTTAACCAGTATGGCCCCTATCCCTATAATGCAAAAAAAAAAAAAAAAAAAAAAGACAACTATCAACATCTAACTTTGAAAGGAACAAGAACCTTCATTTCTCACTTTCGGTCTTCACAAAAATACTAACTACCACAATACTCATCTTGGACATTTATCGTGAGGGACCAAATGAAAAGCAAATAATTTTCAAAATATCTATCTTCAAAAATACTGCATGAATGACAAAACTATCCCCATCATAAGGGAAGTGAGAAGGAAAAGTATGCTATAGGTAGAATAAAAAATCCACAAGAGTTTCAATTGTTAAAATAGTTGCTTTTCAGTAGAGAACCTAACTAGCCCAGAACACAAAGTGTGTTCTGATTCCCCTTATGTCTATTGTATGCAAAGCCCAAAGATTTTCCCCTTCAAATTCCCTGGAAACCATTTTTTGTGGGCCTGCAAGGCTTCGAAGCAGACAAGAGGTTTGCTCTTAAGAATCAAGACTGTCATTTCTTTGTTACCATCCAGCTTGCCTAAACCATATGATTTACTATTAAATTGTCTAAGGGTACCACAGTATACTCCGTCCACTCACAAAAGACCCTACATCATTTCTCAGTGAAGTAGAGAAGACCTTTACAAGCAAATACAGACTTTGCCTGCTAAATGCCAACTATGAAAGGGTTTTTCTTCCAGAAGATCAACATTTCAACAATGAAGAATGAAAAATCCTAAATGCTGAAATAGAGAAATCAGTTTCCCAGTCTTTGATTTTAAAAGCTTCCTAAGTATGACATGGGACTTCTTGTTAATTTGACTCTATAGCCAACTAACATCTATAATCATAACCAGCTCAGTATTCTGGCTATAATTCCTATCTAGCTAAGCAAAGAGCATGTTCAGCCACTAGAGTTCAACAGTGCCAATGAGGTTCTTCTCATTTCCCAGTTAACCTACTCATTTAAGAATAGAAGTCACTAGGGGACAACCAAAGCAAGGGATTTTTTTTTTAATGTTTTACTGTGGAGCTCAAAGAGGGAAGAGGGGAGGGGGGAAGAGAACCACACCCTGGATTTACCAAGATTCAAATTTAGCATGACATACAGGGATCTAGCTGCAAAATTCCTCTTAGCATTAATAAGAATCATGTAGCTAATTCCTTGAGCTGAAAATGTATCCCATTCTGCAAAACACTAATATCAAAACACTGAACATGTTGTACTATGTAGTTAAAAGCCCTACTGTGGGTGCTGTCACACGTAACAACTGTCAAATTATTTTAAGAACTTACCACCACGACAAAGACTTCAAGAATTAACCTCAAACACAAGCTGATAATGCTGCTGGCAATACTAATAAAACACCAAATCAACAACAATTAATAATAGCTTCAAACTGTCTTTCTGTGCCCTTAGAAACTTCAGCACCAAAATGTGTGCTGAAAAATATCACTTCAAAGAATATCAATTATAAAAAGGTCTATAGATAAAACATGACCCAGGAATATTTAAGCTCTCTTAACAGAAATCTAGATGAAATAATAATCATCTCAAAAGAACTAAGTATTATTCCAGTCTCTCTTTCCAGTCTTATTTCACTTGACTCCCCTTCCTACACTTCACCATACAGTTAAACTACATTACATATTGACTCACATCCTTCTCCCAAATGCCCCACCCCTCACCAAACCTCACCACAATTCTCTCTATGGTTCTATCTGTTGATATCCTTCTCTCCACTTCCAAGGAATTTTTCTGGAACCATCCTGCCCAAAATGCTCTCTCTCCTTTCTCCAAATTCCCAGTAGTACATTTTTTTTTGAACACTCCTTTACACTTATCACAGCCTGTTTTTAACTCTTACTTGCTTTATCAAGCCACTTTAACAACCTTGGGCCTCAGTTTTGTTTTTGTTTTTTTTCATCTTTAAAATAGTAGTGATAACATTTGCACTACATTATCACTATCATGACAACAAAAACAACCGAGAGGCAACATAGAGCAGTGGATACAGGAATAAAACAGAGGAAAAAGCAACTGGATTCAGGTCCTACCTCCATATACCCATTAGGCATGTGACCACTTAACTTATGTGCCCCAGAGAAGGCTCTAGGACTAGAGTTACTCAAGAGCTGCCTATCTGCATACATGAAGGAAAGTCTCACTGGGAGCTTTCTACACCAATGAAATCACAGATTTGAACCAAGAAATGGTAATTGACATGTATGTAGTACTTTATAGTTTACAAAATATTTTACATACATTACCTTTACAGATCATAGATTTTAAATCTAAAAGGGATGCAGAGAATATCTGGTCCAACTCTATCATTTTACTGAGCGGGGAAATGAGACCCAGAGAGGTTGTTTGACCTGTCTAATGTCAAATGGGCAATAACAAAGGCAGAATTTGAAGTCTTGTCCCAGGACTCTTAATTCAATGATCTTTCCACTCATTTGAGCTTCACATCTACCCTGTATGGCAGGTATTATAAGAATTATTATAATCATTTTACCAACGAGTAAAGAGTGCTTATGGCAGATAGCTACTAAGTGTCAGAGGCAAGATGTGAACACGGATTTTTCTGACTCTGAGTCGGGAACTCACCACTCCAAGTTGCTTCTCATTTGTTATGAAGAAAATACCTTGGGGCAGCTAGGTGGTGCAGTGGATAGAACACTGGCTCTGAAGTCAGGAGGACCTGAGTTCAAATGCCGCCTCAGACACTTACTAGCTGTGTGACCCTAGACAAGTCACTTAACCCCAAATGCCTCTCAAAAAACCAAAAAAGTGGGTCTTAAATTATTATATAACTGATTTATTGTTACCTTGTATCATATCTTCATCTTTATTCCCCTTCACACTAGACTGTAAATTCCATTTATGTATCCCCAAATATTTAATAATTATCTGTTCAACTGTGACTAATAATTTAAAATTTTAAAACGATAACAGATTTATTTAGAGAGTGAGAAGATCCTAAAGGTCATCTAGCCCAAATTCTCTCATTTTACAGATGAGGAAATTAAGGCCTGGAGGTTAAGAGATTTGACCAAGGTTATTTAGGTAGAAGAAGAAAAGATCACTTCTAAAAAGAAGAGCCAGACAAGGCTCCATGGAAGTCTTTGAGCTAGGTCCCTTTAATGATGGCTAGGAACAAAAAGCAGAGCTGATGGGATTTTGAGTTAAATTGAAATGGAAGTAGTTTTAAATATTTTAAGAGGATAAAATACATTAAAACCTCAAAACTACATAAATTGCTCTACATATTAGAAACTTTTTAAAATTTGTGTCACGTGGAAGTAAAATCTTGAATTTTGTTTAGAATCTATTGAAACCAATTCAGAACCAACTGCAGGGTAACTTGCTATAATATAATTTTCTAGAGACCAGAAATTAAAAATTTAAGATAAATTATTATTGAATTGCACCTAAGTGATTAAATGAAGTACCAAAATGGCACTGTAATAAAGGTGGTCTCACTATTAATGAGCAACCCACAAACCTGGACCCTGAGGGCAATATTATAGTTAGGTTCCAGCATCATTCAACTGAGACATCCTAGTATAAAAATGTTATTCCATTTGGGAATTTAAATATATTTAAATTTAATTAACTTAAATTAACTTAAATTTGTTCATTTCCTTATATTTAGTGATTTCTAGGGACTTCATCCTACTAGGACATGAAAATTATCTATTTCTTCATTTTGGGGTTGACAAGTTTATCATTCAACTGAAAAGATCTAAAATTCCAATTCCATTAAAATAGAGAAATAAGAAAAAATGCAAATAGAGAACATTTTGGATTGATGTAAATTGACTGCATAGCTATGAGCAGAATAACAGATATGAGCCTGTATTAACACTTTCTATAGCATCTTTCCCCATAAAACTCAGTGTTTTACACAGATGGTCATGTTTTACACAGATAATCATTTCTCACTGATTACTATGGTGGCATAAGTACAGTGAATCCCTTTCTATGCGTCTAGTGGTAAGAGATAACTATATTATGAGTCAACTACCTTGCTTTTTCTATACATAGCTATTCTTTAGGGAACACAGTTCTATGGAACTTCAAGCTATTATGTTATAATTGTTTGTGTCAAATTCTATATTAAACATGTATGTTCTCCTTGTATTTTCAAACCAGATCTGGAAATCTGAAGGGTACAAAATATAGATAACAGTTTAAACTCTAAAAAAGTTAGCTAGTTAGCAGTTTGTAATTCAAATGAATACCAGTTGAAACCATCTTCCCCACACACACACACCCCAGTCTTACTACTTATCAACTGTGATGTTAGTTTATTGTACAACATATGCCCAGAGGCCAAGACCATGAAAATAAGCCAAAATAAATGAGAGAAAAGAATTAATGCCTCACCCGCAGCTTGTGATGCTATTTTTCTTTTTATTAAAGTAAAATAAACTGCCAAGTTCTGATGTCACAACAATTTCACAGCCTGATAAAAGTAGCACTTTATCCATTAATCATTTCCCTTGCCAATTTCACCTCCAAGTAGGTAGTGTATGCAATTATCTACAAATATACATCAAATTATAGTACAGGAGCAAATACTAATTGCTTGCATTCTGTTACTATACACAGAGAACAATGCTCTGTTTGTTTCTTGGCAAGAGAGAGACCAGGACATAGTTTTAATATTTAAACAACCTAAGACACCATGAATGACGTTAGCTCACATTTATGATGTTCTGCAGTTTACAAAGTACTTTCCTTGCAACAATTCTGCATTTTTTTTTTTTTGCCACACCGGTGTTTTTTATTACTATAGAGAACTCCAGAGGAAGAACTCTCTTTTCCAATGCAGATTAGTACATTTTCTAAACTTAAAATTTACAAAAGTGCCTGAACACTGACAGATTAAGCAAACTGCCAGGGTCACACAGCCAGTATGTGTCAGGGTAGGATTTCAACCGGTCTTCCTAAGGCCAGCTTTTTAAGCACTATGCAACTTTGCTTCTAGTGAAATTATTATCATCATTACACCACTGATAAAATTAAGACTCAAAGAAATTAAATGATAGAGCAGGGTCAGAGCTAGAATTCAATTCCAGGTAGTCTGACTTTGTCGACGATGCCACTAAATTCCAAATACCAAATATTGTACTATAACATATATATTTTTAAAATTTTACTGTTGCCTTTTATTTTTAAAGCACAATCACTGCCCCCTCAGTTTTTCCTCCCTCTACTCACTCACAAGGGCCCATCTTTGCAACAAAAAACTAAGCAAACCAACCAACACAGTTGTCACAGGTGACTAGGTATGCCACATTTCATATTCATAGTCTATCACCTCTCTAGCAAAAGAAGGGAAAGGATGTTTTATCATCTGGCCTCTGAAACCACGACAGGTCACTGCATTTAATCCATGTTCATTCAAAAGGCACTTATTAAGTGCCAACTATGTGCTAGGCTCTGGGGATACAAAGTCAAAAACAAATCATATCTGGATTCAAGGATCCTGTGGTAAGGGAAAAAAACAAACAAACATGTATACAGAAAAGTAAATACAAAGTACATACAAAGTGATTTCGTGGGGGTGGGGAGGATGGAAGGAGTAGATAGCCACTGAGAATCCATACAGGTCTCCGAAGGAAGTGGCACTTGAGGCGAACTTTGAAGGAAGCTAGGGATTCTACAACACAAGAGGTGAGGAGATAACATTCCAGCCATAGATAGCCTGAGCAAAAATAGAGGAAGGAAATGGGATCTCCTGTACAGGAACAGCAAGTAGGCCTTTAGTGGTTTTTTTCCCCATTTATATTATTGTAATTATTGTGTGTATTCTCCAGTTCTGCTTCCTTCACTCTGTCTCAGTTCACTCAAGTTTTCCCATATTTCTCTGCATTTATCATATGCATCATTCCTCAAGCACAAAAAATTCTGTAACACTGACACTATTTGTTCAGCCATCCATCAAATCGTGGGCATCTAGTTTGTTTCCAGTTTTTTGTTACTCCCCAGACATATATTTCAAACATCAATTCTATACATAGCAATTAGTGACATATCTAGTATACATGTTTTTTCTAAAATTTGAATAGTTTTTGAATGTAAAAGTACTAGTAAAGTCTTCTAATAATGTGATACCAGATATTCCTAGAGTTATCTATTGTTTTTACCTCTCCTCTTTCCTTATTCTCATGTTTGTCCTAATGCTCATTACTGTTCTAAGCTTGGTGAATTGTTAGACATGGCATATGAGTCCAAGAGACTTCATTGGTTAGGCTTGTGATTGTTCCCTTTAAAAGACAGAAATCCTCATAGTGCTATTTCTATTTCCAGGGAGTCAAGACCCTTGGACATCCATCACAATGTTCTGTGTTTCATCACACTACAAGTTGGCGGGGGCGGGGGGGGGGGGGGGGGGGGGGGGGGGGGGGGGGGGGGGGGGGGGGGGGGGGGGGGGGCGGCGGCACTGGGAGCAGGGAGGATGGCAATGGCAAAAAGGTCAAATGAGGAGAGAGGATGGTACATACTTATACATATGATAGATACACATATATTTAAAACCTAAACTGAAGGAACATTTAAACCTCTTTCTGTTTAACTGCAGGATTTTGACAGCTTTCAATGCATTTCCATATAATATTATATATTCTGAACCTCAGAACAAAACAAAGAGGGATAACAGGTATTATTTTACACTTTTGACAGAGGACAAAATTAAGTCCCAGAAAAATTAGTGACTTACCCAAGGTTACAGAGCACAACACACTGCTTTATAAAGTACAGAACATAATTTAACCCTTCCTTGATGTTTCAGGAATTTATAGTGACTCCAATTCATCATTCTAAATATCAATTGTCACTGGAAAATATTATAGCCTTAGATTAGGAGGTATAAAACACTGGGCTAAACGAGTGTATTGACCTCAATATACACCGAAAAGGGAATGTTTTTTAACAAATCTCTCAGTTTTAAAAAACAATTTTATATAAATTTATGTAAATTTATATAAATATATAAATAAATTTTATAAATGACTTGCTTCTTTCTCCTAATAGTCAAACACAAAGAAGAAGAAGAAGAAAATCTGGTTAACTAGAGTGAGGGTTTACTTAAGATCAAGTTGGTGGGTTTCTTTTAATTACTCATGTTTTATACAGTTGTGGTATAAGTTAGGTAGAATATGGAAAGGATGGCGGGGGAGGTTCCAAAATGTCAGAGAATGTTTTGGAAAGTTCACGGGTGTGCTGAAAATAGAGAATACTAGATAGGAGGGGCATGTATTGATATATTTCAGAAAATCCCTTCCCTTCTGTTTCCCTCACTCTCCCTTTGGTGAAAGTACAGCAAACAGACTTAAGACTTAACTAGTTAGGATTAATAGAGTTCCTTGGATGAAAAAGGGTAACAAATAAAGGTAATCCCCAATTTATAAAAGGATCATACTCCCTAAAGTTCATTTGTAACTTGTCTGTTTGAAAGTCAGGATACATTTTCTCCTCAAGAATGTTATAAAAGATGGTTAGGCTCCAGACCACTTCACAAATCTATTTCACAGATTTGTAGAATACTAGAATTAGAAAGGACATTATATAAGAAATCATTTTGCAATAACCCTAATATTGAACAATTCTAAAAACAGGAAACTGTATAATGAACTGAAGTCTGTATAATGAACTGGTTCAGCCTAAAAATAGAAAAGTTCCTTACACTGAACTAAAATCTATATCCCTATAGTTACCACACTTCAAGAATTTGTATTTCATCAATATGAGTACTCCCTCTGCCAATGCAGATGGAAACCCATAGTTTTTCCAGATAGGATATACATGGATATACTCTACTGTACATATTCTTCAGTTGCTATAGCTAAAAATTTTCATCAGCTAGTGGCCAGTCCACTGGTCATAAGCTTCTCCAAACTTAATTAGGTTGGTCTTCCAAGAACCCCTTGACTCAAAGCCTTTCCAGCTTGGTTGGAACTGTTGGCTCATATTTCCCCCAAGACAGCCTTGGATCCATCCTATGATTAGTGTAAATAGGTAGGAGAGTTAGCTTTCATATTTAATCTCAAATAAAACTTGAATATATACATATACATATACATATATATATATATGTATATATCTACTACCTTAATAGTTCAACACCCTGAATTTGGCTTTCTTCACTTTACCTTACACTACAACTGTGATATCTGGAAAAGAAATTTAATGGCTCAGAGAACCTCTCAATCTCTGGTGTTATAAGAGCTCCCACCTTTGCTGATGACCTGGCAACTTCTATACATCCATCTTCTTATACACTAGTACCTTGAACTCAGCCCCTAGGCCCCAGTCCCTATAGGTATACTTTTGCCTATATTACTGGCCTCTACTTCCCAAGCTACCCCAAGCCATGCTGCTGTGCCTTTCCAGTTCCCATTTATGTATCATCTTCCCCCATCAGAATGCAAGTTCCTTGAGGACATCCACAGTCTTGTTTTCTTGCGCGCGTGCGTGTGTGTGTGTGTGTCCCCTTAATAATTAGCACAGTGCCACAAACACGGTGAGCACTCAGTGAACTGGAGGAGTAGTAATACTATGTATTGCTTCTGAATACCTTTAACAAATCTCCCTACAGCAGTTAAAATACACTCTTCTCCTCCCTACCCTCACCAAAAAAACATAATGGAGAGGAGAAGACTAGTGTTTCAACTAAATGTGAGATTCTTCTGGAGTAGGGGAAAGCATTAGATTTGGAGTCCAAAGACCCTATTCCGTATGACCTTGGGCAAATCAGAACCCCTCTGTTCCTCAGTTCTCTCATCTGTAAAATGACTAGATGGGATGAAATGATTTCTAAGGTCCTTTTTAGTTCTAAATCTATAGCACAACTAGAAGATATGTGTCATCAGCATTTTGTTAGAAAGGGATGAAGACAATACAGAAAGGGTTTTGTTCTGGGTTTTTTTTCCCCCCAATCACCCAAAATAAGAAACTGCCTCACCTTCTTCATAAGCTTTTCTAGGTACAATAACAAAATTCAGCATACTCAATATAAATATAAACAAATATTTCAACATAAAAACCCTCAAAAAACAGATAGGTATGGTATGAAAGTAAATTTTAGGAAGAATAGTGTCTAAGAAATATTTATTATGATATAGGTTTGGAGTTTTGAACCTAAAAGAGAATTTTTGTTGAAAAAAGAGCATAATAACAATGTGTTCAATTTGTTCATATTTTCATAACAAGTAACCCTCTACCATGTATCATGTTGTTCTCATTTATATTTTAAGGCAAAATGCAAATTTTCTTTACATTGAGACAAATGTTGCTAATTTATGATTCAGAGTATAAACCTAGTATAAGCTAAGCAGTTAAAATATTAGATACCTTAGAAAGCACTCCTCCTTTCTAATATGCTACATTTTACATTTCATATTGTCCAGTTCTGAAATTCTGTCCTCTGGAAGATATGGAAAGATTTTGTGGAATGTAAGCCCTGAGGTGGTTTTATCAGAGCCAGCATATTTGTTGATTAATAACTGTTTTTAATAACATAATTATTTTCTTAAAAGTAGCAGGGTACAATGGGAAAAAAAAACCACTGGACTTAAAAGTCAGAAGACCTGCAAGAGTCTTGGCTTCTGCTGCTGTGTGTGCTGTGTGATTATCTGATTAGCACCTGTGTGCTTTGGTAGATCACCTCATTTCTCTGATTATCAACCTCTTATTTGCCAATGGAGATTAAAAAAAACAAAACAACTCATCTACTTCACAGGGTTGTTGAGAGGATCAAATGAGATACTATATGTAAAAGCATTTTGTAAGCTGTAAAGCACTAAACAAAAGTAAGCGTATTATCACAAAAGAAAAGATAGCCAATAGGAACTGATTTTATGCTGCTTCTGGGAAAAAAAAAAAAAAGATCTTTTTTCATGGGCCAGGAACCTAACAAAAAAATAAAACACGCCACTAAATATTTCATAAAACACAGTACTTTATTCAGAATGCTAACAATACTCTGAGATTACAGGTTTAGACAATTCTATATTATTGTCAACATCTAAAAACTCCTCATCTGCCAGTATTTCAAAGACAGCAAATTTGGGCAACAGAGCATGTTAAGTTCAGAAAAGGATAACACGTTCTCAAGGATAGCAAAAAATAAAATGCTCTATCAATTTCTCAATCCTTTGTTTGCATTTGGGTATTTTCAAAATAAAATAAACTTTCAAGTGGAACCAACTAAATAAGTAGTAGCTTTACCTAAATAGACAACTCAGTGTAACCGCTGCATTTTTTTTTGTCAAGTAAGGTGTGTCAGACTACTGGCTAACTTCCTTCATGTCTCTTTCTTACTAAACAAAATGAAATCCTAGAATCATGTTTTAAAAGTATCTCAATGATTTTCAGAAATGAAGCCCCTACTCATATGCTGGATGGTTACTGAAAATATAAAATGTTCCCTCGAGAACTTTTTTATATTCTGGCCACCAAAATATATCTTACCTAATGAACTAAACAAATATGATACCATGACATAATGGATGTAATGTTGAACTTTACTGCTTACTCCAATTCATTCAGTAAGCCCTTTCCACTTGACTATGAGTAGTAGATGGTACACATTAGAAAATGTGAGGTAAAAATTTAAAACATTCAAAAGTATTTCTTAATTTTGCTAAGACTGCCTTAGTAGAGGGAGAATTTGGTAAGAGAAGATGGGGAAGGAAAGTGAGGGAGAAGAGATCCTGTTAATGACAAAATATAATTAATAAATCTTCAACATGCATACTGAATACTTGCCCAAAGATACAAGGCTTTAAGATATAGTTACACGTTCTACCAGAGGAATTTACTATCAGCATTAACTCTCTTACCCAAAGACAAAAATCATTAGTATTGGCAATTAGGAAGCCTAGGTTATAATTCAGAACTGACCCTGACAGAAAAGCATAAAAGAAACAAAATAAACTAACAAATACTAAACAATATTCATTCCATACAATGTTACTCAGAATATCGTTTCTTTAAGATTTTATGGTAGTTAGTCATACTTTTATTTAGTTTTGTCTCCTACCAAGACAGCATAGCAATTTGAAAAAACTCCTGAAGCAATGCTAGAAAAATGTCAAGTAACGAATATAAATTCTTAATAAATCAAAAGATCAGAATGTTAAATGAGTAAAAATGCTATCATCACAATACATATGGAATAAAATGGAAATATGGAAATAATTAGATTTTTTTAAACACTGAAGTAATGCCTAAGCAACCGAGGTTGCCACCTCTGCAAAATCAGTTTCACTGGAAATAGTCTGATTGGCTTTCACCTGCAAAATTCATTTCAAAGGCATCAACATTTAGAGGCAGGAACAATTTCTAATACAACTTTACATACTTATCAACAAATCATTCAAAAAACTTACCGTTTGTAAACGTGTATATGCTTGTGCTAGCTTCAGACAAGACAGCAGAAGAGTCACTTTCTGTATCTTAAAGTGAAGTTCATTTCAATGTAAAAGACATACCACCATAGCTCCACTTTTAATAAAGTCTCGACTAGAAGTCTGTCTTTGGGTTTGGCTTTTCTCTTACAAGATAAGCTGTTAAGTCATGCCTTGATTTTAGATCTGCTAACATATGGAGTCTTCTAATGTAGCCTCCTCCCCCGCCCATCACCACTCTGCTATGTTCTCTCTACACACGCACACATACACACATACAAAAAAGGCACTGCAGGGCAGAAATTCCTCAGGTGCTCGCTAATGGAATTCCCAGGGTCTTGGAGCCGCTTCGGGGATCAAGAGATCTCATAGCCCCTGCTGGGGTAAGGAGCAGCGAGTCTGTTCCATTTAATCAAATACAGAATGAATTTTCAGCTCTATTCACTAGCTTGTCTCCAGGGCTCTCAAAAGGCACCAGGCAGCTAGAATCACACACATGTGGCTCTTTTAGGCAAGTATAATTAGTTTGATTTTAAAAGGCCACATTAATAATATCACCTCAGGACTATTATTTAGAAGACAGATGACAATGATACTGTATGTTTTAAGCTTGACAATGGTGGAAAGCCCTCAGACAATAAGGGAAAACTTGAAGGGAGAAAAGAGACAGGTTTTTTTTTCTAATCCAAGATTTTCAAACTGACATGCTGTATTTCCCATATCATGATTCCTTAATTTTAACTGAAAAGAATAAAGTAAAATCTCTTCCCCCCCCCTCTTTATTTCCCCTCCCTCCCTCCCACTTCTCTTGAAAATGAACTAAAGAAAAGCACACAGCGACAAACTTCAAATGGATTTTCTCAATGTAATCCAAAGTGAAAACAGCAAAGCATTCTTCATCAATTCAACCCAACAAAATTCACTTTTAAAAAAGCACTAAGAAAAATATAAGCATATCCTTCAAAGCTGTACATTTACTAGGCTGAACTTAAAAACATCCCTCTCCAATCCCATTAAGATCTTTTTTTTGGTCAATCTAGTTCCACTTTGACTGTGTTTCCTTATCTGTAATTTTATATAACACAAACACTAATAAAAGTGATGTCTCATTAAAACTTTTTAAAACGAAAGCTATTTTTCACATTTTTGAACTCTTGTCATTCCTCAATGCCCCATCCCTCTTAGCTCTGTCCTCTGATCACTAAAACAGTATGTAATCCTTGCAATTATTTCCCCATAAGTACAGAGGGCAGATGTAGTTACTTTTCAATATGTAAGAAACATCTAGGTAGAAATTTTGCTTCAATCTTTATTTCAATAAAATAAGAAATAAAACAGGATATTTAAACATGAGCAAATTAAGTTACTAAAACCTAGCAAATTGGGGGGGGGTGGAGGGAAGGAGAGGCAGTAATAAGAACTTTTTAACAAGATTTCCCTGGCCCTTTTAGCAGCAAAACCCTATGACAGAACTTGGCTCTTCTAGTACCCTGGACTGATTTAGCCACCTTGCTGATCTGAAGAAAAGGTCTGTGTTAATTCCTCCCATGCCAAAATTAAAGCACCTGCAAGGGAGGTGAGGGTAGTGATAGACTTGGAAGGCAACTACTACATGCTAGATAAACATGATCTAAAGTCTTATAATTCTTTGTATAGTACTTTCTGGCACTCGTTTGGAACTATTTAAGTCCTTTCCATAGAAAAGAAGGTTGATGAGAGCCATAGTAATCAAAGCATCCATCCCATGTGAGTTACTAGACAAACAATAGCATAGCACTTCTAGTAACTGATTTTCCTGGTTGACTAAACTATTCAAACAAAAGCACAACTTCTATAACCAAATTTTTACACGAAGTTCAAACAATACACATCTTTGCTGAATTTCTTAATAGAGATATAAAATGTTTCAGCTTTACACAATGCCAAACACACACCCAGGACATATGTCTTTGCAAAAAATGAAACAGGTTTTCTCCATCCTTTTCATATAACTGAAAGTATGAGGCAGTTTATTTCAACATGTGCCTAACAGATACTACAGTACAGTATTTCATGCCTCTCCAGGTTACTAAAAATGTTCTCTAGTTGTATTAAAACAGCAGTTAATTTAAAATTTCCAAAAATCTTCCAAAGCTTTTCTATCTTATCACAAAAGCAGAACTGTCTCCAGTTATGTAAAAATTGACAACCACAAGTACAACTACAAAATCCCCAAATAATTGTCAGTTTAGGGCTTTCAATGAGTTTCAGTGAGAATTAACTCGACCCATTCTAATTAGTTAGCTGACAGTTTGGTGGTTACCACCTCAGTGAATTATTTCTATCAAAAGTTAAATAGCCTGGCTTTTTATGCTCTCACCGGTCAGCATAAATTTCAAGTCACCTTTTAGTCCAAACCTTATTTTCCAAGGTGTTCGAGTTAGGAAAGAGTGTTGATGACGTCTCCCAAGTTCTAGTTGAGTTCACTATTAAGAAGTCTGTCTTTACAAAGCACCTGCCATCCTCAGTGGTCCTGAGAGAAGCAAAAGCAAGCACCCTGAACAGCAGTCTCTCCAGCCTTCCACCTGATTTGGAGGGGTTGGGGAGAACAATAAGGGGGAAGGGTGAGGGAGTCTATCTATCCCCCTTCGGTGATTTATTACTGAAATTCCTAGATGTGAGGAGAAAGCAAGCACACAAAGGTCTGGAAGCTGCAGACTGAAATAAATAGTGAGCTGTAATGTATTTAGCAAATGATAATGCAAACCACAGAAAGCTTTACACAGAAGGAAAAATACACTCCCTGGGGCTGGGAAGTAACTGTGTGTGGAGACAGAGAAAGATACATTGTGGAGGAAATTTCTCCGGCTTCTCCCTACACATAAATCACTGTCCCTCTCGGGGGCTCGGCGGGGATCGATAGGGAGGGAGGAAGCTAGAGAAGGGAGGGAGGGTCGGGGAGGGGGCTGCGCCCCGCGCCGCCCCCACAGTGCACGCACACCGCTCGCTCTTCACCTGCCTAGGCGGATCATTGTCAACGAGCCGGGCTGCTGACACCTCACTCAGCCGGCGCCCCCCGGGCCTCCCCCCGACCCAGTACCCCCGGCGGGGGATCCTTCTCCCGCGCCCCCTCCCTGTGCCCCCCGCCCGCGAGCCCCGCGGGACTCCCGCACCTCTCAGCGGGGCTGGCTAAGCCCACAGACGTCCTGCGCGGCAGCCGGCTCCGGGAGCCACCCCCAGGTCATCCCCCAGCTCGGCGGTGGCGGCGGCTGAGGCTGCGGCTGCGATCCGAACGGGCCCCTCCATCCACCGGGCAGGAGCAGCCGGGAGAGCGCGGCGGCGCCTCCCACACCGGGGGCGCGGAGGCGGTGCGTGCGAGAGCGAGGCAGGGCGGGCGAGCTAGCGGGTGGGCGGCGGGCTCCCCACTCTCCTCATCCCCGTGCTCGGGCGCGAGCCGGGGCACCGGAGAGGGGGGAGGGAGGCAGGGAGCGGAAGGCGGGGCCAAGGGCGCGTCCCCGCGGCCGCGCGTCGAACTCCGATGGGGGCGCGCGGGCGCGTAACCCCGCCGGCACTAGGCCAGCCGCGAAAGGGGCTGGGTGAGGGAAAAAGAGGCGGGTCTTAGGGACTCTGAGGAGGTGGGGCGGGGAGGGAGGGAGCGGTTCTCTTGGAGGCGCGCGCAGTTTGCCAGACCTACTACAGGAGGAGGGGTGGGGGGAGATGGCCCATACCAAATCTGAGTGAAGCGCGGGGGAAGCGCTAGTGGAGGGGTAACAGTCCACTTGTCTCTGCGCTCTCTGCAGGTTCCTCAGGTAAAAGACTGTAAGCAGTCTCTGAATACAAAACCCCCCTGGGGTGATAGCAAGAGGGGAAATATTTGTCCTGGCATCCTCATAATCCTCACACACAACCTACCCCTCACCTGTCCTTCTATGGAAGAGGCTACATTCCTCATCTGGGATTGCTGAAGGTCGCACCTTCAGCCTGTCTCCCCACTCTCAAGACTAACCCAGCAGTCAACAGCTAAGTGCAGCCCTGACCACCTAGCACTTCTTTCCTCTCGTAGTCCACCTGACGGCCTCTTCAGTAGATTCTGATGCCATATAACACACACGCACCCTCCCAATGCTTCAGCTTTCCCATTTCTGGAAGGATCTTGTGTGTTTTGCTGGACTTGGAGCCCAAGCACCGACTGAAGGCATAAATGCAATAGAAAAAAAAAGAGTAATGAGATATAGAAAATACCTTCTAACTTTCCCTAGATTTTCAATGAAATGCTTCCAAAGAATTTCATGTGTTTCTTAACCCACGTGATTGCCCATCCATCATAGTCTGGACAATAGGCATTCTTCATCCTCTTGGATTTTCCTTTTACATGGGCCAGATTTTTTGAGTGATTGTGGAGCTTGTTGAGGGCAGATCTGCAATGTACCAGGGGTTGACCAAAGCTGCAAAATGTCATCCACAAACAAAAGCATTCAAAGGACTCTGCCATCTCTACGGAGTCCTTCAATTCAAGTCCACTTAAGTCAGTAAGCATTTATTAAGTGCCTACTCTGTCCCAGGCAAAGGGCTAAACTGGGGGTACAAAGAAGGGCAAGAACAGTCCTTGCCTTCAAAGAGCTCACAGCAATCCAATGAGGATCAGCTGCTCCATGGTGATGGCAAGCATGTTTCCCTATTTTATGTCTTCCTTGATATTTTTAATCAAAAGGTCTTCCACCAAAGTTATTTTTATTTTATCTTTGAGGAAATTTTGTATGATTTTTGACATGTATAGAAAATACCCTGTTGGAGGAGATGTTTTAAAGTGGTATTTTGTTCTACCAGTTTATATGCTGTTTAAAGTAAAGGAATATAGTATCTCTATGAGTTAAAGTCAGTTATGCGGCTGTACAGATCTGTTATAGAATATTATTTGCAAAATCCTGCTGCCTATTTCCTTATGCTTTCATGAAGAATGCCTTCAATACATGTGTAAATTTTTCTCAGAAAAATGCTATAGAGTTGGCAAAGTAAGCACATGTGTCAGAAGCTATTGATGTTCTCTTGGATTCCTCAGCAACTTCAAAATTGTCAAAATTTGAGTGTTACCCAAAAGGCAATTTGAAAGTTATATGATAGGCATGAGTAAACAGTAACATATTACCAATGAAGGATTGTGAAGGAGAAGCAACTTAAAAGATGCCATCAGATTGATGTATGGTTAGAAATTAAGGTGGGCCAGGTACATACTGAAGGTGAGACATAACAATCGACTACCCTTGCCCTCTGTTAGTAACTATGAAACGTCAAAAGATCTAGAGGAATAGCTCCAGGAAGTTAAGTGACTCTATTGTAAAGAATTTATGGGAGGACCTGAACAACAGTCACATAGGATGAGAAGATATGAACAGACTGCAATCTGCATCCATATTGATGAAGGCAAAAATGGAAAGGTCTTACTCAAAAGGGGGAATCGTGGATAGATAATAATTTGACTGAAAAAAGATGTGGAAGCCAGTCTCATACAGTGAGAAAGATGCTGTATTTGGAATCATAGTTAAATTCCAGCTCTCTCACCTGCTACCTGTGTCCTCAGGTGAGCCATTTAACCTTTCTGGGCCTCAGTTTCCTAAAAAATGAAGGGCACTCTAAGATCTCTTATAACTCTAAATCTGGGTAGATCCTGTGATCAAAGGGTTTTAGTGACCTGCAACAAGCTCAATGTGAATTAACATTGTGTTAGCACAACCGAAAAAAAACTAATGCAATCTTGGGCTACATTTGAAGAAGTATAGTGCCCAGGACTAGGAAAGTGATAGTCCCATTGAACTTTCCCTGGTGAGACTACAGATGGAATATTATAGAGGCAACCCATTTTAGTGTAGTAACCCCTGTAGAGTACTCCCCAAACTTATACTTGAAGATAGGGTCCCCAGAGGACAGCTGCTACCCCAGGTTCTATAGATACCCCAATTGGGTCTATATTCCTGAAGCTATAGCTTACAAGCCCCTGTTGGTGTGCTTCCTAATAACAATTAGCCAATTGATTCAGTTAGCTCTTAGCAAAGGCATTTTCTCAAATGTCAATCAATACACATATACGTGTGTGATTATAGTTATATAAGGGTTTTGTTTTTCCTTCATTCTCAATGTGGAGAGGATAGGGGAAGAAGGGAGAGAAGGCATATTTTCATTGATTAGTATATATATATATATATATGTATGTATACACATATACATATATAATTTTTAAAAAGAAAATTATAAATTGTTGTTGAACTGTGTCCAACTCTTCGTGACCTCATTTGGGGTTTTCTTGGCAAAGCTACTGGAGTGGTTTTCAATTTCCTTCTCCTGCTCATTTTGTAGATAAGGAAATGAGGAAGAGTTAAGTGACTCGTCCAGGGTCCCATAGCTAGTAAGTATCTGAGGCCAGATTTGAACTCAGAAAAATGAGTCTCCTTGACTCCAGGCCAGGTATTCTATCTATTTTGCCACCTAGCTGCCCCCAAATAATTTACATTTATATGGCACTTTAAGGTTTGCAAAGTGCTTTACATATATATTAACTCATTTGATCCTCATAAATCTCTGGGAGACAGGTACTATTATATTATCTCCCTTTTACAGATGAAACTGGAAGAGAGTTTAAGTGACTTCCCCAGAGTCACACAGCTAAGGGACACCTCAGAGGCTGTATTTGAACCCATATCTTCCTTAGTACAAGTCCTGTGTTCTATCCCCTGTGCCACTTACCTGCAGATGGCCATAAAAAAAGAATTATAGTCCTAAAACATTCCTTTTATAATCCCAGGCTATACTTTCCAAGAAGTATACACATAGTCTTTAAGTTAATGGATTGGTGTCTTCTTACTATATATGGGGTTTAAAGAGGATGCTGGATGATAACAGGGGATAGATGGATTTTGAGCTTAGGGCATTAACCTTACCTTGAGTTTATAAGAAATATTCACTGAAGCTTTATGGGATGAGTGTTCTCAAAGTATAATGGTAGTGGGTACATGTGGAAGAGTCATAGGTAGCACATGCCACTCACAACTCCTCTTCCTTCAGGGCCTAGATGGCTTCATGGTGTTCTCATTGGGTATGAGGTCTCTGCTAGGCAAGTTGCACAGATGGGTTCCTAGAGTCTGTCCCTGTGCACAGTCAGCTCTGTGACCAGGGGTTCTCTTCCTCGCAGCTATTTCTTCACTTGAGTGACTACCTCAGTGTATCTGTGTCTCCCTGAAGAGGGCATTTCTGCTCCCTGCTGGATTCTGTGAATCCTATTGGTCAAGAAGCAGCCCTTCAAATCTATAAAGTCCAAGAAGGGTGGAAGAGAAGATCCTTCCTCTCTCCCTAAAGGGGTCTCCCCTCATTGGCAGACCCTGACTTGCAATCTCTCCCACTCTCCAACTGCTGGGATTCATCTAGAGCTTAACTATGTAAAATCCCCAGGGGCATGGCTAATTTTTTTCTTGGCCAATTGTGTTGTTCCCCTCTTGACTCATTCAGAAGTATTCACATCTCATAGAGGGATCACAGGATGTTATACTTCACTAAAATATTAAAACCTGACTGAATTTAGGAGAGGGGGGAGAAGGAATTATCCCTATCCCTTACATTAGGATGGACATTGATATCATGGAAAATGCCCTTTTGGGCAACCAAGATGATGAATCACATCAAGACCATACTATACAAGGATTGGTTAAAGGAACTGGGATGTTTCACCTATAAAAGGAAAAAAAAAACTTAGAGGGACATGGTAGCTGTCATCAAATATTTGAAGAACTGTGGCGTGGATGAGAGAATTCTAATAGGTGTGTTCTACCTGACAGACAGTTTTAGCCTAAATTGTAAGGAAAACCTAGATCATTAGAGTGACCCTAAAATTGGAATGGGATGCCTTGGGAAGTATTGGGTTCCCCCATGTTGGAGGCCTTCAAGCAAAGGCTAGATAATCATTTGCTTAGGGTGCTTTAGACCAGGCATGGGCTGGACTAGATGTCCTACAAAGTCCCTCCTGACTTCTACTTCTATGATTCTATGGCCCTTTTGGTCAGGTATATTTCAATAATCTATTGTTATGATGAAAGTCAGCATGGAAATGGATACAAAACTGCTCATCTTGGGGTCAAGAAGACAGGTTAAAGTTCTGCCTCTGACACTTCCTAGCTTCGAGACCTGGACAAGTCACTTATGTCCTAGCTGCCTCAGTTTCCTCAGCTGTAAAATGAGAATAGTAATAGACCCTATCTCACAAGATTGTTGTGAGGATCAAATGAGATAGTTTTAAAGCACTTAGTGCAAGCACCTGGCATATAATCAGTGCTTAATAAATGTTTGTTCCCTACTTTCCCCTTCACAGGCAACAGTCATTTAATAAAATAAAAAATTGAGTTACTCATCTGCATTGATGGAGGGAATTTCCATGCTGGGAATCACTCACACTGATGAAAATAATCAGTCCAGAGTGAAAATGAAACAAAAAAAAATAAGCAATGTTGGGATACTGATCTCCTGGTGGGTGAAATGGTAAATCTTCTTGGCTAAGCCCCTTATTACCTATAAGTACATTAAATATGTTGAAGATCAAACAGATTTCAATGTTTCCAGTTCCTGCCTTTGATCTTTTATTTTATTCTATTCTATTTATGTATTAGAATCCAGGCTGTATAAATTACAAACTAGAAGGGGACAAAAAAGAGGGAAACAGCACATCCTAGAAACCATTTGGTTTCTGACCTTTCTTTTCATCATATGGTAAAGGTACCAAAGTTCAAAACAACAACCAAACCCCCACAATAAGTTGGACCCAGAAGGCTAAACAATAACAGAAGTAGGCTTGTCTCCATTTGGATGGTTTCCAAATTTTTACCACAAAGATCCCATTAAATATACAGGAAGCTCTGATTATTTATGATGTAACTTAATATTGACAGCTTATTAAATGCACTGACCTTCCCCACTAACCTTTGGAATTATACAACTGGCAGCTGCATGACACCTTGGCTATCAAGGTAGGAAAAAATGCAAAGTATCCATTTCTTTTTGCATGATCATTTATACTTTCTCCAGGGCCAAAAAACCAAAAAAAAACAAAAACAAAAACCAACAAACCTTCAATGGGTTGACTGCATTCCCGCCCCCCCCCCCCCCCCCCCCCCCCCCCGGCCTTATACATTTCCTGAAATGTGTGTGAGTAAATTTCACAGAGAAAGAGATTTCTATGGCCTTTTATATGCTGAACAGGCTCAGCTCAGAGCCTACTGCCTAAACCTATTACACACAGATCACCTAACTCTGTTACTGAGTTTGTGATGCTAGATTAATTTACCCATACAACAGGTCGAGAGAAAACTACTTTACACATCTTTTTTTTGCACCAATACAGAACATGAAGATCATTTTACAGGAAAGAAAAAGATAGCTCTGTAATGGAGCCCACTATTAAACAGACTCTGATGCCACTTTTCCTTTCATTTCATACAGTGCCATGGGGCAAAAAAGACCCTTGCTGAGTAGTGAAAGAAAGAGAAGAAGGAACTGAAAGAGTAAGATGAGGAGTTGGGAATGTTTGGGGAAGGTGGCAGTAGAAGAATGGGTTATTTGAGGCTGGATGGTTTCATAGAAAGGGTAGGGCACAGAGAATTGGGAGCGCTCTACAGTATTATTCATTCCCAGCTCTGTCATTATCTTTTTGTCTTGCTGTGTGAACTTGGACTAATCATCTAGCTCCTCTGGTACAGTTTCTCTTATCCCCTCAAAGGAAGGATAAAAGAGCTATGATATGTCAGCTCCTCTATAGAACCTGGCTATACAAATTCCAAGCATTGTTAAGGCAAATTTTAGTAACCTTAACTAGGAACTCTGGCAAACATTGAACCAATGAGGTTTTGTATGTTGTCTTAGCCGACACACAGAGGATTTCCTTTTAAATACTCAGAAAGCAAAAAGCATATACTAGAGCCTAAGACATAGTTCTGGCTGAATTAAGCCAATAAAGTCAATAAGTACTGTGCCTGGTAGTACTGTCTATGACCACAGTTCTTTAACAGATTTGAATAACTCATTGACAGTATTGTACATGCAGCTATATAATAATAATAATACCTAGCATTTATATAACAATTTAGTAGTTACTAAGCACTTTGTATGTAATTATCTCATATGACCTCCGAACAATCTGATAAGGTAGATAGAGCCATTATTTAAAATTTATCTTCATTTACAGACCAGGAAACTGAAGTACAGAGAGGCTTACCCAATCTATTAAATGGCAGAGCCTGAATTGTAACTAATTTCCTAGTTCCAAGGCTGTTTTTTCCACTGAATTACACAGCCTGTTCATCAACCTTTTTTTAAAATTCCCTAACAACATCACCAATTAGTTTTATTTAAACTAACTTTAATTCTAGTTAATACAGTATTATTTCACTTTCCAAATATCCCTCTAATTTTTCTAATTTTGAGTAGATATGCTTCTATATGAGTAAAAGAAAACCAAACATAAATGGAGAGGTTGGTGTTATAATCAAATAAAAGTTAAAATAGAATCAATCTAACCTAAGAATAATAGTTATTGTGTATAATTACTAAATACCAGAATCAGGAATTTATGTAAACTATTGTTATCAGCATTAGTTTTACACAGTCATGTCAAATATTTAATTTTTATCTTTTTTTTTTTTTTAGTTCTTCAGTACTAGAAGCAAAGCCTTAGCTCCAGGTCAGGGGACCCAGGCTGACTTGCTAGTTTCCTTCAAAGTCTGGCTCAAGCTATCTCTTTCATGAAGCCTTTCCTGATCCCCATAGCTGCCTGTACCCTCACAAAAAAAAAATACTTTCTACCTATTGCTAATTTTTAGTATATGTGCATGTTGTCTCCTCTTTGCCCCTCAAAGGATGCAAGATCCTTGAGGACAGAGACCATTTCAATTTTATCTGTCTCCAGAGCCTGGCATTGTACTGGGTACATAGCAGGTGCTTAAAAATCCATTGATTGTTGATTAAATAGGTAAAGCACTTTGTAAACTCTAAAGCATCCTACAAGGAATTAGCCAAACTGAGCAAAAATACAAACATCTTTTGCCGGGCCACACCCAGATGTGAATCTACCTGTCAGCTCAAGATCTAAGATCTAGGCCACCTGCCTCCCAGCCTTTGTCTTTGCCCCTAGAGCCCTCCTAGAGGCCTGTGTCAGCCTGGATCTAAGCGACTAGCTTCTGTCCCTTTCACTCCAGAAATTTCTCTAGTGCACCAGAGGTCTTTGCCAGACCCATCTCATCTCAAACTGCCATCTCTTGTCTCCTGGCCAGACTCTTACAGTTTGCACCTCCCCCTGATCCTGCCTGCTATGAAGCAGGCCTCCTTGGATACAACATTATTACCTACTACAAGGTCAGACTGGGCCCTACCTGCTGTCTTCCATGGACCTTTCTCCAGTCACTGATACTTAGTCTGAACTCATTCCTCACTGGTTAACAGACTTCCCTCTACTCATACTCTCCCCATTCCAGGGATTTTGAACCCTTAAGTACTGAAGTACAAACCCTGATCCCCATTCCCCAGCTTCCTGCTCTCTCACTCCTATTCCTCTCACAAAGGTAGCAAGTAGTCAGTATGATTCCCGAGGTACATCTCCTTGACCTTAAAATGGGCACTCTCCAAATAATAGAACATTTTTTATTATTAGAATTTTTATTCTAATAGAATTTTAATTATTAATTAATTATTATATAAATATATGAATTAATAAATTATATAATATATTAATATATATTGTATATAATTATATATAATAATATATAATTATATATTTACACATAAATATATAATTATACATTATGTATATTATATATAATTATTCTAATAGAATTTTATTATTAGAATAATAACTAACATTTAAATTATGCTTTAAAATTTTCACAGAACTTCACATTCGTTACCTCATCTGAGCAACAACAACTTTGTGAGATAGGTTCTATAGGTACTGTTATCCCCATTTTATGGATGAGGAAATTGAAATTCAGGGACATTGAGTGATATGTCCATGGTCACGTGGCTAGCAAGTGTCAGAAGTATAATTCAAATAGAAGTCTTCCTGACTCCAAGTTCAGCACACCATCCACGAAGCAAGCTGCTTCTCAGGGAACAAAAAGATGCACTTCCTAGTCTTCAGTCTCAAGTGAATGCAACTCTGTTTCTGCCACTCACGTTGCCTGAATTGCTTCTGCTCCAGTCTCCACACTTCCTTCAAGGCCCAATTCAGGGCATCCCTTCTAAGAAGGCTTCTCTGATTCCTGCCCTCCCCACATTTTAGTGTTCCCTTCCTCTGTTTACCTAGGTTGTATTCTCAGTAGAATGTAGCTTACTTGCAGGCAGATGCTATTTAATTTTTTCGTTTTTGTTTTTTCAATCTCAGGCTTATCAAAGTGCTTTGTCCTTTCATAGGTGTTTAATGAATGATTGTTGAATTAAGTAGATTAGCTACTCCTATAACCAGGCCTTTTTAAAGTGGCTCTGGGCAGAACCTAAAGGAGAATAGTACTATTAACATGGGTACAATAGACTATGAAGAGAGCAGTTTGGACTAAGGGGAAGGCTTGGTACCCCATAAAGAAAGACCTCTGTAAATCAAGGCTAAAGGAGTGAGCTGATTGACCTGGGAAAGAAGCTTAGGGAGGGTCATTAAGGGTCTGACTAGTGATTTAATCTTCATCAAACTAGTTTGGGTGATAAACCTGAGTACTTCCAATTTTTCTACCTGCATATAGTTTGTGCCCTGAGATTTCCTCACACAGAATATTATACAAGTAGCAGTATTATAAAGGAACAATAGACTCGAAGTCAGAAGATTTGGATTTGCATCCTGGCTCCCACCTGGGGTGGGAAAGGGAATAAGCATTTATATGGTGCCCACTCTATGACAGCCAGTGTGCTAAGAGCTTTACAAATATTATCTCATTTGATCCCAAGCGCTGCTATTATTTCCATTTTACAGTCAAGGAAACTGAGGCAAGCAGAAATTAAATAACTTGCCCAAAATCACACAGTTAGTATCTGAGGCTGGATTTGAACTCAGGTCTTCCTGACTCCAGCCCTCCACCATGCCACCTTCCTGTATTTCTTACTCCTGTGGCTTCAGGTTACTCACTTCGGTTCTCAAGGCCTCGGTCTCCTCACCTATAAAATAAAAGGATTGAACTAGGTCACCCCTAAGGGACCTAGAAAAAAAATGTGAAGGACTCTAAGAACAAAGTTAAAAGCAGAGAAAATCTTGAACCCTTAGGGGATGGTAGCAGAAAGTTACCTGCAGTAGAATGCCAGGTAGCTTTCTGCCTGAATCTGTGTCATTACAGAAAGCAATGACAATGACTTTGAAAATCTAGTTAATCGTAGTCCTTGTCACATTCTTTGAGGAAGAGCCGGCTGACCTGTCAACAAGAATTATGTGCCTATTATGAATGAGTACCCAAGGCACTCTGCCGGATACTGGAATGCACAGAGCACATCTGGGACAAAATTTAGTATTTTTGTTGTTGTCATTAATTGTGTCCTACTCTTCATGACCCTATAGACTGTAACACACCAGGCCCTTCTATCTTTTACCATCCCTCTTGAAGTCTCTCCAAATTCTTATTCATTGTTTCCATGACACTCTCAATCCATCTCATCCTCTGCACTCTCTTTTTCCTTTTGCCTTCAGTCTTTCCCAAATGCAGTCTTTTCCAACAAATTCCATTTTTTCATTATGTGGCCAAAGTATTTATGCTTCAGCTTCAGTATTTGACCTTGCAGTGAATAGCATGAATTAATTTGTTTAAGTATTGACTGATTTGACCTTACTATCCAAGGAACTCTCAAAAGTCTTTATCAGCACCACAATTTTAAAGAGTCTGTTCTTTGGCATTCAGCTTTCCTTATAATCCAACTCTCACAGCCATTCATTGCTACTAGAAAAACCATAGTTTTGACTATACAGACTTTTGTCAGCAAGGTGATGTCTCTGCTTTATAGTATGCTCTCCAGATTTGCCTTAGCTTTCCTTTCAAGGAGCAAGTATCTTTTAATTTCATGGCTGCAGTCACCACCTGCAGTGATTTTTGAGCCCAAGAATATAAAATCTGACACTGCTTCCATTTCTTCTCCCTCTATTTGAGAGGAAGTGATGGGACCAAGTGCCAAGATCTTAGGTTTTGGGTTGTTTTTTTTTTTTATGTTAAGCTTCAAGCCAGTTTTTATACTCTCCTCTTTCACCCTCATCCAAAGACTTAATTCCTCTTCACTTTCTGCCATCAGATTGTATTGTCTACATATCTGAGATTGTTGATATTTCTGCTGACAACCTTAATTCCAGGTTTTGATTCATCCAGCCCGGAATTTCACATGATATATTCTGTGTATAAGTTAAATAAATAAGGTGATAACATATAGCCTTGTCATACTCCTTTTCCAAGTTGTTCCAGTCAGTTGTTCCACATTTAGTTCTTTCTTCTTGACCCATATTACAGACTCCTCAGGAGACAAGTAAGATGATTTGGTACTCCCATCTCTTTGAGGACTTGCCACATTTTGTTGTGATCCACACAATCAAAGGCTTTAGTGTAGTTAATGAAGCAGAGATAGACGTTTTTCTGGAGCTCCCTAGCTTTCTCCACAATCCAGTAAATGTGGGCAATTTGGTCTCTAGTTCCTCTGCCTCTTTGAGAACCAGCTCTTCTGGTAATTCGATTGTTTAGTAATTTGAACATTCCTTAACATTGCCTTTCTTTAGGATTGGGACATAAACTAGTCTTTTCCAATTCAGTGGCCACTGTTGTGTTTTCCAAATTGGCCGGTATATTAAATGCACCTCTTTAGCAGCAGCATTTTTTAGGGTTTTAAATAGCTCAACTGGAACACCTTCATTTCTACTAGCCTTATTATTAGCAATGCTTCCTAAGGCCCACTTAACTTCGTCCTCCAAGATGTCTAACTCTAGATCAGTAGCCACACCATCGTGATTATCAATGACGTTAAGATCTTTCTTTTATAGTTTTTTTGTGTATTATTGCTACCTCTTCTAAATCTCTTCTGCTTCTATTAAATCTCTACCCATTTTTGTATGAAAAGTCCCTGATATCTCTAATCTTCTTGAAGAGATCTCTTATCTTTCCCATTCTGTTGTTTTCTTCCATTTCTTTGCATTGCTCATATAAGAAAACCTTATCTCTCCTTGGTGAATTCTACATTCAGTTGGATATAATCTCAAAAATGAAGAAATCATATCTGTTTGAATCCAAGGAGAACTGTTCAACATCACAGTAATACAAGTCTATGCTCCAGCCACTGATACCGATGAGGCCAAAGCTAATCATTTCTATGAAGACCTACAACATCTTGCAGAAATTACACCAAAAAAAGATGTCACATTCATCATAGGGGATTGGAATGCTAAAGTAGGAAATCAAAAGATAATTGCAATAACAGGCAAGTTTGGTCTTGAAGTACAAAATGAAGTAGGGCAGAGACATAATAGTTTTGTCAAGATAACTTCCTGGTCATAACAAACACTCTTTTTTCAAAAACCTAAGAGGCAGCTCTATACATGGATGTCACCAGATAGTCAACATAGAAATAAGATTGATTATATACTTTGCAACCAAAGGTGAAGCTCCATATTGTCGGTTAAAAAAAGACCTGGAGCTGACTGTGATAATGAGCTTCTTATTGCAAAATTCAGACTTAAATTGAAAAAAGTAGGGAAAACCATCAGATCATATAGGTGTGACCTAAATAACATGCCTTATGAATATGAACTGGAGGCAATTAATAGATTTAAGGGATTAGATCTGGTAGATAGAGTGCCTAAAGAACTATGGACAGCAATTTCCAATATTGTAGAGAAGGCAGCAACAAAAAAAACATTCCAAAGAAAAAGAAAAGCAAGAAAGCAAAATGGCTGTCTGATGAGGCTTTACATATAGCTAAGAAGGAAAGGGAAAGATAAAGGAGAAAGGGAAAGATATACCCATCCTAAAGCAGAATTCCAAAAAAATAGCAAGGAGGAGAGATAAGAAGGTTTACTTAAATGAGCAATGCAGAGAAATAGAAGAAAACAAAATTTAATATAATATAATATAAATGGAGGCAGAGAATGTTTGGAAAAGGGAGTGGGAATCATGAAAGAGAAAGAGGCTGGTGAGGTGCCACCCAAGAAAGAAAAGGATTCTAAGAGATAGAGGTGATAAGGGACTACTAGCCAAGTTTGTGTGAAGGCAAAAAATGTGAGAGATGGAATGTTGAGTTTGGGAAACAGCAGCTTATGATCCTGGTTGGCTAAAATATAGAATGTGTTAAAGGGAATGGCAATAATATGAGATAAAGCTGGAAATGTTGGTTAGTGCCAGATTAGGGAGGGCTAAATTAAGGAGTCTGGAGTTTTAGTCTAAAAGCAGTCGAGAGCTACTGAAATTTTTTTTTATTTGTTTTGTTTTGAGCAAGAGAGTGACAGTCAAGCCTTAGGAAATAAACGTGAAACCTTCTCAGGTTGTTCTAGTTTATTTCTTCTTCTTTCTTTCTGCTCCACTTTCATGGTGCCTCCAGGACCCCCTTAGACATGGAGTACTGTTATCATGCTTTCCCTCTACTATGACTCCCCCCAACTAGAACTATATACACTTCCCGAAGCAGTACCCCATACCTTCAAGTGCTTTTTCCACTCTCCCTACTAACAAAACCAACTTGTTCTGGATCCTACTCTCATGAATTCAACTTTTTGCCAGCTATGAGGTTGGAACAGATCTTGTGAAATGTTAATAACTACTAATAGCTTAATTCCCTTCAATTCAATCGACACTCATTAAATACAATTAAACGACTCTATCTAAGACAGTACTAAAGATTACAATCTCAAGGGGGAATGACAAGCGCATTGGTCATTGGATAACAGATTTCAAGATGGAAGTGGGACTATAGAGGGATAGAGAAATAGAAAAGTATCAAGGGGCCATAAATTACAACTCCCTCATTTTACAGATAATACACTGAGGCCCAGGGAGATAAATGACTTACCCAGGGCCATACAGCTACATGGGAGAGTGAGAAGAGAGTGAAATATCGCTTCCATCTGGGAGAGTCAGGAAAAGCTTTTTCGTGGAAGGAACATCTGAGTTGTGCCTTGAAGAAAAAACAACTAGAAATGGAAGGTTGAGGAATAGGGTGAGGTGAAGTACATTTCAAGCATGAGGGACAAATAGAGAAAGGGCAGAGCCAAGGGAAGGGACAGATAGTGTGAAGGAAAATAGTATGAAATGAGATGAGATAGGTAAGTTGGAGTTCAGTTTTAGAAAACTTTGAATGTCTTATTGGGTTACTCTTCCCCTTCCCCCTTCCCGCCTCCCCCATAAAGAAAGGAATAAATCTCTAATAATGTAATTTAAGCTACTGTGGCAAGGCATTGGGAGAGATATTCGGGGAGAGGCTAGGGCTTTGGCTTATGAGTAAATTCTTTCGGCCTTTCCTCTTCCCCCAAAGTTTGTAATCTCCAAAAGTGACAAAGCAATGCTCTAGGATCTCAGATTAACAACCTCCCACCTACCTCTCCAGAAAGAGGACTCATGGGAAGACCAGTAGAAGCGCCCTTTCACAAACTTCTTTCTCTCCTCCCCTTCCCTCTTCTTTGCTCTAGTCCCCTCCTACCTTCCTTCCTTCTCAGGCTCCTACCTGCATTCCTGCCCATCCCCTTTCCCACTCCCCTGTTGTATTCATTTCAATTAGATTTGTTAAAAGCTTAACACTGAGCCAATTAGCCCCCCCTACAGCCCAATCTCTTCAACTCTTTCACAAAAGGTTTCCACTGTGATTAAAGGAAGGTGCCTGAGGAGATACTGTGCTTAACATTCCTCAGGAATGCCTAAGAAGGAGAGAAGGGGAAATAGGTATTTAGAGAAGAAACAAAGCCCAGGGGATCTAATCCTAAAATAAACCAAACTAATCAAAATGGTGGAATGCTAAAATTGCTTATAAAATGAAATTATTCTCTCTCCAACTTGCCAGAGAGGAACTAGATGGCACAGTGGATAGAGTGCTGGAGTCAGGAAGACCCAAGTTTGAGTTCTGCCTCAGACATGGACTAGTGAATCTGGACAAATCACTTTACCTCTCTGTTTCAACTTCCTCATCTGAAAAAAGGGAGTTGGACCTGATGGCCTGCAAACTCCGTTTCAATATGGTGAAGCAGAAAGAGCTCTGGATTTGAGTTGGATTCAAACCCCAGCTCTTCTACTTCCTAGCTTTGTGACCTTAGCAGGTCACTTGATGCAACTGAGACTCAGGACTCGTCTGTAAAAATGAGGGTCCTAGATTAGATGGCCTCTAAGGTCCCTCCTAGTCCTACATTTATGATCCCTTTTAAGGTCATCTCATCCATCCCCCAGACTCCACATAGGATTGCTCCTAACCTGAACTAAACAGGTCTCTGCTCTTCTTCAAATCTTCCAGCAGTAGAAATTCTCCCGCCTCTTTCAGTAATCCATTTACTATCCAAGAAGTCTTCTTTAGATCCAGTCAGCACCCCACCGACTCCAGCATAGTTCAAAGGATTTGGCACTTGGAGTAGCCCCAAGAAGCAGCTTCACCTGAGTAAATTTCTGGTGGACTCAGTATTTTTCTATTACCCCAATCCTTGGTTTTCCTACTTTATACAAAAAGTTGAATTAAGATTTAAATACAGCTTTTCATTGGAAGCTAGAAGTTGGAGGGAACCTTGAGAAATCCCTTCATGATGAGTTTGTGATTATCATTTTATAATTTAGTATAATAACTATGTCATAATCTGTTAGGGAAATTTAACAGATGCCTGTCCTGGGACTTTGTTGGCTTTTGGCAGGAGAAAGTAGCTATTACAATAAGAGCCAGTCATAAGAGCTCACCTTTGTATAGCACTCTAAGATTTGCAAAGCACTTTGTACAAATAGCCTCTCATTTTAATCTTAAAACAACCCTGGAAGGTAGGTGCATTATCTCCATTGACACTTTCCCCTCTCCCCCCCTCCCCCCATCAGTTGTCTCTGCAGGTGGGGACAATCCCACAGATTGGAGTGGTTGGAAAGTGAACAGTGGAAAGCTCCTCTCACATCTTCCCTTCAAGCAGGGTACCAGGTCAGCCATCTCTTCATTTCCTACCAAGCTGCACTTCTCTGGATTTCAAAATGCTCCTCTTTCCCAACCCTACCAGGTCCCTCCCCTTCCCACCATCAGCTTCTTTTTATGTGAGCTCCTTGAGGGGAGGGACTATCTTTTGCCTTTCTTTGCATCCCTAGCACTTAGTGCATGCACTTAATAAATTCTTATTGACTGAAAGAGGCTAAGTGACCTGCCCAGAGTCACACAGCGACAAAGTGTCTGAAGCTGGATTTGAACTCAGGTTTTCTTGACTCCGGGTCTGGGGCTCTTATCCACTGCCTCATCTAGCTGCCTTATCGACAATACTTGGATTTCTGTTTCTGTTGACACTAATAGCTTTATAACCCTAAACTTAACGTCTCTAAAACCTCCATCAAGATGGGCTCATAGCTTTCAAGGTGACTCAGAGATTTGAATGTACCTGGAGACAAAAGACTCCCAGTGGATGGTAGGGATCCCTGGCATGATCTTTCTTTCTTGTTCTTCTCCCTTCCATTCTATTTCAATCTACGTCTTTTAAGTAGGTCACATCTAGTCCAAACCCTAGCTAAAACATGAATCCCTTCAATAACGTCCCTGACAACAGATGAGTCCGTTCATCTTCCTCTTAAAGACCTTCAGTAACAACTCACTGTTTGTTGAGACAGACCACTTTATATCTGGACAGCTCTAGTTGTTACTAAGTTTTTCTCTCTTTCAGCCCTGAATATTCCTCCCTATAACTTCTTCCCACTGGCCCTAGTGCTATCTTCTTGGTTCAGGTAGAAAAAGTAGAATCCCTCTTCCATGTGGCAAGCTTTAAAGACCAAAATCATGAGTACCTTGCCCTTGCCTTCCACCCATGCTGCTGCTCCTCACTCCACCACCCATATTGTCTTCCTTTCTCTAGGTTACACAGCCAAGTGTTTTTTAACTGATGCTCATATGACCTAATTTCAAGTCTTTTTTTGCCATCCTACTCACCCTCTTCTGAATGTACTCCAGTATTTCAATGTTCCTCCTAAAATATGGCAGCAGAATTCAGCACGGTGCTCCAGATGGGATCTGCCCAGTATGGAATAGAGCAGGATTATCCCCTTCCATGTCTTTGATAATCTATTTTGATTAATGTAACTTATGTTTTCATTATCTTATATGGCTAGTAACCATACTGCTGACCTATTTTGAGCTTTCAGGACACTAAAATCCTCAAGAGTTTTCTTTTTGATATGAGCTGAATTTTGTTTGTTGCCACCCATCTCCTATCTGGTATTTGTAAAACAGTCTTGGAAGATGGGCTAAACCAGGCTGAGGGTAACCAACAGACCTCAAACTGGCTGTTGAGGGGAGGGGAATGTCTACCCCAAGCATGTGAAGACTTGGGCAGATGGACAGAGGAGAACAATTTGTTCCAAGGGCTATGAACGCGGCTGAAGCAGGTGCTGTGGAATGCTTAGAGCTTGCTCAGACATTAGAGATGCCAAGGTTATCATCCACTACACCCCAGGCCATCAGTAGTCATCTTAACTTTTGTCCTTCCATTGGCCTCCAGTGATTCTGGAAAAGAGAGCGAGGCTGATGACTTTGTGCAACTCCGCCTCACTTGAATCCAATTCACCTGCAAGTCAAGACATCACCCCCATGATGACATTGGTCCTTTCTGAAAGCAGACAAACAACAACAATCTGTGCGCTTGGTCTTTGTTACCATTTCCTTTCTTCCTGTATTATAATTTCGATTTTTAAGTCTACATAACTGTAAACAAAAATCCACGTTTCCATGGCTTTTTTTTCTTTATAGGACAGTGTGCTGAATTCCAAAGAGATCCATGAGCAAAAACCATTATGAACTTTTTATTGATGAAACTAAAGACCACTTCAAATCTCAAAGTATGCATGGTCCTTAGATGGTCAACATATTCATCAATAACTGATAATGGTGTAGAAGGTATGCAATCAAATTTTCAGATGGCACAAAGCTGGAAGGGATAGCAAATATGCTAGATGACGAAGTCAGGATTCAAAAAGCTGGCC
>CM053622.1:681173906-681197521 GCA_028646595.1 Phalanger gymnotis | reverse complement strand
TTTTATTCTCTTATTTGCTCTATGCTATACTAGGTATTAGAGGGCTATAAAAGAAATGTTGTATATTGAATGTAATTCCATAAATGTTTAGCAGCATCTATGTGTAAGGCCATGTCCTGTAGTAGACTCTGGGGATACAGAGACAAAAGCAAAAATTAAATTGTTTTTAATCCTCAAGGACCTTGTAGTCTACTTTCTTGATGACAATATAAAGCTTATAATTCCCATTCTAGAGCCTAGGTGATATAATCTTTGCACTTGTGGAGTTTTTAATCCCTTTTTAATGATATGAAATAAAAAATAAAAATATGATATAAATAAATGCTCAACTCTATTGTATAGACTAAAAAGCTCAAGCAGTTTAAAGAGAGAACTTAGTGAGGGCCTGAATAGTCAGGAATAATTTGTGAAAGACATACTATTTTTTAAAAAAGGAATGAATGACAATTGCTGGTGGAGTTGTACTAATGTATTGTTGGTGGAACTATCATTTGGGCCATCCACTCTGGAAGCAATTTGGAAGATGCCCCCAAATCATTAAATTGTGCATAACTTTTGGCCTTGCAATACATTTAGGTATATACCTCAAGGTGAAAAAAGAAGGAAGAAAGGAACCCAATATAAATATAGCACCTCTTTTCAAAATTAGCAAAAACTAAAACTAAGAAAGTGTCTACCTACTGAAAACTGGCTGAACAAATTATAGCATAAGAATGTAACATAATGTTATTATACCATAAGAAATTATGAAATGGACAAGTTCAAAGGAAACTGAGATGTCTACAAATCGGTGCAGAGTGAACAGAGCTGATAGAACAATTATACAATGACAGCATTATAAAGAAAAAACCTTTGAAAGACTTTGAGAACTATGAACAATGCAGTGAATAACTATGATTCCAGGGGACTAATGATAAAGCATGTTATCCATCTCCCGACAAAAAGGCGATGGATTCAGAATGCAGAATAAGACATATATTTTGGGGTGTGGTTAATGTGGAAATGTTTTGCTTGATTGTTTTAAGGATTTTGTTTTTCTCCTCCTTTGTTTTCTTTTTAGATGGGAGGGACTAGGAATGGGGTAACCAAAATGAGAGGAAACAAAAAGGATAGAAAGAAAAATAGGTAATTGAAGTATTGTTTTTAAATGCACAAAAAGAATTGAGGGGAAACCAAGAAGAATGACGGACAAGCAGGACAGTTTTGAAAGTTATATTTTGAACTTATTGTATTTTTCAAAAGAATAGCAAGCAGTACACAGAGATCTGAAATTCCATGCACAATCCCCTTTTTCTTTTCTTCTACATGTATGGAAATGCACATTTTATTTGGTGTTCACTGAGTTCAGAATATTAATTTATACACTTATTTTAAAAGGGATGATAAAGAAGAACAAGGTCAGGGATTAGATTTTGATTGCTAGGTAGAAGGCATATGGCCAGAGTGGAGAACTAGTTGAAGAACAATGGAGGAAAAAGAAAGGGTATAAAAGTCGAAAAGACTTAAGCAGAGGAATTCAGTTGGATTTACAAGGACAAGGAAGAGACCATAGAGTTCATTGTCTGGGACATTGCTAAAGGGGGACAGATTAAGTTTTGGATAATCAGGCATATTATTTTATCTTAGGATGGCAACTAAAACTCACACACACACAAAAGAAATTCCTAACAAAACTCCTGAGAAAATAACTTGTCCTTTCAAGCCCTGTTATGAGGACACTGGTCGAAGAGCTAGGACAGCCCTTACAAATCTCAAAGTTTGGTCGTACTCTGCCTAAACACCCAGGTGGAGAAGACTTGCGGTAAGGGTGTGCTGGAGCCAACTCCAACCACTCAACAACCAATTGTTGAATTTTCTGTGTGAGCTTTTACACCCGAAAATAGGTAAACTACCAATCAGGGCTTGATTTATTGTTTTGTTAGTTGTCTTAAGAAAATGATGGAGAAACTATTAATAATGCAGATTATACTTGAAAGTGAGTCGTCTCATATGAATTGATACAAAATGAAGTGAGAAGAACCAGGAAAACATTGTATACGGTAACAGCAATATTGTAGGATAACCAGCTGTGAATGACTTAGCTATTTTTAGCAATACAATGATCCAAGACAATTCTGAAGGACCTATGATGAAAAATACAAAGAAAGAACTGATGGAGTTTGAATACAGATTGAAGCATACTTTTTTAACTTTATTTTTCTTGGGGTTTTTTTTGGAGGGGAAGTTTCTGTGTTTTCTTTTGTAACATGGCTAATGAGGAAATATTTTTGCATGACTGCACATGTATAATCTATATCAAATTGCTTGCCTTCTCAAGGAGGGAGGGAAGAGAAGAAGGAAGAGAATTTAAAATTCAGAATTTGAAAAAAATGAATAATAAAAGTGCTTTTACATGTAATTGAGAAAAATCAAGTAAAAAGTGTTTCATGTAATTTTTTACAGAGAGTCAGTGTTAAACATTTACCAAGGTACTCCTGACATTAGGGATATATTAGACCAATGGTTTTGAACACGTTGAGTATGTGATAATTAGTATTTATATAAATAACACTTAAAAGTTTGGAAAGTGCTTTTCATATGGTAACTCGTTAGATAAGGATATCTTTTAAATCTGAAATCTTAAATCCCCTCCCCATGATAGTAGTACTATTAAAATCTATAGACTAAGAAAATATGTGATGTGATAGCTTCTACCACACAAATGCAATGAAGAGTACAGGCTTTATTACTCCAGACTCTATTCTCAAGGATATCCTTCATGTTTTTCAGAGATCACCTCAGAAATCAAATTTGTAGGTAAGTAGTTTAATTAAATTAGTAAAAGCATAGGTAAAGCAAAAAGCATCAGATACATGTATCCTAGGTTGAAACATCCCAGCCACTTTGCAGCATCAATCACCCTCTAAGGTTTGATTCTATTTTTTTACTTTCTTTGGTCTGCCAAGCTGGGAGAGAGACATGATATGAAAGTTATGTTTTAAAAATAGCTTTCCATTTTCCAGTAAATTGGGAGTAAGACATAAGCAGTTAATTCACAGAAGGTTTCCACAGTGAAACTAGGGGGTGACACAAACATTTTTGGTGTTATTCTTGGGTGGATTAGACAGCAGGATCCCTGACTCCATGGTCCTATGGCTCTCAGATCTCAAGCATCCTTGCACTTATTTATCTATCTTTGCATTCCCAGTCCTAAAAATGGGCACTATTCAAATACTGCCAAGGCTGTAGGCTGTTGCTTATAATTCCAAGGATAAGTGGTAGAGTGTAGGCAGCAGAACAGTGTCACACTCTGAATGTCCTGAGCCCTTTTCTTCTTTTCTCTCTACATTCTTTCACTTCGTGACTTCATCACCTTTCATGAGTTCAATTATTATTTCTGTGCAAATGGCTCCCAGATTCATCTCTCCAGCTCTAGTTTCTCTCCTGAGCTCCAGTCCTACATTACCAATTTCCTGTTGGACATTTTGAACTGTATGTCTCACAGGCATCTCAAATTCAACATTCTCAAAATGGAATTCATTATCTTCTCCCCTCCCCCATCATCCATCTCCCTAATTTTTCTGTTACTGACAAAAGCACCACCATCTTTCCATCCACCCCAGTTTGTAACCTCATTGTCACCCTTGACACCCCAGATATCCAATCAGTTGCCATGTCATGTCATTTGTTATCTCCACAACATCTCTTATCTACTTCCTTTTCTCTTCATGAACACAACTGCCACCCTAGTCCTTCTCTGTGGTATATTACATGGTGTCTCTCCTGATAGACTATAAGTTTCTTAAGGGCAGGACCTATTTCACTTTTGTCTTTGTATCACCAGCACTTAGCACCATGTCAGGCACTTAATCAGTGGTTACTGATTGATTGATTGATTGATTCCCTCTCCATCTCCTTCAAACCCTGAGTACTGCTTCTAAATTTCTTATCAGATTTGTGGTCAGATCAATCCAAGGCAGTACTGGCAGTTGTTCATTCTTTGTGTTTGAAGAGGACCAATGACATCACAATGTGATAGGTGATGTCTTGACTTGCTCGTGAATTGAATTTCAGTGAGGCCAGAGTTGCACAAAGTTATCAGCCTCACTTTCTCTTCCAGAAGCCCAGTGGCAGGACAGAAGCCAAGATGCAGTGGGATTCAGTGTATGACTTTGATGTCTCTTATGTCTGACCAAGCTCTAAGAGCTCCATAGGGCTTCCAAGGGCTTCAGCTCTTAGAACAAATTGTTCTCACCTACCCATTCTTACTGGAGAGTGCCTCTGTAAATGCAATACCTGTGGTATTACTGTTTCCCAAAAGTTACATTCCCTACACTGATAAAAGCTGCTAGGAATTCAGCAATACTTTCAGATATGTTTATATTTCACTGCCTACAATAGCATCTAAATATATTTAAATATGATAAATATATACATGAAACATTTATTTAATTTTAGTGGCTTGCCTCTCTTGATTATCTACAATTTATCCCGTATGCAGTTTGTTTGTACATAGTGGTTTACATGTTGACTCCTATATTAGACTATGAGCTCCTTGAGGGTAGGGTATTTTTTTTTTTGCCTTTATATCCCCTAGCACTTAGCACAGTGCCTGGCATATAGAAGGCATATAATAAATGAATATTGACTGGCTGAGAAGGTATCTTTGCTTATGCATTATATTGAATCACTTAATGAAATAGCCAGTACTATTTTGCAGCTTTCAGAGACTGGAAATTTGGTGAAGTTATGAAAGTTTCAGCTTTAGATCTCTTTCTATATCCAACTAACCAGTTGTGTTTAGACTTTAATGTCACAAGTACCTATAGAGTCACAGATTCTTTATGATAACTCTATTCCCCTCAGGAGTCTTTAGCCACAGGTGAGGAAACACAGCCTAAACTAGTAGGCTTTGTCCGAGATATAACATCCAGAAGAGACATGCTTTTTTCCTCTCCCCAACCCTGGTATACACAGTGTGCCCACCGACTCTCCTAGCCTCACTCAGTGCCTGGTCCTTGGGCTGCCACCCCTCAGGGTCCTGTGGCTGTCACACCCCTCCTTTAGGTCCCAATGGGGTAAACTGCCTCCAACACATAGCCTGTCCTGGGAATACACCGTGTAGGTTCTCTAACTAATATCAGTATGGGATTAGCATAGGCATCAGTCTCAGGAACGGTCTCCACCACCCTCATGTTCCTCAGTCCCCTAACACTCTTTGATCAACTTCCCACTCTGACCTCTGGAACTCTCTTCTATTATTATTATCAATTTTACCTTCATCGTAGATCTCTTCTAACGTTTCTCCCACCTTCCATTGCTTACTGAAATAAAGTTCTCTTGAAGCCTTCGCAATGCTGGATGTTCCTACTCTCCTATCCCATAACAGATAGTACCAAGAAGAGGAGCTGGCATACTCCTTGTTCCCAATGCCACTTTCAGACTCTCTGCTACCATAACTCAGCAGCCACCTCTCCTCCAAAGTTCACTGCAGACTGTCCAAATCCTTGTTCCTGTCATCCACGGGTGTTTAGATCTCTCTCCCTCCTCCCCCAGTGAGTTCAGTACCTGCCTCATACAATTTTTTTCTCCATCCTTCAAACACCCTGGCCTCCCACTTCCTCAACCTTCCCATTTCCTACCACCTACCTCTAGGCTACCTCAATCACTTCAGTCACACAAAGAAGTGGCCATACCTCAGACACCTCCCCCCTCAACTGAATTTGATTTTGCCTCAGGTGCAGGGGTTCCTATACATGGCTCAGTTGGGAACCCCTGGATTAGACAATGTCATCCAGCGTATGGCAGATTCTGTGACCACACTCATACGTGTCCTAAAATGCTGGCAATGTGTGGAGTATTCTTTATTCAACAGAATAAACTGCTTCAACTGCCAGCACAGTTTGGAGAAGTCTGCAGAATATTAGGACTGTCTGTTGCCTCCAAAGCAATGTGACTGTCTCTGTTCCTTGGCCAATCAGAAAAGCAAGGCAAGGTAATGTCTGCGTGAGTCAGAGTTTATTTAATGCTTGCAACCCGGCAGTTTTTTTTTTTTTCCCTGACTGATGAAAATGTTTTGCAAACAGAACCTGGTCCTGTTTTTCTCCAGTCGCCTTTGCACTCCCTCTCATTGCCAAATGTAGACAGAGAGGCCGGCAGAGTCAGTGCTAAACTAGTAGAGGTGATGAGATACAATCTCCGTGTCTCCTTGTAACACAAAACATTTATTTTTCAGCTAGTGAACACAATGTTGTAAGGAGTCCAGGATTTCTGGGAGCAGGGGGAGGCTTGGTTTTCTTCCATACTGGATGGCTTGGTTTTGTTGAGTTTTCCAGCTTCTCTTCTAAGGTTTTTGCATTTCCCGTCACAAAGCCTGTTCTGGGAGGCAAATAAACCACCCAGACCTAGAAAGGTTAGGAAAATTGCCCAGGCAGAAGAAGATGAGCCAACAGTACAAGACTTGCTGTGATGGAAAAGGCAAGGTTTAGTGACTCAGTTCTCCTTACCCCACTCACTCACCCCCAGCAATCTGAATATAGGATTAAGAGCCTACATACAAGACTCCTCAATTCTAGTCACATCTTGGATATCATCCAACTCAACAAAGGGACAATGTACAAAGAGTATATAGCTAGCAGGGTCAGTTGATGGACTCTGCTCCAGGACCTGGTGGTCACTAGAGATTTTGATCATACGTTAGAATCTCCCGTAGCAGACTACGGAAGTCTCCCAGGACTGTGTTAGTTCTTCTACAGAACCTGCCTCAGAGTTTTCAGAGTCTGGGGCCAAAAAAAAAATTAGGGAGTGGCAGCTTACACAAGGCACCACATGCCCAGAGAAGCCTAGGGAGCACAGTTTAGTAGAGAGAACTTTTCCAGAAAGTCAGAGACCTAGGATTTAGTCTCCAAAATTGATCTTCAGCATCCCCACCAAAGTGAATATTCTAGAATCCTATAGCTTTGTGATCTGTGCACACACGCTGATCAGCCATTTTCAAGGCTGTCCATTACTTGGGAGTCCATGATGTTCTTTGGTGTTGTAGATGAGTATTGCACAAGGTGGCCTCTTAAGTCCCTTCCAAATTTAAGATACTGGGATTCCTGCCTCTGATAGCACTTTCTAGGGGTCCTCACCATAGAAAATCACCTTCCACTGATTTAGGAACAAACCTTCTACCTCCTCTGAATGTTTTGAGATTAATAATCTTTTCTGATCTTGCCTTTGACATTCTACCCCTTCCATGAGGTTCTCAGTACTAGTCCAAAGCAAATAAGCTCCATCCACTATCTTATGGCAATTGGGACCAGAAGAGACCTGCCCTGGTAAACTGGCCCTCCAAAGGGGGTGAGATTTAAACTCCACTTGTCATATTCGTGAACTATGCTAGTTCCCAGAGATACTCATTTTCACTTTGGAAAAGATATCATCCTCTCTCCTGGGTTAGATCATGGCTCAAACTCCCTCCATAATCCTTTAAGTTTATTAACAACCAGAGACTCCCCCATCCCAACATGTTTATGCTAATGTTGTATGTCCCAGTTCTGATCATTGGGATTCACCAGTCACAAGAACCTCACCGGATTGACATTAATTCTAAACTCACCCCACACAGTTCTGAACCTGCCTCCCTGAGAAAAGAGAAGGGGGGAGAGGAGGGAGAGAGGGGAAAAGACCCACAGGGGGTGCGGGGTGCCTGCCTCTCACAGTGCAGGAGCCAAAGCTGAAGGAGACAAAAGACAGCACAGTGCCGGGGTGATTATTTCCCCTGCTCTATCACCCAAGCTCAATGGGGCATTCTGGATCTCTGCCCTCCAATGCTCTGGACCTTATTAAAGGACCTCAGCTGTTGCCGAAAGCCCTTACCTCACCCAAGAGGGCTTCATTTGCATAATAATGCCCTCTTTGGGGGGAATTACTGCTTAATTAAAGAACAGCAATCACTTTAATTAGCATGTCTCCTTGCTCTCTGGTACTTTGCATGGATTCAAATGAGCTCCTCATTAGGTATTGGCACTTGGACAAAACCCGGCCTTTGGCTAGAATAGGAGGGAATCTCAGGGAAGGCAGTCTCAGCCAGGACCTCAGCAAACATAGGCTGTGGGGGAGGCCACAACTGAACCCACAACTGAAGCTTTGTGGTGAGAGTAGCAGGTGGGACAACAGACAGGGGCTGGGAATCAGCTTCCCTCTGGACCTTAGCCCCAACACTGCAGGCTAGGACCAGGAATGAGACCCTGGAGTGCTAACTCCCAGTTCCCAGGCTGCTTCCCTTCTGCCTCGGCTCCTACAAGCTATGCAAGAACTCAAAATCCCCTTTTCGGCTATTTTTGCCCTGTCTGTTATGGCTGATATCCAGTTGTACATCTCAATCCCCGGCTTGCTGTATCCATCAGTCCTGACTACCCTTGCTCACTCCTGCCATTCCCTTTCAAATCCACTCTGCCCCAACTTGGAGTAGAATTTAACCTTTGGCTAGTAGTTGAAAAGGATGGGGACAGCTAAAGAACATTAGTCCTGTCTCAGGAAAAACTCTATCCTTTAGGAAGAACCATTAACTTATTTAGTTTCTTAGGCTATCCTCCCTAAATCCAACAGCCTCCACAGATCAGCCCAGGTACTTGCAGTTCCTGACTACCACCAATGCCCATCACCACCCAATTCTTACCTGAATTCTTACCTGAAAAAGTGAAGATCCTTTTACAAGCCACTAGCAACTGCTTAGTTGTCCTTCAGGGAAGACCTGTTCAGACTATCTCAGGATTACAGTTCTATAGTTCCCCTCTAGATGAATACAGCTCACTCACTTTAAGAAGCCTTCCCCACACTGGGAAGGTTTTATACTCAGAATACACATGAAACACAAACATAGACTTACATTGATAGATGAGTAGGGACAGAATCACAGAGTCTTAGAAGTGGGAGGGGCCTCAGAGGCCAACCAAATTCAACCAATACCTGACCAAAATTACTTCTCCAACATCTCAAAGAGGTCATCCCCACTTTGTTTGAAGAAAGACCTCAAATGAGGGGAGAAGAAGGATGTGCTGGTAAATTAACAACCAGCTCTCTGGGGGGAAGGAAAGATGTGTGGCTTGACATACTTTCAAGTTTAATCTGCATTATTAACATTTCATCCTCACTTTCTTACATCTATAAAATCAACAAAACAATAAATCAAGATGCAATTTATGGCAATTGTCAATTTCTGAGGTGTAAATGATCACCTTGATTGAAAATTTAACAATTTGATCTTGAGTACCTCCTGGCTCCAACATATGGGAAAAGACCTTGAGCCAAAAATTAGGGGGTGGGGGGTGGAATTAGGATTAGGAAAAATAAAGGGTTTGGGTGAGGTGATTTCTAAGGTCCCTTCCAGCTCGAAAAATCCATGAGTTACGAGATGCATTTTTTTGTTTATTTAATTATCTTAATCTGAATCATATTTTAAATCTCTTGGGGATATATTTTAACTCTCTTAGGGATATAGTATAAATCTCTTAAAAGTTTTTCTTGTCACTGAAACTGCCAAACATCTCTGAAGATCACTCCTTAACGGTTCTTGCCTTTCCCACTCTTCTTTCCACTTCAGTAATCTGTCCTTAGACTCTTTCCAATCTCATGTGGTCATAGATTTAGAGTTGAAAGAGACCTTAGGGGTCATCTAGTCCAACTCCCACATTTTATTAATGATGAACATGAGATTCAGAGAAGGTAAATAACTTGTCCAAGAAAAGAGAGGGATGAAATAAACACTAAGCACCTATACTATGTGGCAAGGGCTTTACGAATATTTCATCTGCTCCTCACAAAATCCGGGGGGGGGCAGTGTAGGTACCATTATTATCTCTATTTTACAGTTGGAGAAACTGAGACAGACAGCTGTTAAGTGACTGAGGCTGGATTTCAACTGAGGTCTGTCCTGCCTCCAGGCCTGGCACTCTAACCACTGTACCACCTAGCTGCCAAGGTAACAGAGATTGTAAATAGAAGAGCCTGCGTGTCAACCCAGGTCTTCTGACTTCAAATCCAGCACTCTTTCCACTACACCACCTCCACCTGATCCACCTTGCATACAGGACCAATAATTTACTCAGAAGTCTATATAGCCTTCACTGAATTCCCTTTTGCCTCCATAAAAGGGAAACAAAGTCCACTTATGACCTCTGTGACATTGGGCAAGTCACTTAATCTCTGTGAGCCTCAATTTCCTCATCTGTAACATGAAGCAGTTTTACTGGATGACCTTAAGCTCTAAATCCATTGTTCTATGAATTTTCTCAAAACTTCAGTAGAATTCACCAGTTTTCAAAGTAGAAAACCTTAGAATCCTGTAAAGGAAGAGACCTGTGAAGGACATTTAGCTCACCTCACCCCCAGCCCTTCAGGTTGGCTACATTCCTCTCAGTCCAAAACCATAGAATCTATTTTGTAGTTTTTGCAACCCTCCCCTCCCACTTTTTGTGCCTAAGGAATGACATTCCCCTGATATCCTCACAAGGTCAGGAGAAAGCAAGGAAGATCCCTCTCTGTCAAACTGATAGAAAATAGAAAAACATGGACAAGAGTTACACAGAATAAGCAGGCACTGACAGGTTCCAATCTGCATCGTTGTAAGGATTATCCAGATAGGTGATCTGATCGATTTGCGATAAGGAAGGGTGGGTAGGAAAAATTTCAGTTCCCTCCATTTCCATCTGCCTCTTCCTCTCGAAGGTTCAGGTCTCCCAGGGCAGGCTAAATTAAGACTCCCTGCCTTTAGGGTCATTCCCTGTTAGTGTGGTTGGAGAGAAATTCTAAGAGAGATAGTTGTACTTATTTGTCTTGTATCTTGGGAGAGGTCATGAAGCATTGGAAGGGTGAGAGTAGGGAGGCTAGAGTTCTAATCCTAGCTCTGCCACTATTTGTCTTACCTTAGGCAAAGGAGTTTACTTCTCTGTGCCTCAGTTTCTTCTTGTACAAAATGAAGAGGTTAGATTTGATGATCTCAAGGTTCCTTCCATCTGTAAAATTCTATGAATGGCAGCTGCTTTGGGGAGGTGTTAATTCTGAAGGAAAGGAAGAAAAGAACTCCCTCTGTAAACCCTCCCCAAATTATCCTGTGGAGTGAGTAGCAACAAATCAGAGGTAAATCTACATCCTGGCAAGGAGTGGAGGCTGAAACCAGATGAAGCCACAGAGGTTCAAAGAGAGAGTGACACCCAAACAACAGAACAGCTCCTAATCCCCCAGAGAAAGATGCAAATGGAGAAATTGGGCCCAGGAGGGAGACTGGCTGGCTTTGTTTAACCAGGATTGAATAAACAGCCCTATTGAGAGGCTGGGACTATGAGACACAGACCCTGAGGTACAGTTGCCAAATTGAAGGCGGCTTGGGGCAGCCCAAGGCTGCCAGCTTTTACCTCTTTAGTTCTGAGCTTGGCTGTAATGAGGTGAAAGGATGGGACTTTTAACTGGTTAGGTCAAAAAGATTTCCTTATTAACCAAACAATGCCAGGGAGGGATCATTCAGCTATTAGCCTGAGACTTCTGAACTGCATGTAAAAAAAAATGGAGCCAGCCATTGGCACTCTGTGCCTAGCTCCTTAGGGCTCTCATCTCCAACTGCCTTCTGATCTAGATAAGGCCAACACAAGGGCCATCAGAAAGGGGTAGAGAGTTAATATCTTCATGGCAGAGTCCCCTTCTTCAATGTCATCAATCACAACTGAAGTAGACCACCAAGAGGAGATGATCTCTTGAGAGATCCAGATAGATATGAAGTGACAAGCAGATAGACGAAAGTCAGTGAAGCTTGTTGCTGCAACAAGTCAGAGACTGGGAGGATGTAAACTAGTGGAGGGCAGCTTTCACTGAGCTGGCCTGAGCAGAGATGGGGCCTGGGTGATGAATATTTCCCTTTTTTTTTTCTATTATAGTATATCAAGTCTGCAAGCACTTTTGAAGTGCCCATTATGTGCCAAGCACTATATCAATGCACAAGGACACCACGCTATGCTGGACATAGCTAGACATCCACTAAGGAACACTGTAATGATGCCTAAGCATCTGCCCTGGCACATTTCTGGGCTAGTCACAGACACAAAAGTAAAACAGCTTTTCACTGTGTAGAGGAGAATGATCTCCTCTGGCCATTCTGCGGGAACATGCCTGCCTTCTCATATCCGGCCCAGATGTGTTGACTCACATACACTGGGCAAAAAAGGGGACTTTTCTCAGCTACCATGCAGCTGCCATGTTGGCTGAGGGAATCCTTCCACAGAAGCTGGGGTTGACCACCTGTTGGTTGAACTGGTTTCTGCCCCTAGGGGATCTCTCCACAGTGCTCTGGATTTCTCAATCTTCTCACCTTCCTCCAAGTCACCCTTCCCACAGGTGGTTTTCATCTTTCCTTTACCCAAAATAAATCCACAGGACCTGACGTTTTTCTGCATTTTCGTTCAAATTAGGGTCTTTCTCTTTCTTTTCTATCATAGTAGCTTTCACTCCCCACAGGCTTCTCTTGCTTTGATTATTTAGGCTTTATCATAGAATTGCAGAACTAGGAGAGCCCTTAAGAATACCACCACACTTTTTTTTTATACAAATGGGGATATTGAGACCTAGAGAGGGCCAGTGACCCATCCAAGTTACCACAGAAGTAAAGCTGAGGTTAGAACCAACGTGCTTTCCTTACAGTAATTTCACTTTAGGTCTTGGTCAAAGATAGGATAGCTGCTTTGCTCCAGCTCATAATTCTGTTCCCATCTGCTATCATCAGGATCAGTGTACATTTGCCTTCTTATCAAAAGCTACTTGCACAGCCATTAAGCATTCATTCAACAAGCTCACCACTAAGCTCCGGAGGATATACAAAGATAAAAAGAATGGTCCCTGACCTCAAGCTGCTGATATCTCAGAACCACTGTGTATTCTCTCATATTCTCTTTTGATTTTCATCTCCTCTCCCTGCGTCCTGCCCCTCCCCCCATTCAACCCCCAGTGACTGCTAGAATTGCTCACATCTGTGCAAAGAAGTACATACCAAGCTTGCCCCTTAGGGTAACCTACCTGCCTGAATTATTTTAAGCTAATATTCCAGCCCTTTGTCTCACCGAATGCCTCTTTTTGATTTATGCTCCCAAGGTCAACAACAATCTCTTTCCCAATCCCTTCCCCCCTTCGCCTTCTTCTCATCGACTCCTGATGGTCTCAGCTCTATCCAATATACCATCATCTGTCTCTGAAGTGAGCTTTGAGTCACCTGAGATTTTTATCCTTTGCAGTTTCTGGTATTCCATGATTTGCAGCTGTATAGCATCTAACGTCTATACAACGCTTACTATGCGTCAGATGCTGTGCTAAACACTTTACAAGTATTTATAAATGTAAGAACATTGATGTTGAAAAGCTAGGTTTTTGTATCAGAAGCAAGTAGATTGTTATCATTGAAAATATTGTGCATTTTCCCAGATGCAATCCAATGTACTTGCATCCTCCTCTTTCTGACAATTCTGACAATTCCCGATTGCTAACAAACTCATATCTATCAAAACAATCCTATTAAGTAATGCAAGTATTATTATCCTCATTTTACAGACAAGGAAACAAACTCAGAGAGGTGAAGGGCTCGTCCAGGGTCAGAGGACTGACCAGAAAAACTCATAACTAGGATGTGAACACGAGATTTGACTCTGAGTTCAGCACTCTTTCCACCACCAGGCCTGGGTTATGTAACAAATCCACATCTTTTCCTGAGCCACAGGTCCTGGAGATGCTTTTTGGACTTTGATTGACGTGAGATAGGCAGGTCTGCCTGCTGAGCTTTGGCTGACAATGGGACGTGGAAAACAAGATAAATTCTGTCTAAACCTATTCATTCTGGCATTCCCCACTTCGGTGAGATAGAAAACCAGTCCAGGCCCAGAGGCCTCCATATAACAAACCATCACAGCTATTTGCCTCCATTAGGCAACCCCTCCAAAGGCCAAATTATTCTCCCTTTCTTCCTCTGGGACCCCAGGAGCAGGATGAGGGAAAGGGGCATTTGGGATGGGGGCCTGGTTTGCATTTCAGTTGGAAACTCTAATTGATTCAGACCTGAACCTCTTCACTTATTACCAGGAGAGCCACTGAGTTCCTTTCATGTTTCAGGAGACAGAGGCCTCTCTCTCTCTCCAGAAAGAACATTGGCTTTAACTCATTCCTGGCTCACAGTGGTATTTTTGTGGAGGAGGGGAAGGGCAGTAGTATCCATGACATAGTAAATCTCCTTTCCAGGGCTAGGGAAGATGAGCAGGTGGAATACTCCACATTCACTATGTTCTTTAATTTTGATTCATGTGCCTAACTATTGGGGTTTTTTTCTGTCAATATTCCTGGTCCTCCACTAATGCAATGTTGGTTAAGTTGTGAACTGATCCAGCCATTCTGGAGAGTGATTCAGAACTATGCCCAAAGGGCTATCCAACTGTATATACCCTTTGATCTAGCAATACCACTACTAGGTCTGTATCCCAAAAAGGTCAAAAAAAGAGGAATAACTATTTGTACAAAAATGTTTATAGCAACTCTTTTGTGGTGGCTAAGAATTGGAAAACTAGGGGATGCCCATCAGAATGGCTGAACAAGTTGTGGTATGTGATTGTAATGGATATTATTGTGCTATAAGAAATGACGGACACGATGATTTCAGAAAAGCCTGAAAAGACTCACATGAACCAACAGAGAGTTAAGTGAGCAGAAGCAGAACATGGTACCCAGTCCCAGCAGTAGTGTACAATGAACAACTGTGAATGACTTAACTATACTCAGCAATGTAATGGTTCAAAACAATCACAAAGGACTCATGATGAAAAAATGCTATACTCCTCCAGAAAAAGAACTGATGATGTCTGAATACAGACCAAAGCATGCTACTTTTCACTTTTTCTTTCTTTTTTTTTTGTTTTCTTCAACAAAATGACTAATATGGAAATGTTTTATATGATTGCATAGGTATAGCCTATATCAGATTACTTACTATCTCAGGGAGGGGGACAGGGAGGGAAGGAGGGATAGAATTTGGAACTCAAAACTTAAAAAATAATCCTAAAAATCTTTTTTACATGTAATTGGGGAAAAAATAAAATATTATCAAAAATGTGTATTCCTGGTCTTCCCATCACATGTCTGCTTCCCAGTAGCTAGGCATGGTTTGGGGAAAAGGGGATTGAAAACTAGGTGGCTACTGTTGGGACTGCAAGGTTTTACTGGGTCCCACAAAGTGTTTAATGACTGCATGGCTTACTTGGCTTGTGGAAATGTCCAACTAACTTTTAATAGGCCAGGGTTGGGGGAGGGAATAGTCATCAGGGTAGCCCCTGATCAATTTAATGAGTCCTCCAATCAACTTGACGAGATTACAGGGTATGGATCTTTATCAAAGGGTACCTACTCCTGGGGAACACAAGGAACTCCCGATTGGTGTCTAGTGAGTGGGGCTGCCTCTGGGGGTTGAGAAAGGGAACTCATAGGGACGGACTTGTCAAAAAACCACCTTTCACTTTGGTCTATGAAAATGAGCAGCACAATTTTTCCTCCTTCCTTCTCCTACGTTTTCTCTCCCTTGGATTTCTAGACTAGGGTATGGCTGGGGGCGGGGCGGAGATGAGTAGTGAGAGGAGATTTCTCCCTGCTAGCCTCTTCTCCCCTTCCCAAGAACAGGAAATGGCGACTTTCAGGAGAAATTCATAGCAAGCAGCCTATATTTGCCCAAATAAGCCTGAGAGGGCAGTTACTGGAGCACCGGTTCCTGATAGTCTTCTGGGGATACGAAGATTAAAAGGAAAAGGAAAAGAAGTTGTGCTTAATCTGAGCCATGGAGGGATCCTGAGAGGCAGAGGTCAGGAATAAGAGATCCCAGGCTAAGGCAAAGGCAAAGAGGTGGGAGACGAAAGTTAGGAACCAGGAGCAGCAAGTACACCAATGTGTCCAGAATGAAAATGCAGGGGAATAATGAGCAACAAGCCTGGAAAGATAGTCTAGAGCCTTACATACCAAACATGCAGGTTTGTATTTTAACCTATAGACAAAAGATAGCCACAGGGGAGTGACATAGATGGACAGAGCTGGGCTTTAGGGATATTAATTTTACAGCTGTGTAGAAGCAGCTGAGGGTGTTGAGCAGAGATTAGAAAGGGGAGAGATTTGAAGTTAAGGAATCAGTTGCAAGAGTAAAGGTAAGAAGTGATCATGGTATATGATGGCCCCGTGAGCAGAGAGGAAAGGTTGGATGCAAGGGCTCTTATGGAGGAGAATGGACAGCCCTTGTCAACTGAGGTGGGGGGAGGTGTGGTGATGAGAGAGAGGGAGAGTGAAAAGTCGAGGATGACTATTCTTTAGGGTGATTGAGTTAAGATCCTTTCCCGGGGGCAGCTTTGGCTGTGGATGTAAACTGGGAGTGAAGAACGTGAGGATTCTGTGATCTCAGGTAGGCAAAGAAGAAAGCGCTACTGAGCAGAACGTTGAGCTGGGAGCCTGGGAAAGGCAGACTTCCCCAGCTTTCCAATGTTTTTGAAGGCAGGATGTGGTTGGGGGAGGGGAGTGAAGGGAGAGCAGCTGTTGCTGCCAAGATCCTGGAAAGCCAAGTAGGATTCTAGATTTGTGAAGACATTTCTGGGCCCAGCTAGGTTCCCCCTTTCCCACTCTATCCTCAGTATCCTCCTCCCATCCCCAGTTCATCACAGATCCCCCTCCCGGGGATCAGGAAAACTTGCATCTCTGTAGGACAATAAGATCTTGAATGAAAAAAAAATGTATTAAGTATTTACTATGTGCCAGGCACTGTGCTAAGCACTGGGAATACAAATACAAACAAGCAAGACGGTCCCTGCCTTCGTGGAGCTTATATTCTAATAAGGCCAAATAACACATATAGGTAGGGGTAGGCCCATAAATTTTTCCCCATTTGATGGTATTTTATTTTTTCCAATTATATATAAAGATAGTTTTCAAGATTCACTTTTGTAAGATTTTGAATTCCAATTTTTTTCTCCCTCCTTCCCTTCCCTCCCCAAGACAGTGATATCTGATAAAGGCTACCAGTAAATGTTTAACAACTGTCTCTCCAGAAAAAAAAAAGTAAGCTGGACACGTATTTAAGTTTATTCTGCATTATTGACACCTTTGAAAGTCTAGACAATCAATAAAGCAATAAATCAAGGTGTAGCTGCCCACACTAAAAATTGAACAATTGGCTCTGGCTGGTTTGAGCTGGGCTCCAGCACACTGCTGTGTGCAAAGAAGTGGTAGCAGGCGAGCAATGTTTTGGATAGGGAAGTCAGAGGGAATGGATTGGAGTCATTGGGCAATGGATTGACATGCCCCTTCCAGGAATGGTAGAGCTGGAAAGTGGAGAGTAGAAGGTAGGGGAGGGAGGAGAGGCACTTCAGCCTGCATGAAGATGACTGGGAAGTGGCCAAGATTTTGACCTATAAGCATGGAATCTTAACTTCTCCACAGAGAAGTGGGCCGGCAGTGTGAGCTCCCCAGTCCCTCATCCCCAAAGGAGGAGGCAGCCATCAAAAGTGTGGCAGAATTTGACTTAGTGGGATTCAGGGTGTGGCCTTCCAACCCACCTGGAACTGGACCCAACCTTGCTCTCTTAGAGAAACAAGGCTATAAGAAGTGTGGCATCAGCAGTGACTCTGGATAGACCACCTAGTGATAAAGAGCCAATATGACCCAGAAGCGGGCACAGAATGTTAGCAGGAGTCCATAGGCTGGCTATTCTCGACTCTCTTGCATCTGTGCCTTATCTAATGACAGAAGGACTCAGCCAAGACGTGCCTGACACAGAATGGGCACACTTTTGTTAAGAATATATTTTTGGCAGCTAAGTTTCTCAGTGGTTAGGGTTCTGGTTAAGAAGAACTGCATTCAAATCCAGCCTCAGACACTTACTAGCTGTGTGACCTTGGGCAAGTCACTTAGGTTAACTCTATTTGTCTTAATCCACTGGAGAAGGAAATGCCAAACCATGCCAGCATCTTTGCCAAGAAAACCTTATAGACAATATTGCAATACCATGATCCACTGAGTTGCAAAGAACTGTGACTGAACACACAACTGAACAACGACAGCAAATATACCTGTTGTTTTACGCAATAGAGTGTAAGCTCATGAAGGACAGCAACTGTTTCACTTTTGCCTGTGTATTCCTAAAGCCTAGCACAGCGCTTGGCACATTTTTTCTTTTTAATTGGGTGATTCAGAGACATTAATACTCAGTAGGAACTGTCTATTCTATTTGTGTCCCCTAGGCTTAGAACATTGCTTTGCACATAGTAAGCACTTATCATTATTCATCCATTCATTCATTAATAAATGTATTTTTTAATTAAAGTTGAAGGAACAGTAAGAGGAGAGGGAAGATCAAGTAATCACTGCAGTTAATTAGGTGGAAAGTGAAGGACAGGCCTTAAATTCTTCTGATAGAACCTGGCAACTGGAAACGGATGCTTGGTGGAGATGAGGGAGGCCAGAGACTGTGGAATACGGCGGATATCCAGATTTTTAACCTAGGAGACAAACCCTACAAGTTCAAAGATGATTCATTCCACTGGGGAGAGAAATGGTTTGAGAGGTTCCTTTGGAATAACAATGCAGTGGCTTGGGGATGTCTTGAGAAGCTGAATCCATCTCTCAGAAAGTCAGGGCATTCAAACTTTAGCTTCCCTCTTCCCACCTCTGCCTATTTCTCTTACTCCAAGAATTTGGAGGGAGGAGGACAAAGAGAGGTAATATAGGAAGTGTCACAGAAAGCAGTAGGGGAGGGGTGTGTGTGTGTGTGTTGGGGGGCGGGTGAGTAAGGCAGGGAATGGTGGGGGAGATATCACTGAGGCCAAGAAGCCCCCTCGGCCACAGCGGGGCAGTCCTGGGGCCAGGCAGTCCAGGGCTGCAGTGTTCTCCTAGGACGGGGTGAGGGGGTGGGGTGGGGGGATATCAAAGTTGGAAGCGAGGGGGCATGTCAGCCTGGCTTTGTGAGCCTGGCTCCCATCAATGCATGAAAGCCTTGCTGTACAAACTGCATTCGATGCGCTTCCAACCTTCATTCCCAATTGGTCACGGCCTGGCCCCCAGCTGCATTCCTAGGCTGGAGGAGGGAGAGGGAACTGGCCTCTTTGTTCTCCCCAAATCAGGTCCCAGAACCATGACAGGCTGATCATATTACCCAGCCGAGGTCAACCTCGAAGAAATGACCCCCCCATCCTTGCTCCTCCCGCCCCTTTTTCTTCCCCTCGTCCCCACCCTACACCTTATAGGGACAGAGCCAGCCAGCCCCACGCTAACCTTTTCATACCTGCTGCATTCCCATTGAAGAAGCCCTAGTGGAACACAAAGGCCCTAGCCTAGAGTCATATGGCCTCATGTTCTAATCATATCCGGGAGCCCCACTGACTGATTAACTAAGGAGCAGACTCTACTTGCACCAAAAACTACAGGGCAAACCCCTTGATTCATGGTGTCCAATCCCTCATCTTTAGGGCTGGTCTAGTTTTAAACCATATTCTTTAAAAATTAAATTCTACTTTTCACTTGATTAGCAGGCCTCCCCTCCCCCACTGAGAAAGAAACCTTTATAACAAATATGTGTGGTCAAACAAAACAAATTCCCACATTGGCCATGTGCAAAACTGCATTGTACCATCTTGTAGGGAATGGGGGCAGCTGTGGGTCTGAGCTGTTAATGGAACCTCCATTGGAACCTGGGCTTTCCCTAGAGGGCACTCCAGCCTCTGGATTAGTCTTGTAGTCAGTTCACCCTTCGAAGGCACCCAGGCCTAGGGTCACCACTTAGGTAGAAGTCTTCCAGGCTTCTCAGTAAGGCTGGCCCCTTTACCTTCTGTACCAGAGCTGGCAGCAGTCTGGGAACTCCCTTCTGTCTCTTGTGTGAACTTCAGATTTCCACTTCTTTAGTGCCTTCTTAGTTACATACCCGTCTGGCACTGTTTCTTATTGTAGAGTATGTTACCCTTATTTTCTCTACCAGAGTGTTAACTATTTAAAGGCAGAGCATTAACTAGGCATCACTGTACCTGGGGCGAATTCCATTTTTTTTGTCTTTTTGGGGGCCTGGGGGGCAGGCAAGAAGGACAACGTGAATACCACTGCAGTCCCATAAGAAGGGAATTGGTTTCCCATCCCTCAGAGGTTACAGTCCTTGCTCTCAAAGGTGTGGTGACAGAGGATGGGCCCTGGGAAAAGGGTGCCGTGTCGACAAAACTATAGAAGGCAAGCAGAGGGTGATGGGTACTGTAAGGAGGAAGCATATCTCACCCCACTTCCTTGCTCCCTGAGATGTTGGCAGACTGAGATAAAACCCTATTTGTCCTGTAGCAGTTATGGCTCTGTCTTAAGGTGAGATGGGTAGTATGCTTTTGTAAAGCCACCCATCCTTCCTCCACAGTGCTTCAAACAAGGTTGGAAACATAGGAGATAGGCAACAAACATCCGAATGACTGAGGCAACTTGTGAAGTGGGCTTTCTTTGACATTTCTTCATGAATGAGTATGCAGAGGGCTTGGGATTATCTGTCCATAATGATTTGGTCTCATTTCCAAGTACACTGGGTAAAGGATAAAATTCCAAGAGGATACATGAACTATTGTATGTTGATTCTGGGTTTCATTGGTCTCAGCAGTCCCTAATGTGGGAAGGAGATCCCCATGAGGCAAGGCTGTGTCCTTGGTATAAACCTTCAGCATTTCTCTTAGGGAGGCTCCTTTCAATTTGGATTTCTCTTTCCAATTCATCATCTCCCAGGAATGAATTCAGAAGGGCTGGCTAGGCCAAGGGCAACAGACTTTCTTGCTGGAGACTAATGGGGAGAGGGTTAGAATGGAGAAGTGGAGGAGAGGGTTCCAGGCAACTGAAAGAACAAGAGCAGACCCATAGAACCACAGAATGTGAGCACTGGAAGGGACCAGGCCATCTAGTCCACCCTGTTCTTTTCACAGATGACAAAACTGGCACCTAGGGAAATAAAATGCCTTGTCCAAGATCATACAACCAGTATGTGGCAGAACTGAAATTCGAACTCAGATCATTTGGTTCTAAAGCTAGTGCCCTTGCTAGTTCACCAAGTCCCAGAGTCAGTCAAGCTTTTGGAGAGTTGGGGAAAAGGGTGAGGGCAACAAATGCCTAATAGATCTAGTTTTAAGAAGACCAGACATACCTCCGCCTGAATATCAGCCACTGAAAGATTTTTTAGCTTTCTGCCAGGAGTCTAATTGCCTTCCCCTCCTCAGACCATGGGGACAGGAAAGAGCAGAGCAGATTCTAATTCTTCGCCCACACTTCCTGGTCATAGTGATCTTTCCCTTGGTATGTTTTATTCTATGCATCTCTATTGCACTAATTTCTAAAAATTCAAAATATAATAAACATCAGCAAAAGCAAATAAATGCATACGTAAGACAAGAAGAATGTACAAAATTCAAACCTATCATAACATGCAAAATATTGAGGCATCATGGCATGGTGGATTGAGGGCTGGATTTGGAGTTTGGAACACCTGGGTTCAAATCCTGCCTCTGAAGCTAGATGCCTGTATAAAGCTGGATAAATCATTTAAGCTCTCTCAGCCTCAGTTTCCTCATCTATAAAATGGGGATAATAGCACTACCTACCTCAAAGGACACCTTTGATTAGTGAGAACTAAATGAGATAATTTGTATAATGTGCTCTAAGTGAACCATTATTAACAAAGTAAATCACTAGGCAAACAAAAATTCATTTGCTCTAGGTCTCCTTCAAAAATTTTTTATTACCCAAGGTAATTTAGTATGTTTAGCCTTGTTTTCTTTTTTTATATATATTTGTAATTGACTGATTGTGCTGCCTCTGTATCACTTTATATAAGTATAACAACTGGACCTTTTACAAAGAAACAGTGACTTCAAAAGGTATAATCACAAATATACACACGGGAGGTATAATCCCCTTCCCCTTTGTACCACCTCAGGCTCTGGGGAGGGGAAGAGGATTGGGTTCATAGCTTAGCTCTTTTCCCATACTGGTCCAAGTCCAGCATCCATCAAGGGCTCAAGTCCCAAGCATCCTGGCTTCTCAGGGTTTCCATGCAGAGCTGGCTGGCTGTACCATCTCAACTGCAATCCTGGTTCCAAAATTGTCGTAGACTCAACTCCCCAGCCCCCTGAAGATCACCTCCAGCACCTGAAACTGGTGACAAACAACACAGAACAGAAACAAACACCACTAAACCCATTTCTTGGAGCTGGAGTAAAAGAGAGATAAGCAGGGAAAGGCAAATCCTTCCCCTCTTATCTGTTCAGTTCATTGTATCCATGCTGCTCATAGTAGATAGGAGCCCCCAAAAAGAGCACAGTAGAAAGACAGCGGAAAAGAAGCACTGCCAGAAAAAGGATGAATGGCTCAGTCTTGACAGTTTTAAAGCCACAGGAAGCTAATCAAAGGAAGCTATCATTAACCACTAGGCAAGGGACACAGCAGGCTCTATGGCAAGCAGGCGCCATGTCAAACAAACTGTGCATGCTCTAAAGTCCCCTCAAGAATGCCCCCATGACAGAACCAGGCATGCCCAGAGAAGCCAGGGCTCATAAGTCTTGACATTCTGCTAGACTTTTCATATATTTTGCATTATACATCAGTGTGTGACATAATGCATGGAGAACTGGCTTTGAAGCTAAGAAAACTTCAAGTCCTATCTCTGACATATACAGGCTGTGTGACCTTGAGCAAGTCCCTTAGGTCTTCAGTGTCCTAGGCAACTCTCTAAGACAAAAGTTGCAGAGGGATACTGACCTGCATTGGTTGAGGGTGTTTCCTCCCCTAGGAGTTCCCTCTATCAATGAAAACACAGACCCAGTCTCTATCCCCATTTTGTGTTATACTTGTCTTTCTTTGTGCTGTATTCTTCACTACAGTATCAGGGGCATCAGGGACTGTATCTCACCTAAATTCTCTATCTCTTCCAGAATATAGCTCAGAGCTCCGCATACCATAGACATTTAATACATTGGTTGGTTGATCGAATGAGTGAGTGAATCATACTCCTCATCTTTCCATTACCAATTAGCTAATCAATATTTCTAGCTTTCTGAGTCCTGCTCCTCCATAGCCTGCTTCAGCACCTGCCATGTTTCCTCACAGTCAGTCTGTCTGCCCAGTTCCTCTTGCTCACATGGACTCTTATTTGTATTTTATGCTGATATCTCAGTTTGGTGAGAACATAATGTTTATGTCTATCTCTGCACTGTTCCCAATGTTATGACCCCTGCTTGGAATGTGCATTTTACTCTCTACCTATTCAGATTCTACACGTCCTTCAGGGCATGGTCCACACCTCATATTCTCCATGAAATACACATTGCACTTTCCCCATTATGTAATTCTATAGAAATAGAGAGGCATGGTGGAAAGTACTTTGGACCAGTAGCTAGCAGACCTAGGTATGGTCTCAGCTCTTCTGATTTGTAGTTGAATGGTTTGGAGCAGGTCATAGATATTAGAAATGAAAGAGACTACCCAGGTCTACTCTAGCATTTCTTAGCTGCTAGTTAATTGTTCTAAACCTTCCCCTTTTGATTATTCTCTCTCTCTCTCTCTCTCTCTCTCTCTCTCTCTCTCTCTCTCTC
>CM053622.1:681157216-681173406 GCA_028646595.1 Phalanger gymnotis | reverse complement strand
CTGGTAACTATGAATTGGGATTTGAATCAGACAAGGTCTGTCTGTTGATGTTTGTAATTTGTTTGTATTTTGCTCTGAAGTTCAGGGTGCTGGCTTTTTCCCCTGAACTAAGTGAATGATGTCTGTATGCTGGATTAAAGTAAACTTGTCAACCTCTTAATGTTGCTTTCCTTAGTTAAGCAGATCAAAAGAACCTGGGCTTTTGCAGTGTGCTGGTAGCGTTCTTGTTGTTGGGCTTGTTGTTGGTTTTTCATCCCCACAACAGCTGCTAGACAGATTGTTGAAACAGTGTAGTAGTCGAAATGCAGGAGATGGAATGTTGAGTTAGGGGTATAGCTAGGGGTCCAATCTGGCTGGAATATAGATTGCATGAAGGGGGATAGGGAAGGGTAATATGAAACATTACTCAGTTTTAAGTCCTTTTCATTCTATATCTATTGTGTCTATCCAATATATATATATATATATATATATATATATATATGTATATGTATATATATATATATATATATATAGAGAGAGAGAGAGAGAGACCAGAGCCATGAGCCATCCCTCTAAATGCATACCATCATTTGGACAGTAGACATTTTTTCAGGCATTTGGATTTTGTTTGTTTGTTTGTTCGTTTTAGTGATTCTGGATCTCAGTAAGAAGACTGCAATTTTCCATGGCTTGATGTAATCAGCATGTCAGCCACAAACAGGAGCATCTACAGGATATTGCTAACAACTGGGAATCCCTCTTCTGCTTGAATTCCACACCAGACAGCTTTGATGATGCCGGCACATACCTCTGGTATTTGTTTTATGCCTCACTTAACTATGATGATAAGAGGATTATAATAAAAGTGGCTAGCATTTACATAACACTTTTAGGTTTTTAAAGCTCTTTTCAAAAATTATTTCATTTTATCCTGAGAATAACCATGTGAGGCAGGTGCCACTATTATCATCTCCATTTTACAGATGAGAAAACTGAGACAGACAAAGACCCTGTGCCCAGGGTCATACAACTAGTAAGTATCTGAGGTCATATTTGAACTTGGGTGTTCCTGCTTTCAGGTTCAGCGTTCCATCCACCATGCCTATTATTATAATATAGTTTGATATAGCATGTTATATATTATTACAATATATTAATATTGCTTACAGGGAGCCTAAGTATTGTAAGATACATAGATTGAATCTATTAAGTAATGCTTTATGATTTTAACATACATATGAGGGATAACTTGTCAAGAAAGCTGCATTTTGCTCTAAAAAATTAAACACTTTTAAAAGAATAGTCAATAAATGACTAAGCACCTGGGTGGCTCATTAGTGTACTGCTCACTAGAGTCTGGAAGATCTGAGTTCAAATTCCGCTTTCCACACTTACTGGCTGTGAGATCCCTTGGGAGGTCAATGAGGCTAATAATAGCACCTACTTCACAGGGTTGTTGTGATGATCAAATGAGCTAAAATATGTCAAGCCCTTTTCTAACCAAGCCATACATAAATGCTAGCTATTATAAACAACAAGCTCAGTGAGCTCTTGTTTTTTCTGCGCTTCTAACTCAATTATATGACTATGAAAATATGGCCTGCTTTGGAATTTCGCTTGTGAAATATTCTAATTCTCACATTTTCACCAACTATGCCCTTGACATATATGTTAATTATTATTATAAAGATTTTTTATAGATGAAAAAGTAGGCATGTGGGTCAGCATTTATTAATTTATCAGTGCCTCATTTATGGTAGCACAATACATGTTAGTATATGCAATTCACATGTACTAATATAACAAAATAATAATTCAAATTATTTTTCCAATAATTCAGCTCTTATTCTCTTTCAGATGTCATGAGATTGATCCCTCAATGTTCTTAAGACTTTGGCCTTCAGTGTAGACATTCTTTGTTTTATACTTGGTCTGGTTTACTTGCTCTATCTTTGTTTTCTTTAATGCCATTTCTGGGGAGCTAGGTGGCATAGTGGATAGAGTTCCTAGCTTGGAGTCAGAAAGACTCATTTTCCTAAGTTCAAATCTGGCCTCAGACATTTACTAGCTATGTGACCCTGGGTAAGTCACTTAATCCTGATTGTCTCAGTTTCCTCATCTGTAAAATGAACTGGAGAAGGAAATGGCAAACCGCTCTAGTATCTTTGTCAAGAAAATCCCAAATCGGGTCATAAAGAGTGGGACACTACTGAAAAACAACCAGATAACAATAACAGTACTATTTCTATTTCCTCATGAAGGAGGGGACCGTCATATTAAGATTCAAATCTGGTAGTTCCATTGTCCTTGTTAAAGACAATAGCTAGTTATAAAAATCTTGAGAGTTTCTGTGTTTCTTCCATTTATTGAAAATTTCCAGTTCTAGTTTCATCTATCTATCGTCTTGGGATGATCTGACTCAATTAGATCTCATGCCATATTTTCTAGCAATTTATTTCTTTTCCTTAACTGCTTATCACTCTTTTATGAGTTAATACTGCTGATAATCATCCCTTGTGATCCTCCATAAAATTTTAAGATGCATTTACATTCTAAACCCATACTGCTACGAGATTGGCAAAAAGATCTCAAGTGTTTGCTGGTTAAGGTTATTTCTAGGCTTCTTTGTTATGGCAATTGCTATACATTAGTTGAATGGAAATGGTGATAGTCCATTTCTATTCCTGTTCCTTTATCCATTTGCCACTTTTTTTTGATCAACAGCTTATTTAAATAGGTCAGGTTGGAGCTGCTTTGATTACATAATAAACACAACAAATTATACAATTTGATCACACAGTATCTTCTCATTTTTATTCTTTCTCATACTTGATGTCGATTTTGATATTTACTCTGACAAATCGACAACCTGTCTGTACACACTTAGCTGATTGAAAAATGACTACCACATCTTGTTTTTTTAAGATATAGTAAACTTTTTTTTTGTTACATTATGTGGTACTCATCATGTCCAGCATCTTTCAATTCTCTTCTTGGTAAAATTACTCATAATACGTAGACACAAGGTTTCTATGTCGCCTACAAACCTTTGCCCTCTCACATCTTAATTCTGAGTCATTGAGTCATCTTTGCCTATATATTTTGTGCCATCCTCTCTTATACCTACTTTTACACTGCAAACCTCTAGTGTGATATATATTGACTTAATATAGCAGGTTTTCTAGTAATAGTTAGCATTTGTATAGCACGTTAAAGTTTGCAAAGTACTTTACATATGTGAACTCTTTGTAGTTTTTTCTACCTCTTCCTCCTCTGCAACTGAGGACATGATGTAAGATAACTGAGAAAGAGAATGAGCTGGGAAGAGGTAGACTAGAGACGACCTCCCCCAAAAACTAGAGATTCAGGAAAAAACTTGAAGAGGGTTTGATAGAGAATTTGGATGACTTGGAACCTGCTTTGTCTGATCTTAAAGGGAAGATCCCTAATCTTGAAAGGAGGAAGGGTCCTTGGGCTTGGGGGAGCAAGGGAAAGAGAGACCCCCTTACCTCTTCAGGAACTGCCTGTTTACATTCCCTCTATACTCATTGCCTTTTCAAGCCATCTGGCTCAGCTCCTTTACACACTGTTATTGTCAACACCCTCCTTGTTGCCTGGGTACCCCTGGGGAAGGGCACTGCTGCCAGCCACAACTACTCTGGGAAGATGAAAGTTTTAGTTCTGTGTTCTTTCTCACTCTGTGGACTTAGGGGAAACCTGGGGGCCCTGAAGGATGCAGTTTTAACTGGAACTAATGTAATATGAAGGACTCAAATAAAATGGGGGCAGCAGCACCCTTCAGATAGGAAAATCTCCTAGAAAAAGGCAGGTAGGAAAATCTCCAGCAACTTCCTCCTTTGTCTTCTCTACCACTCCCCAAATTTGATAAACAGGGAAACTAGGGGCCAAAACAGGGAAATATTTCACTCCTGGTCACAAAGCAGAGTCAGAGTTAGAAGTCCACATGTTTTTATGCTGGTTTGCTTGCCAAGGCCAAACTGGCTTGTCGAATTGGGCTCTCCACACTAAGACACTAAGCAGTTGACTTTAAAGTGGCTTGCAGAGGGGCCCAAGGGAGTCTTTCTAATACCCACTGTTGTCCTCCTACATTTCTCCATGCAGCAAAGCTCACTCCCCCAGTTCCTCAGCCCCTGTGCCCTCTTCAAGATATGCTCATTTGGAGAAGGTGGCTCGGGGTTAGAAGTGGGAGATGAAGAGGAAGAATGAATACTCTTCAAGGGAAAATGGGTGTGGGGAGGGGTAAGATAGAGGTTCACAAAGTCAGAGGCAGATATAGAACCTGAGCAGAGACAGAGGAAGAGATCAAAACAGAGAGACAGAGAGACACTGAGTCAGAGACAGAGCTTTGAATCTGAGGCAGAGAGACCATGAGCCAGAGAGAGCCAAAGAGACATCACAAGCACCAAATTGACACCACATGGCAGCTATGTTGGCTTGCAGAACCCAGAAACAAGACTGCATGCTGGGCTGGTTGCCATGGCAACAAACATGCAGGAAATATCCAAGATAACTAGAATACTAGCAATAACATATGTTTTGGATAAAACTTCTACCCCACTCCCCACCCCTAAACACATTTATTGGCTCTATTGAGGATAAACTTGGCACAAGTCACCTTCCTTGAAAGGCTTGGGAATCCAAGGTCATGGGTTAAAGGGCAGCTACTTTAGAGAACTGGTAAGATCCTAACATAAGGAAGGGTGACCTATCACCATCTCAGCCCATCATCACCTCACCCTCATTTTCTGCCTGGGAACTGAGGGAGGTAGACATTGTGAACTCAATTCCTAGATTAAGGGAACTTCAGAATCCATTTGGATGCAAAAGCCCAGGAAGACAGATAACATTAGACAACCCATACCCCATGTGAATGTGGGGATCTTGCAAAAATACTGACACCACCCACATGACACACAACAGGAGCTTAGGTGAGAAATCCCAGTGGGAAGAGTGCATATCCCCATTCACTTCATGGCTCAGTGGGGGGTAGTTAGGGGAAGGCAGGAGAAACTAGTGGGTGCACTGGGTACTTATAGGGCACAGATTCTAGACCTGATGAGAGAGACAAACAGAGAGAGGCAGAGGGACAATGAGACAGAGACAGAAAGAGAGAGTGAGAGTGAGAGAGAGAGAAACATTTATTATGTACTATTCACTGCACAGAGTAAATGATAGGGATGTAAATATAAACAAACAAGACAGCGCCTACCCTAAGGGAGACAACACATAGAGAGGAGCAAGAGGTGAGGAAGGTGGTCCATGAATACTGGAGTGATTAGACATGACCAGAAAGTGCTGTGGATACCTGGATCTGGGCAAGATAAGGCCAAAGATGGCCTATCGAAACCCAGACTGGTTCCAGAGGTGGAGTCTGATTTTCCAGTTGGGAGAGGGTAGAGATGATGGCTTGAGTGCAGATGGCATGGCCAGATATATATGGGTGTGGCAGTATGGAGGAGTCTAGGAGGAGAAGAGAGGTGAGGACTAGACAAGTGGGGAGGAGACAATTTAGCACAGCAGTGCATATGCCCATATGGGGTGAAGGGGGAGCGGAGCAGAAGAGAAAAGCAGGAGGAAGAAATTGGAAATCGTCTTTTTCAGGCATAGAATAAGGGAAGAGGATATCTAGAGGAAGGCCAGACTATAGGAAAGCGAGTTCATCAATTCTCTCTGCCTTCCGGAGGTCTCAGGATTGCAGAGCTAAGCCAAAGGCCCGACCTTGTTGTTTCAGTCCTTTTCCAGACTGCCCCCCCCCCTTTTTAATGCTCCCAGATTCCTCTACATTGCCTCAGGCTACTGACCTAAGCAGCCAAGTCACTGTTCCTTCAATGGGTGGCTAAGACCCAGCCCTAATACCCGGATCTGATTATTTGATTCCCATTAGATAGAGAGGGCTTGGATGAAAAGGTTCATGCAGGGAAACTTTTTTGATTTTCTCAAATACTGAAATTTTCTGATGTGAACTGGCTTCAGTCTTGACTCTCCATCTTGGAAGCTTCTTGAAGCTAAAATGATCCATGATGGAAATGGGTTTGGTATTCTTCCACTTAGACACAGTGACCTTGTCGGTTTAGGTTCTCCCCACCCCCAGAATCACAGCAAACATTAGGGCAGTGAATGCTATATTGTCAATGGGGCTATATTTGCTTCTGCTCTCCAGTGACTCAGTCCCTGCCATGTAAGACAGAGCTAGGCCAGCCTGAAAACCACACTCTCAGAGACTTTTGGCCCTCCTTCAGCCTCACTGGTTAATCCATAAAGTAGAACGTGCAATTCTACTGCCATAGAAATGTGTGTATTTGGGCATCTGCTAGATCTTCATGGCCAGAATGATTTCTTCATCAACTGAGAAGAGAGAGAAGACCCCCACCCGGATACTAAGCTGAGTTTGGCAAAAAGCACTCTCTTGGCCTCACAACCACAGCTCCTAAAGACCCAGAAAATAAAGTTCTCAAGCACCGCAGTCCTTGGCACTGCCAAATGGTTATACATCAAAAATTAACATGACTCTGTCAGTGGAAATGATGATAAAGGAGAGATAGGAGCATTAATTTTTCAGCTGTACGCTAAGTACCAGGGGACTTTTCTTTCTGACTCGCAGCTGAAACCTTCCATGTGTGTTGTGTCCCCCATTAAAATGTGAGCTCCTTGAAGGCAGAGATTGTCTTGCTTTTCTATTTATATCCTCAGCACTCAGAACAGTGCTTTGTAAATAGTAAGAGCTTAATAAATGCTTTACCATTCATTCCCTCATTCATTAAGCCAATAGGGAATTGTGGATAAGGAGAGGAAAGAGAACATGGTATAGTATAAAGGTTTAGTATAAATCCTATGGCCCTGTGGGAGCCAGGCAAAAGAAGGCAAAACCTTAAGTCTGGGCCAGTCAATCAGTCTATAAAGATCTATTAAGCATCTACTATGTGCCATACACTATGCTAAATGTTCCTCCAAAGTTGGGCCTGGGCTTAGAACTGAGTGCTGCTTCCCAATCTACTCTCAGGCTTCAAGCTAAAGGGAAAAATTGGGAAGGGGAAATCGAATTGCAATTTCTAGGCTTCTTGCCAGTGATGCCATGATAAGGATGGGGCACAGCCTTTGACCAGCTGAAGTCAGGGTCAGGGGACCAGAGACCTGCTCTCACATTCCCAGAAAGGGCTCCACCCAGGGCCTGTAGTTCCCAGAGAGGTTAGCAGGAGGCTGCAGAAAGGTTTCTGGGAAGGAACATTGCCTCCTCACTTGGCTGCCTCCTCCATATCTGGTTTCAGTCTTTTCTCTTTGCGTTTTCCACACTGATTTCTCTTTGGCCCTGGGGTGGTTTTTCCAGCTCCTCCTCTGGATCTCCCTGCGACTAGTGGGACAGACATTCCTGGCGGCAGAGGACTAGAGTGTAGGGATCGGTGAGAAAGAATTAGCTCCCCTGAGCCCAACAGCCCCAGATATCTCCCTCCTACCAGTGAAAGGAAAAATCCTAGGGGGAGAGGGATACCAGAGAAGGCAGAACCTGAGCAGAGACTGGATACTAAGTTAGAAACAGAACTCTGAAGGGTCCTGGAGAACTGATGAGGAAATAGATCTTCCTCCTCTCATTTGAAAGGTGGGGACTATGGATGCAGAATATGGTCTACAGACTCTACATCATCAGATGTGGTCACTAAGTTAGGTGACTTTGCTTAATATTTTTCTTTGTTACAAGGAAGAATTCATTGTCAGAGTTGACAGGTGTGGTGGTGAAGGAGAAATAACAATGGTAAAAGAACAAAACGAATTAATAAAATTTTTTTTAAAAGAATCCACAGCAATGGATAATAAAAATAAATCTTAAATAAATACCAGTTAGGCTGCATTCACAAATCCCTTTGAGCAATATCACTTACTATGTTCCATAGTGCCCCTGATACCCCAACTCCATGTACAAAAAAGAAAAAAAAAGCAGACAGTAAGAAAGCCAGAAGTTAGGGACAGGGCCTGATCAATCTCCAAAGTGAGCTGGTTCCCCGGGATTCCAGATCATGGAACAAAGTTAGCTTAAGAAACAAAGGTTCAATCCTCAACCCCCATTCCAAAGGCCAAGATGCTATCCCCTGGAGCTCCAAAGGAGCTGGCCGGGTCATTAAGGCCTGAAAGATGGAAGACAGGGATGCTACTCTCTATTCTAACAACAAGTTGCTCTCTCCCAGAGAAGTAGAGAGGTCATCTTGCCAGTCTGGGTCCCAGACAGAAAACACCACCCCTGGCTGACTGCCAGCCGGTGCATAAGAGGCCTGAGTACTTGTAGGCAGGGCTAGGGGGATATGGAAGATCAGAGGGTAGGGGAAGGCAATCAAGGAGTCTCTACTCTAGCCCAGTCAGGCAGAGAATGGCAATCTCTTCTAGGAAAGTGAAACCATATCCCTGCCTCTGGTGAGACACTTCTTACTACCTGCCTGGTCAGGGATGAGCATAGAGTACACCAAGGAGTGAAAGTCCCCTTGGCCCCCTTTTTGTCACTTTCTTCATTGGTCTAGAAGGTAGGAGATCACACTTCCAGCATGTAATAATGTAACTGCATATGTCATAGGATTTAAGACTAGAAAGGACCTCAGAAGTCATTTAGTCAAATCCCATCATTTTACAGATGAAAAAAAAGAAGCCTAGAGAAATACACTGAGTTCCCTAGAGCTCACAGCTAGAAAGTAGCAGTCAGCATTTGAACTCAGTACATCTAATTTCATATTTAATGCTTCCCATCACACTATGCTGCCTCTTTGTAAGGCCTAAAGTGTAAAGACCATTTTTCCCATAAGGGAAAGAATGTGGGGATATGGATAGCAGTGGGGACCAGGATTGAGGGAATTCAATTTGGCATTTTGGTGGGGTGGGATGTGGTACTGACCTGTCCTTCCTTCTCCCTTCTCTTCCTCCCCCCCCCCACTTCTAGCACTTGAGCATCCAGGAGGGTCCTATGGCATGGGGTTAGGGGAGAGAAAGTTTGGCAAGATCACTCTGCTCCCCTGATGAAGCAGTAGTAACAGCAGCTAAACATTGGCATGAAAAAAATAGCAGGAAAGGGGAATGAAAGGATTAGATTGGAGGTTCTTTGTAGGAGTTCTTAACCTGAAGTTCAGAAATTTGCTGTTTTTTTTTTAATATTTGGATAACTGTATTTAACTATAGTGAGCAATTAGGTGCATAGAGTGCCCACATCTCCCTGAATTCAAATCTGGCCTCAGATACCCACTAGTGGTGTGACCCTGGGCAAGTCACTTAAATCTGTTTGCCTCAGTTTCCTCATCTGTAAAAATGAGCTGGAGAAGGAAATGGCAAACCACTCCAGTATCCTGGCCAAGAATATCCCAAATGGGATCACTGTGAGTAGGACGCAAATGAAAAACAACAATTTAGATATAATTGGTTTCCTTTGTAATCCTCTGTATTTTATTTTGTACATTTAAAAAAAATGCCACAGTTCTGAGAAGGGGTCTACAGCTTCAACAGACTGCTCTGGGGTTTATGACACAGAAAAGATTGAGAGCCAGGGCTCTAAATTAAATGCTATTAAAGAATGGCAGAGGAGTGGAGGTGACTGGAGGAAAGGTACTAGAGATCTTATCTCCCTGCAGGGGGAGCTCATGAATCAGCAGCGCCCCCAAGATGTGGGTGTCGTTAGGGTGGGGGGGTTGACTAGACACCCCCAGGCAGCTACATCCCCTCCCAACCTCTCCCCCTAAAGCCACTCCGACCCTACACTTGTCTCTCTCCTTGTCCTTCCCTGCACTCTGCTAAATAAACAAACACAGCACTCAGGCAGCCCTGCTGGCAAGCTCCCCAACTTAGCAACCGCTCCTAGAATAAATAAACATGGGCTGACTGCACACTTGCACACACTCCCTCACTCATTCACTCACTCACTCCGGAGCAGCCTTCTCCTTCCCGGAACCAGGCGAAACCAGAGGCTACTCCTGCAGGCACGGTGCCCCTACCCAGCCCCACTCTTTAAATAAACAAGAAGGGCTCGAAGTATTTGCACTGAATCTCAACACCACCTGAATCCCTCTCTTGTTCTGCCTGGCAGGCCCATTGGGCCCGGCACGGATCTCAGTGGGTGAGACACAACACCCAGAGACCAAGCTGTCGGCTAGGGGCCCTGTTTTAGTGGTCCTCAAGAAAAGGTCTGCTCCAAGAGGGCCTAGAGCTGAGGGGCGGACAAGAGGATGAATCAGGCCTTTTCCCTAGGCCAGCCCTTTCAAAGGTTCCTTGCTGATCAATGCAGAAAGGTGCTAACTGAGGAAAGAACCTTGGGCAAATGATAGGGGCACCTGAAGTCCAGTTCATCTCTGCTACTGACTCCTTGTTTGATCATGTCCGGTCCCTTCACCAATTTGTAGGTCATTCTTCTCATCTGTACAATTTAAGAATTTGAACTAGATAACCTCAGAAGTCCCTCACATTCTGTTTCTATATTGTAGATATAGAATTGCTCCTGACCTGTATTGTAGGATACCAGGTCACTTCCCTGGTGTTCAGGTTCCCCATCTCTAGGATAGAATTACCTCTGTAACTAGTTCATAGAATTACTGCTACTACTATTACAACTACCAACACTACTACTAGTACTACTGATACCACTATCACTAATACCACCACCACTACTGCTACTACTACTACTTCTACCCCTACTAGTATTATTACTTCTACTACTACTACCACTAACACTAATACTAGTGCTAGTAGTAGTGCCACTACTATTACTATTGCCATTACTAGTATTACTACTTCTACTACTACAACTACTACTACCACCAGTACTACTAGTACCACTACCGCTACTATTATTACTTCTGCTTTACTACTACTATCACTACTATTACTACTACTACCACTAGTACTAGCATTACTGCCACTACTATTATTACTTCAACTTTACTACTACTATCACCACCATTACTACTACTACTGCTACCACTACTATGATCACTACTTATAATTCCACTATTACTACCACTACTACAACAAGCACCAACCTACTTCTACTACAACCACTATGACCACTACCACCATCAACAACCTATTACTACTACTAGCTAACGTTTCTACAGCTCTTTAAGATTTGCAAGATGTTTTATATGTATTCTCATTTGATCCTCACAACAACTCTGAGAGGCAGGTGTATTATCGTTCCCATTTTGCAGACAGGAAAACTAAGAGATTAAGTGACTTGCTCAGGGTCACATAGTTACATAAATGTCTGGGGCAAATTGGAACTCATATTTTCTGACTTCAAGTTCATGCGAGAATAAAACATAGTAATGATACATGTAGGTGTTTTAAAATGAAATTGCTCTGTAAAAATGAGTTGTTTTTAAAATTGTTATTGCTTAGGTTAGTTTGGTCTTAATACTCTCTAGAAATTTACCCATTCCAAGAAGTGCCTATTGTCGGAATAGCAATAATAGCCAAGCAAAAATTATTACTATTAGCATAGCAATAAAAGCCAGGTGGGAAGCAAGGAGGCACAGTGGATACAGTACTGGGCCTAGAGTCAGAAAGACCTGAATTCACTAGCTGTGTGACCCTGGGCAAGTCACTTAACCCTGTTTGCCTCTGTTTCCTCCTCTGTGAAAGGAACTGGAGAAAGAAATGGCAAACCACCCCAGCATCTCTGCCAAGATGACCCCAAATGGGGTCATGGAGAGTCAGACATGACTGAGAAGCAACTAAACAACAACAAAAAGCCAAATACATATTATTAGTCATATTGGTCAAGTGCATGTTATTTTTGTGAGTATTAATATGATCACAAGAAACTACCAACAACCACAAAGGAAAAGTACAAAATGGACCTGGGAATGTTAAGGATCTAGGACCGGTTACTTCATGCTTCTGTGGGGAAAGGGTTATAGAACAATGAGTAGGAGAAAAGGGGAAAATGGACTAAATTGAAAGAAAAAATGATCTAAGTGATTTTGAGGAGATTAGACTTTTTAAAAAGGCAAGAAACTGAATTTAGGAAGGAAAAATTAAAGAACATTTGAAGGAAAATCACCTCCAGGCCTAGATTCTATTTGGCTTCTTTGAGAAGTTGAAAGATAAAGAGTAGAATCAAGGTAGATCAAGAAACACTAGAGAATTGAGGAAGACTAAGGAGCGGAGCGACTAGGTGGTGCTTGACAGATACCAAGTCTGGAGTCAGAAAGACTCATCTCTCTGAGTTCAAACCCAGCCTCAGATACTTACTAGCTATATGACCCTGGGCAAGTCATTTAACCTTGATTGCCTGAAAAGAAAGAAAGAAGAAAAGAAAAGAAAGAGCATAGGAGGGATGCCTTTTGGGTGTGGTCTGGACTATATGGCTATGGAGGTCCCTTCCAACTCTAAAATTCTGTGATTCTGTGAATTGAAAAGTCATAGAAGGATCAGACCAAAATCAGAGCACATTTAAAGTTGAAAGTAACCCTAGAGATCATCTACTTCAACCCCCTCTTCTCACAAATGAGGAAACTGAGGTCATTTAGCCCACCCAATGTAGGAATTTCCTCTACAATAATCCCCGACAGGGTGATTATCCAGTCTTGGCTTGAACAACTCCCCATCCCTATCCCCCAGGAAAATCACTACCTGAAGAGGCCACTTACTCTATTTTCAAATTCTAATTGTCGAGAAACTTACATCAGCATGGTATTTGAGAATTTGTTGAATTCAATTAGATTGGATCAAATAGAACTGAATTGAATTGAATTTTATTGACTTGGTCTGTTCCTTCCTCTATATAATATGATAGTCCTTTAAATATTTGAAGTCAGCTGTCATCTAATCCATGGTTCCCAACTCTTTTTTTGTTCCATGAATCACTTTCAACAAAAACAAAAAATATTCTGTGAAATTCATGTTCAGTCATTTTTCGGTCATATCTGATTCTTTGTGACCCCACTTGGGATTTTCTTGGCAAAGATACTGGAGTGGTTTACCATTTCCTTCTAGAAACGAGGAATTGAGGCAGAGTTAAATGACTTGCCCAGGGTCACACAGCTAGTAAGTGTCTGAGGCCAGATTTGAACTCAGGAAGAGGAATTTTCTTGACTCTAGGCCAAACACCCTACCCACTGTACCACCTAGTTGCTTAATCTGGCTGCTAAGCCAGAATTGGGAGTACATACAAAAGGCACTAACTGGCCAAATCACCTCCTCCCTCTCCCTGGCTGCGTGGTAGTAAGGACTGAGGAGTGCTATGGCCCTCCCATATCCAGTTGCTTGGAAGCCATGAGGGCACGGTGGAGCTATCTTTCTGTCTCCATCATATCAGGGTTTTTTTCCCTGCTCTTTGGTGAAGAAATATTAGAGATATAATGGACTAGATGACAACTTTACAAACTTTCCCCAAAAGATTGGAAAAGCACCAAGGCCCATGAACTTAAATCTATACCAGTTTTTTTGGCAGCTGAGATAGGTACACTTGTGCAGCCCTGAAGAGTGACCTGCTTTATTCAACTCAACAGTGGGTCAAAGCGAAGATACCATGTCCTGTGAGCAAGAGAACAATTTTGTTCTTTGGACATGCTATATTTAGAAGTGAACTTAGCGAGATGAATGCTTTGTAGTATCCACATTAAGTTAGAGCCTACTCCCCTCGATAACTGAGGTGGTGTGGTAGAGGAGAGGGTGTGACTCTTATTCTTGGTGAGGGGAGATTGTACTTCTGTTCTCATTATGTATTTTCAGTAAATATTCCTTGACAATAACTATTCAATGTTCATTGCTTAATTGATATTGGGAATAGCACACCAGAATTGAGGTTCAAGCCAAAGCACTATAAAGATATCCCAACTTCTCAGGGGTACTCCTAGGGGGAGAAATGGAGCTTCCCTCTGGGAATCCAATTTGCCAGTTCAAACAGGGGTTGGGATGAGGACTTTGTGTGTTGACAAGACTAGAAGAGTGCTGAACAGAACAGAGTTGATGGCAGAATCCTGAAGCATACCATTAGAGACCTCCCTCCAAGCTGATGCATTATTAGAAAGATGTTGTACTGTGTCTTTCCTAGGGAGTTTGTGCCTAGTGTCCTTTCGTTTCCCCTGAGTTTTCTGGACATCTGATCAGCTCTGGGTCATAGGCAATAAGCAAGGCCTGGATTTAGGATAAGGCACAGAGCCAGGATGAGGAGAAACAGAACAATGAATCAAAAGCCATATAAGCCATAGGCATGGTTTTGGGAAGCCATTGCTCAAATTAGAGCTAGAGTCCTGAGACTGGGAGATAGCCTGGAGAAGGTGTACAAGTGCCAAAGATCAGTAGGACAGGAGTGTAGGAAAGCAAACAGTAGAGTTTAATAATCCCAGGCACGGAGACTGAATAAGAAGAATGGCGCACCAGCAGCTTGAAGGCTCTTGATACTCTGCCAAAGGCTGTCTGAGCCAGGGGGTCCCTATATGTTTCCTGCCAGGGCAAGAACTGATTTCAAAGTAGGGTGTGGGCAGGCCTAAGCCCCTAGGTAGAAGAAAATGGGATGGGAATATATAGCAAGAATGTCATGTTGGGGCAGAAAGCAAGGCAGTTCCTGACAGCTACACCCTGATCCTTCTGCTAGATCCCAGTGGGGACTAGGAATGTCTACAATGAGTGGCTCCAGGCTGTAATGATCTCAGAAACTTTCTCTGTTCCTCTACTACTATCTGCCCCCTTCCCTTGTCTGTGCATGGCCTTGCCAGGCTTAGTGTGACATCTTTCTGCCTTCTCTCTGTCTTTTCTGGAAATTCACTTCCCATCATTCAAAGTTCGGGTTGCTTGTCTCTTGGCCGCACTCACCATTACAAACTTCAAGGGGGAGACTCTTTAGCTCATCTCACATATCAAACCCTTCCTGGAATCAAGCTTTGGGATGATTTAAGGATAAATGACTCAGACACATGTGGATTGAATTTCTCCCCAGCTATATTGTTGGCTAGAATTCAATTCATTTCAACTCAGTGAGCATTTATTAAGCTCCTACTATTTATAAGACATTGTCCTAGGCTGCTGGAGATATATAAAGATCGAAAACAAGCAGGTACAAGTGGGTTCTATTTAAGATATCCTGATCCTGAAACAGAGGTGGGTTGGTCCCTTGTTTGAGCCTCAATTCCTGAATTCCTGGGGCAAGGTCACATAGCCTTTGCATGGCCAGCTGGGTCCCATGACTCCAGGCAACTGAACAAAACTTCCAAGGGGCAGGTCTTCTAGAGACTAGTGCTAAACTAGTGTCACTGAAAGAATAGGGCTGGTGCAGAGCTGAAACTTAGAAACTGATTTCTGCTGCTTCCTCTTTAGAAAAATGAAAGTTACCTCCAGGCGCTCAGACAAGTGCCCAGATGCCCTTTTGAGTAGTGTAAGAAAGGACCAGTGGCATAGGTGGACTCAGACCAATCAGTGCCTGTGTCCACAAGAGAAGGAAGCTTCCTAGGATACACAGCAAGACATTTCTGGAAGAGATGATTGGGGTAGGATAGGGGAAAGGGTAAGGAAATGAGAGAGAGAGAGGTATTTCAAATAAATGATGAAATACCTGGAGTTTAAACTGATACCAGTGCTTCTGGGTCCTCCACTCCCTTTAATTACCCTAGGGGACATCAACAATGATATCTGTTTAGCCAGTTCTCTGGGAGTCTGTGTGTCTTAGGTTTGTCCCCTTCTCCAGACTCCCCCAAACACATATGTGCACTGGTTTTGGAGACACGCTTGGGATCCTTCTCTATCTCTCTGGTAGAAAGAAATGCTATTTGGGGGACTTGACACCGTGGGTATGTTGGGAATAGGGTTAAGATTCAGAATCGGGGGGGCGAAGCCAAGATGGTGACTGGAAAGCAGTAACTGGCGTGAGCTCCCCACCAAGTCCCTCCAAAAACCTATAAAAAAATGGCTCTGAACCAATTCTAGAACTGCAGAACACACAAAGTGGCAGAGGGAAGCAGGGCTCCAGCCCAGGACAGCCTGGATGGTCTCAGGGTAAGGTCTGTTCCGAACGGAACTCCCAGCCCCCAGCCAGGGGAGCGGAGCTAAGCCAAGCAGAGCCCAGCGCGCGCGGCGCGGCGCACCGCGGACCAACGAGACCAGGAGTGGAGCAGAGAGTGCCCTAGCATGCTGAATTAATGAGCTGTGGCATGTACCAGACCTCACAACCCACAAACAGCAAAGACAACACAGAAGGTTAGTGGGAAAAGCTGCGGGAAGAGACGGAG
>CM053622.1:681118328-681156716 GCA_028646595.1 Phalanger gymnotis | reverse complement strand
ACTTCTTGGGGAGGGTGGATGGGAAGGGAAGAGGGGAGAGAAGTTGGAACTCAAGGTTTTAAAAAAATAGATGTTCAAAAGTAAAAAAGTTTTTTTTTTTTTCGTGCAACTAGAAAATAAGATGCACAGGCAATGGGGCATAGAGATTTATCTTGCCCTACAAGAAAGTAAGGGAAAGAGGGATGGGAGGGGAATGGGGGGACGGAGGGGAGGGCAGACTGGGGAACAGGGCAACCAGAGTGTACGCCATCTTGGAGTGGGGGGGTGGAAATGGGGAGAAAATCTGTAATTCAAACGCATGTGAAAATCGATGCTGAAAACTAAACATATTAAAAATTAAAAAAAAAGATTCAGAATCAGAAGGTCAGAAGGCACCTTAGAGACTATTTAATTGAATTCATAGCTGAACAAGAATGCCCTCTACAACATTCCCTACAAGTGATCCTTTAGGACTAGTGAGGGGACACCCACTATCTCCTAAGGCAATCCCATTCCACTTTCAGACAACTATACCTGTTTGATTTTCTGACATAAAGCCTAAATTTGCTGCCTTGTGACTTGTACCCATTGATCTTGGTTCTTCCCTCTGGAGTCAAGCAGAAAACGCTGTTCCTTTTCCGCATGACCACCCTTCGGATACCTGGAGACAGCTGTAGCGTCCACTTGGAGTCTTTTCTTCTCTAGGCTAGGCATCTCTACTACGTTCAGGCAGTCTTCATATAACAAGTCCTAAGGCTGCACCATCATCCTGGCTGCCCTGGCTGCCCCTCCAACTGTGCCCTCCAACTCATCAATGCCCTTCCTAAAATGTGTTACCCAGAAACTAACGCAAATATCCAGATGCAACCTGACCAAGACAAAGTACAAGGGGACTGTCACCTTTCTAGTCTTGGACATGCCTTTTTTAAGATGCAGTCCAAGATTAGGCTTTTTGGCTGTCCTAGCAGTGTACTGACACACCTTGAGCCTGAAATCCAGTGAAACTCTTAGATCTTTTTCAGAGGAACTGCTATCTAGCCACACCTTATAATTTAGAAGCTGAGTTTTGAACCCATGTATAAGACTTCAAATTTATCCTTATTCAGTTATAACTTTTTCAACAAAGCAAGTGATTTCCTTTCAGAGAGTCACTGCAAAAATCACTTTTATTGCTTTGATATCTTATTTAATTCTACTCAAGGTATTAGCCTCTCAGGGACTTATTTGAATCCTGACTCTGATCCAATGCACATTCAATCCAATCCACTCAGTTTTGTGTCATTTATAAATTTGATAAGCGTGCCATGTACACCTTTATCCAAGTCAGTTGTTACTCAGAGGATCCTTGTGACACTTTAATTACCACTTAAATCTTCAGTATATTCTGAGCCTAAGTACTGTACCCTAGTGTTGGGATGTGGAAAGAAAGGATATAAGGCTGTTCATCTCTTTGAATTTTCTCCCCACCCAAAGAGCGAACTATACTCTAATAGAAGAGTAAGGCTGCTCTTGGGGACACGGAAGTTTCCAACCTAGTAGGGCACCCTTTTTATAAATACACACACACAAGGAATGCAGGGAAATCCATGAAGGAAACTGTCTTTTACATAAAGAAGGACTCCAAAAACCAGGGATGACCCCCAGAAAGGGTAGGTTGGCAAACATAGGCATGCATAGAGTGTGAGACAAGTGTACGCCTGAGGGTGCTAAGCTCACCAATAGGAGTACAAAATTAAAATAGAGTATAAGACCAGGTGGTTCAGGAATTGATTTGCTCTATATTACTGTGGACAAGTCACTTTACCTTTCTGTGTCCCAGCTTTCTAAGCTGTATAATGGGTCCCCCCTCGTTTGAGGTCTTCAAAGCCAAAGGCTCGCTAATCATTTTGTTGGTGGTGTTATAGAAAGAATTCTTCTTTTCAGGTATGAGTTATAGTCAATAGCTTCTGGGGTCATTTTGAACTCTGAACTCATTCTAGGATAAAGACCCAATATGCCTCACAGGGTCCTTATGATGGATTTGAAAAGGTTTTGAAAGGTTACAAAGCAGAATACGAAAGCCTTTGCCTTGTACTCAGGATGGGTGTTCAGTGTGGAATTTAGCATAGTTAGTGCCTGGAGCATAGGTACTTAATAAATGCTTATTGACTGACTACATAATAATTATATTTTAATGTAACATGTAATAATATATGATTGATGTACCATTATTAATAATGTTATATAATCATATGTAATATTAATAATAATAATTTTGACAATTGCTGTTACAATATGACTCACTCTGGCAAATGGGCAAACAATTGACTGATTGCTTGCTCTTCTGGGAAAATTAAGCCCTCACTGGGACTATCTGGTCAGCAGAAGGTAAAGAAATCATTGTCACGCCATTGCTAGACATGCCCTAAGTCTTGAGTCCTGTTGTCAGTGAGGGTTCAGCCTCTCATATTCATGTGCCAAGGGAAAGTGCATCTCTGTCTGCATTTCTGCTTCTCTAGCTATGATCCTTCCCCCACATAAGACCACAGAGAAATCTCCCAAAGATTAGCCAATTTGCTCCCATGGGAAGTAAAGAAGGAGGTAAGAATGATAGGAGGTCTTTGTCAGGTGGTGACTATGGCTCTCTCCATCACTGGCATAATGGCATTTTTTTCTATGCTTAATCTGGAGGCTAAATTCCTTCAAAGGAAGAAAGGGAGGAAGGTAAGGAGGGAAGGCAGCGAGAAAGCCTTGAAATGGAATGCTGTCGCTTTAAGGACAAACAGGCACTAAAACAGCTGTCCTGCAGATGGGGAAGGGCATTTGGAACCTTGAGTTTCTATTTCTAGACAATCTTTGCCCTTCCCCCTACCCTAGGTCCCATACTATATTATGGGGTTTTTGTGAGGTTTAGAAAAATAAACAGAATGTAACTATAACTATCTGAATGTGCTAAATTATGGAGAAAGACATAACAGATTAGCAGTGCAAATTAAGCCTGGTGGAAGATGGCCAGAGCACTAGTACTGGGAATTACCCGAGGAGTTCTTATTTTCTATTTCTTCTTTCTTCACTGGAATGGATGGATTGGAATGGGAACTTGACGCATCAAAACTGCTCCAGTCCCTTCCACTGTTAATCCAAAATGTCCGCAAAGAGTAAGATATAAGGGCGGAGGACTATTTCTACTTCGTAATCAGTCATTCCTTGGGCTCAGAAACATCTTGAAGGGGTCATCTGGTCCATACCCCTACCTCCAAGCAAGAACCTAACCCATGCCAAGGAGAAAATAATCCTTTCTATTTCAAAAGAAACACTATGGCCTTCCTTAGCATTTATTTTCTGAGATTTAAGCTACATTCTAGGACTTGGGTTCAAATCCCACCTTTGACACTGTGATCTTGGACAAGTCACTTAATCTCCATGGGTCTCAGTTCCCTTATTTGTAAAATAAAGAGGTTGGCTTCTGATGTCCCTTCCAGCGCTTGAGCTATGTTCGTCTGTCCTTCTTTGACCCTAAATTGAATGTTGCACAACCTTTTTCTCATGATTTGAGAGCATGGTGTATTAAGGAGTAGAAATTGCCAGGCTAAGCCATTGCCTGTCAAGTGAGGTAATCGGGCTGGAGGTGGAGTGGAGCAGGGGACGAGGGAACAAGGAAGCTGCAAGAGAAATTGAATGCAGAGCAGGCCTAACATATTTTGGAATGCTGCTCTGGGCACTGAGGAATAAAGGAAATTTAGACTGTTTCTTCTACTAACACACACATACACACACATTCCACCATTGTTTAGAAAAAAAAAAAAGATGTTCTTATGTCCTGGAGAATAGGAGCTGGTACTTTCTAGATTGTAAAGCACCTAGCAGGTACTTAATGAATATTTGACGATTGAATGATTGAATACCTGGCTAGCAAGAAGAGGAGCTGCCTCCTCATCTGTGAATCCTAGAGGATGGCCCAGGTGACCTTTGAGATCTCTTAACTCTAAATCTGTAATCCCGTTGCCCTAGTCTTCCAACCTCCATGTTAATCTAACCCCAGGCACAATCCCAATTCGTCCCCTGGACCTGTAACCCATTCATTTGGCAACATTTATTGAGGACAGTTAATGGGCAAGGCATCTTTCTAGCTGCTGAGGGGGATACATAAAGAAATCAGAAAAGTTCCCTGATCTCAAAGAGCTTACAGCCTAGTAAGAGGGATAGGGTAATTACACAAATTAGACAAGAACGTGTTAAGTGCATAAAAGACATAGGAGAATTCCAAGGAGGAAGTGATCACTGGGACTGGGAGGATCAGGGAAGGCTGAATGAAGGTGGCCTCAGCTGGGCCTTGGAGGATAGAGAAGATGTCTGCAGGTAAAGATGGGGAGTGAGGGGAGGGGGCAGGAGAAGTACATTTCAGGCACCGGGAAGAGAGTAATCACAGATATAGAAAATGTGGGACATGTTTGTGGAATGGTAAGCAGTCCAGTTTGGCTGGAGTATAAAGTAGGTAAAAGGGAGTCCAGTCACATGAGATGAGACCGAAAAGCTGATGGAAACCAGATTGTGGCGGACCTTGGATGAAACGCTAGAGTCTGCATTCTATTTATAATAATGATAATAATAACAGCAAACAGCAGTAATAGCTAACATTTATATAGCACCTACTATGTGCCAGGCACAGTGTGTTAAGCACTTTACAGCTATCATCTCATTTGATTCTCATGACAAACCTAGGGGGAGGTAGGTGCTATTATTATCCCTGTTTTACAGATGAGGAAACTGAGGCAAACAGAGGTTAAGGGACTTGCCCAGGGTCACACAGTAGTAAGTATATAGACTGGATCTGAACTTAGGTCTTCCTGACTTTGGGCCCTGGGCTTTATCCCTTTCCCCACCTAGCTGCCCCATGCTTAATAAGCAGTGTGATCGGAGGTTTCTGAGTCGTGAACAAACAGGCTCAGATCAGAGCATTTATGAAATTAATTTGAAATCAGTATATAGGTTAGATTGGAGTGAACAATGACCCAGAGACTTAGGATCTTATCGTGATAGTAAAAATGAGAAGTAATAAGGTCCAGAATTAGGATGGTTACCATGTGAATGGATCAGAGACTGTGAATCTGAGAGAAATTGCAGAGATAGTCTGCTCAAGATTTGGCAATTGACTAGTTTGTTGAGGGAGAGGAATGGAGTTTCAAGCATGGGTAATTAGGGGGATAGTAGTTCCATGAATAGAAATAGGAAAGTTTGGAAGAGGAGTAAGTTTAGGAGGAAAATAATGGATTTAGCAGTGTAACAAACAAAAACCAAGCAAATGGTGGGAATTAAGATCATAGGGTCATGCATATACTTAGAGTTGGAATGGAAGAATGATCTAGTTTCAGTCCTTGAATTTTGCAGATGAGGAAACTGAGGCCCAGAGGTGTGAAATGATTTACCTAAGGTCACACAGACAGCAAGTTAGAGCCAGGAATAGGACCCAGGTCCTCTGCTTCTAAAACTAACTCTCTTTCCTCCACACTGGTGGATTTCAGGGAAGAGCACTCGATGCCAAATAGGAAAAAAAAGTAGGCATTGAGAAGTGAAAGGGGATATAATAAGAGGGAATAACAAAAACAGTGACTAACATTTCTATAGCACTTTATGGCTGACCAACTGATTTATTTTTGACAGTTGCAGTCCAGATTGAAGCCCCATAACAGGAGGTTGAAGAGAAGGAGTGGTGAGGTGAGGGTAAGACCTAAAGTCTTGGAGAGTAGATTATCATCTTCAAAGAAGTTTAGCAGTTAAAGAAATGAATAGGGGATGATAACTGCTGTGGGCAGGGGATGGGAGAGGGGCTTGATGACAGATAGAAGGGCTGAAAGAAAGATTTGTTTTTGGATGAGCACATGTGTAAACAGAGGTGAAGGAGCCTCTGGAAAGGGAGAGATTGGATATGTATAAGACAGCGGGTGATTTATAAAGTAAGGTACTGGAGGAGAGCAGGAGAACCAGATCAAGGGCACAGGTGGCCGAGTAGGCCTTGACAGAGAGAAAGGTCAGTTTTTCCTCTGAGACAGAGAGAAAGAAGAAGAGTTGAGTGAAGGAAGAATTTTTGAGCATATATAACCTCAGATGGTTTCAATCTCAGTAAAGTAGGAGATAAGGATTTTTGTTGTTTTTTGAGAATGTGGCCAGATGGGAGTTCTCAAGGAGGGAGAGATCAAGAACAGAATATTATGGGAAGTGGATGAGGGAACCAACAAGAGATGAATAAAAGGATCCCTGAAGGTCCAGTGAGTATCGATGAGCATTCGTGTGGGCCCAACTGACTTAAGATACCATAAATTCCCAAGAAAACTGGCTGGCATGGGGTCTAAGAATTCAGGATGTCACTCTTCTTTATAGTCAGCCAGGGTCTTCTGTTCCTTCCAGGTCCACTAAAGCCAAGAAGCTCACCAAAATGGAATGAAGATATGGTTTAGTATAGTAGAAAGAGCAGTAAATTTGGATTCAGAGGACCTGAGTTCAAATCTTGACTCTGCTACTTATCATTAAGTGACCCGAAGTTATTTAATCTTTATGGGTCTCAGTTTTCTCATTTGTAAAATGAGGGAGTTGGAATCTATGACCCAGAGAGATATCCCTCTCTAGTCTGGCTAAGGAGGAGAGGGAAGAGGACATAACAAAGATTCTGGAAATCAATTCATCAGTAAATATTTATTAGGGGTAGCTAGGTGGCACAGTGGATAGAATGCCAGACCTGGAGTCAGGAAGACTCATCTTAGTGAGTTCAAATCTGGCCTCAGACACTTACTGTGTGACCCTGGACAAGTCACTTAACCCAGTTTGCCTTGGTTTCCCTAACTGTAAAATGAGTTGCAGAAAAAAATGGCAAACCACACCAGGATCTTTGTCAAGAAAATCCCAAATGGGGTCACAAAGGGTCAACACAACTGAAATGACTCAAAAACAACAAAAAGCATTTATTAGGCACCTACTCTGTGCCAGGCACTATGCTAAGTGCTGGCAATGCAAAAACAGGCAAAAGATAGCCCCTGCCCTCAAAAAGCTCATAATCTAACAAGGGAGACAATAATAAGCAAATATATTCAAGCAAGCTATATACAGAATAAATAGGAGATAATAAAGGGAAGGTACTAGAATTAGGAGGGGTTGGGAAAGGCTTTCTGTAGAAAATGAACTTTTAGTTGGGCCTTAAAGAAAGCCAGTAGGTGGAGATGAGGGGAGAGAACATCCTAGCCCTAAGGGACAGCCAGAGAGAATGCCCAGAGCTGAGAGATGGAGTTCCTTGTTCCTAGGAACAGCAAGAAGGCCAGTGTCACTGGTTGAAGAGTATGTGGTGGGGAGTAAAGTACAGGGTGTTCCTAAAGTCTGGACACAGGAAATGTGGAGTTATTGCATCGAGTTCACGTGAATCTTGCGAAGAGCATCAACCTTTACATCATAAATGATGGAAATCATATTGAAAATTTATTTGTTAATATTCCTATTAAATAAAATGTTGAAAATTTCATTCTTTCATTTCTTGGAAATATGCATTTTGCATATGTGTCCAGACTTTAGGAACACCCTGTATAAGAAGATCGTAAATGTAGGAGGGGTCCAGGTTATAAAGGACTTCAAATGCCAACCTGAGGATTTTCTATCTGATCCTCGAGGTGATAGGGAGCCACTGGAGTTTACTGAGTAGGGAGATGACATGATTGGACCTGCATTTTAGGAAAAATCACTTTAGTGGATGAATAGAGAATGTATTGGAGCAGGCGCATAAATCAGCAGGCTATTGCAAAAGTCCAAGCATATGGTGATGAAGGCCTACACCAGAATGGTGATAGTGTCAGAGGAGAAAAGGGGACATGTTGGAGAGCTGGTGCAAAGGTGACGTCAATAGGCCTTGGCAACAGAGTGAGGATCCAAGATAACTCCTGGGTTACAAGCCTAAGGGACTGGGAGGATGGTGTTGCCTTCTACAGTAATAGGAAAGGTTGGGGAGAAGGTTTAGGAGGAAAGATAATGAGGTCAGTTTTGGACATGTGTAGAGCATCCCATCTATGTCCTGTTTGCCTCCTTACACGGCCAACAATCGAAGCTTGAGATTCTGTGCCATAGGCAATGTATCCTCCTCTTGCCCCAAAGGGGGAACAATCTTTAATACTCTCAGGGATAGAAAGAGTCATATCACTTGAGAGTGGTAGCCCTATCTCTCTTTCCCCACCTGAACGCAGGGAGATTGGGTTAAGACGGGGAGGGGGGGGGGGCGGGAGACAAGGGCAGGGAGCCATCAGCCCTGCCTCTTCCAATCGGCTAGGTTCAGGAAGGGAGTGCACTTGGCACAGAGCAGTGTTGGAATGCCGAAGGTGAAATCCATCATGGGGCCCAGCACTGAGATAAGATTTGGGGGAGAATAAATCATAGAGGCCCTGTAGATAAGGAGGCGCAGCCCTGGGCCTAAAAAATGCAGCTCTCCTGCCAGCCGCTCTGTTCTGCTGACATGACTGAGTCCTGGGCCCAGCTAGGTTGGGCTAGGAAGAAACCCACATGTTAGGTTTCCTGCTAAAGATGGGGAGAGATGAAAATATTTCTCTAGCTTTTTTGCCATTTTGGGAAAAACACAAAGCTCAGCTTAAGCGAAGCTGAGACCAACCGGATCACATGGGATTGAGGTAGTATAGATCTTAACCTAATACCCCCTCTCTATGTCTGTCTATATCTCTCACTTTCCTTTTACTTTCATTTATACATCCATCTGAGTGAATACTCTCCTTTTTTTTTAACCCTTCTTTTTTTAACCTCCTTTGCTTCTCACCTCATTTACATTCATTAGACTATAAGCTTCATAAGGACAGTCACTATGTCTGCTGTGGTCATGGTGGTTATAGGCCGCTAGTTACTATTTGTTGAATGATTGAATGAATAACTGCAATCTGAAGGGACCCTCTTTGCTTTCTCAAGTAGATGGACCCTCATTGGGCTCAAAAAGGGAAAAAATACATGTAAATGTGGATTTTGAGCATGCTATTATTATTTGAAACAAACAATAGCAATAGACGTTCCAAGGCTAGAGAAATAACTCCAGGACAGAAAGTGGACAAATATGAGAAAAGGGTAAGAACGATAAGAATGTACTTTACAGAAGCCAGGTTTTAGAAGTTTCATGGGCAGCCAAACCAGGATGCATTTGCTACCCAGAGGCAGTTCCATGATGAAAAGTTCCAAAAAGCACAGCCTCTCAGGGAAGCTGCTTCTGTGGTTGTGAGCACAGGAACTCGAAAGGCTGATTCAGGGAGATTCTGTTAGGGGAAGATAAGGAGAATGTTTATGGCTCAGCAGAGAGGTAGGCTGCACAGGGTGTAGTCCTTCCTGAACTTGAGAATGAGGCCTGGACCAGACAGCAGGACTTGGCAGGAGCTGGGAGTCCTCTGGCTTCTTTCTATTGGGTACAGATAGACGAAGGAGGAGATAAGAATTGAAACTGGAAGGCATTTTTAAAGTCAGAACATGATGTTAAGTCAAGTAACAGTGGATGCAATAATGTGTACTGTAGTGATAAAATACATATAGTATATAAACATATATATACCTATATATATATATATATACATACACACATATATATGTATATTGTTAACTTCAGATTACAATCTAATATATGTGTGTGTGCCTGTGTGTGCTTATGCTTACAGGCAGAGTGAATTCACTGTGTCTCCTGTGATAATTTAAGGATAAAAGAGGAGCAGCAGAAAGTATTCCTGAGAAGAAGATGGAAAAGGATTACAAATTAACACCTGTTCTAGGCCTAGCAGGGCCTCTTAGGGAAGCCACCTAAGAGAATCAGGAGAGTCCAAGAGTGCTTCTATGTGGAAGAAAGAGGAGGAGGAAGAAAAAGTGAAGGAGGAAAAAAAAGAGGAAAAGGAGGAGGATAAAAAGAAGAGGAGAAGGAAAAGGATAAAAAGAGGAATAGGAGGAGGAGAGAAAGAGGAAGAGGAGGAAGAGAAAAAGAAGAGGAGGAGGAAAAGGAGAAAAAAGAGGAGGAGAAGGAGAAGAAGAAATACTAAATAGCAGGAATAGAGAAAGGAGGGAATAGCATACCCTTCTTCTCGTATGACCTCCAAGAAAGAGAGAGAGAAGAACCCTTTGGAGACTCATAAGTTCTGATCACCACTTCTGCTTTAGTTATGTCATGTTTTTATAATCATTTCCCTTCCTGCTCCTCGATTCCTTCTCCCTGAGGGTTGAAGAAAACACTGATTCATTCAGTAAACATTTATTAAACACCTACTATGTAGGTGTTTAGGTGCTGGAGATATAAAAACAGAAATTAAACAGTCCCTGCCCTCAAGGAGCTTACATTTTATTGGCTGGGGGGGAGGAGAAACAACATAAATACGGATAAGTGAAAACAAAATACATTCAAGGTGGGGGAGGGGAAGGCACTTGCAGGCTGGACCTCCTGTAGGAAGTGGAACTTTACCTGAGCCTTGAGAGAAGCTGGAGATTCTCAGAAGTAAAAGATGAGGAGGGATCGAATTCTAGGAAGGAGAGGGTCCTATTTTCAAAAAGCATGGATACAGGAGGTGGAAAATGGCGTATATGAAACATTAAGTGAGCTGTCTCTTACCTTTTGTGTTCCAAACTCTGAGGAGCTGTGGATATGGCATTACTCCCAATTCAAATTTTAGAACAAGTTAGCTTTGAATTGCAACAGAAAACCATCTCCTCAAACTAGTCATTATGACTTTGGGGCTGCCTATTTTTATTCATAGAGACTAGTCCTAGAGGGGTGAGATCTTATGCCCTTATTCCAAAAAGTTAAAAAGTAACTGAAAGTCCTCATCCACACTACCTTTGTGACTTTTAGCGAGCCACTTAGCTTCTTGGGCCTCAGTTTCTTCACCTGTAAAATTAATGGGTTGGACTAGATTGTCTTTGAGGTCTCTTCCAGCTCAGATGTAGGGCCCTATGATCACTGCTATGTGACCAGGGAAGGACAAGATGGCAGGTCTCTAACAGTAGAGAGCAGTTTTACAAAGGCATGAAATGAAGGCAGAGGAGTATATAGTGTGAGTCCAGTTTAGCTGGAATATGGGATGTGTACACAGTACCAAAGTTATAGTTTTTAGAAGAGAAAGGTCTATGCCTTTGGGCTACAGTGGCTGAAAGTTAAACTCAGCCTAACACCAAGGAAACTTCTTTCAAGGAATATTCTATGCTGTTTAGTCAAAGTGTATACTATGGGACAGCAGCAAGGGCTGTCTGTATGAAAAGGACTCTTTGGAAGTAGAAGAGGTGTGGGAGGTAGGAGTGTTCAGGTAAGGTCAAGTATACAGACCAAGAGAATGACCCCTCTCTCTTCGGGGTTCAGGAATTTGGACTGATACACTTGTCACTTCTTCATCCTGTGATATAGCTGTAGTTAGGGTTGGAAGAGAGGACTCTGGACTCGCTTTTCATTCTGAGCCCCATAGCCTTGTTTCTTCCACTTCCAGGAGAGAAAAAGACTCCCAAACCTGCTCTGCCTATGGCCTAAAATGGAAGGATACCTACTACCAGTGTGAGCAGAGCCAGGTCTCATAAGCTTTCTGGGCCTCAGTTTTTTCCTCTACAAAATAAGCGCATTAGAGAAAATGGCTTATGGGTTCCCTTCCAGTTCTGAATCACCACCCCTGCAATGACTGCTTGGAAAGTATAACGGACCTATTTTGATGAATATGTCATTTCTTTGGTGCGGAAAGTTCTCTCCACAAATATTCATCAAAAAGCTCCCATGCCTGAGGTACATTTTGGGGCACAGGTCATGTGGGGATTTGTTTTGCCGGACTATGTGTGCTTATGGTGAGGGTTTGGCTTTTATTTGTTGGTCTGCGTTTGATTTTGTTTTGATTCAATTGGGAGAGTAGAAAGAGGGACAGAATATAAATGCATTTAAATTGTTGTTTAGTCATTTTCGTCATGTCCAACTCTTTGTGACCCCATTTAGTGTTTTCTTGGTAGAGATACTGGAGTGGTTTGCCATTTCGTTCACCAGTTCATTTTTTACAAAGGAGGAAACTGAGGGAAACAGGGTTAAGTGACTTGCCCAAGGTCACACCACCGGTAAGTGTCTAAGGCTGGATTTGAATTCAGGTCTTCTTGATTCTAGTCTCAGCATTTTACTTCACCACCTAGTTGCCCTGCATTTAAAAATAAATATTTTTAAAGTTTCTATGAATGATGGATATTATCTTTCAATGTACTTAATTTTCCCCCATTTTTTGAAAAATTTTTGTTTAAAGTTTTGAGTTCCAAATTCTATCCCTCCCTCTCTCCCTCCCCTGACCCCTTCCTGAGACAGTAAGCAATCAGATATAGGTTATATATGTGCAATTATGTAAAACATTTCCATATTAGTCATTTTGTACAAGAATACTCCAATAAAAAAAAAGAAAGTAAAAAATAGCTTGCTTCAGTCTGTCAATATCATTTCTTTGTATGGAAGCAGATAGTAATGCTTCATCATCAGTCCTTTGGGATTATCTTGGATCATTATATTGCTAAAAATAGCAAAGTCATTCACAGTTCTTCATCTAACAATGTTGCTGCTACTGTATACAATGCTCTCCTGGTTCTGTTCACTTTACTATACATTAATTCATGTGAGTCTTTCTAGGTTTTTCTGAAATCATCCTGCTTGTCATTTCTTATAGCACAATCATATTTCATCACAGTCATATACCATAGCTTGTTAATCCATTTTCCAATTGATGGGCATCCCTTTGATTTCCAATTCTTAGCCACCACAAAAATAGCTGCTATAAATACTTTTGTACAAATAGATCCTTTTCCCTTTTTTTGGATGTCTTTGGGATATAGACCTAGCAGTGGTGTTTATTGCTGGATCAAAAGGGATGAACAGTTCTATAGCTCTTTAGACATAGTTCCAAATTGCTCTCCAGAAAGGTTGGATCAGTTCACAAATCCACCAACAGTGCATTAGTATCCCAGTTTTCCCACATCCCCTCCAACATCTAACATTTTCCCTTTTTATCATATTAACCACTCTGAGATGGTGCCTCAGAGTTGTTTTAATTTGTTTTAATTTCAATGTACTTTGAGTTCAAAATCATTTTGCTCATCTTCATCTTCCTCCTTATCATTTAAGAAGTATTGAGTCCCCGCTTTATGTCTGGCATAGTACTTTGCGCATATTTGGTCAGTCAATAAACATTTTTAAAGTGCCTGCTACGTGCCATGGGGATACAAAGGAGGTAAAAGGTAACTATGAGTGAGAGGTACCTGTCATAGAGACTCCATGAAGGTATTGAATCAAAGTTAAAAGAGTGAGGACAAGTGTTCAATTCAGGGTCAGATTAAGCAATTCATAAGATCATATTACCTTCCCATACCTTTGCTCATGCTTACCTATTCACCCTTCAAAGCCCATCTCCTCAGCATTCTCATTTGGCCTCCAGTCCATAATGACCTCTTCCTCCTCAGAGCTTCAACGCGTATAGCCAGCCCCCCAAAAGTGTTTAATCAATGCTTTATTCATTCATTCTTGCACATTGCTTCTTAAAATAGCATTTCTGACAGCTGGATGCTAGGTTCTGGGTCCTGGCTGCGGATTTACTCAAGCATATTATTTCCTGCCTTCATCCTAAAACAGACAACACAGAGGCAGATAGACGTAAAGATCGGAGAGAGACAGAGAGAGAGACAGAGAGAGAGAGAGACAGAGACAGAGACAGAGACAGAGAGGAACAAGAGGGAATACACAAATAGACAAGATTAACTATCCCCATTGTATACATAAGAGGCTTCCCTAACACACAGCCAATTAGGAAGGTAAACTAAGCTACCACTAGCTGCTGACATCCCTCCAGGGCGCATCTGCACAGCTGTGGAATTGTGTTGGTGGGTATGGCTTCTCTGCAAGTGCCCTTAGATCTTTCCCAATTGTTTTTTTTTTCTTTCATGCAATCTCCCCCAACAAAACTCCAAGCTCCTAAGAAAAAGGCCATATTTCTTTCTACTCTTGAGGCCTTCTCACAATGACCCAAACAGGGCTCTGTATGAAGTGGGCACTCATGACATGATTAGGACCAAGAGCCAAAGTGGGACTAGGTAGACCCTGCATAGAGCTCTCTTTTCTGGCCCCACAGCCCCCCACCGCCCCAACTTCCACACCTTCCCATTCCCTTGCAGAGTGTTCTGTATAAATCCTGTGTTCAGCCATTTGCTCTGGCTTTTTTTAAACCCTTAAAAAAATCCCTCCTGCCCTTCCCCCCACTCCAACTCCCCCCCACCCAATATCTGACCCTGGTGAATTGGAATAATTTCTGAGGGAGAGAAGTCTTGTCCAGAATGCCTTTTACCCACCCTGCTCAGGAATGTGGTTACTGCACATTAAAACAGACCTGCAGGCGTCTGAAATGAGCCTGCAGTCGTGCCAGCAATGACCTCACCCTTCACAGCAAGGCTTTCACCTATTGAAAAGGGCTGCTCTGCGCAGGATCACAATGGAACACTCCCTTTTGCTCTTCATGGATGGGGTGGGAGGAGTGTCCCTTACTCACCCCTAGGCTTGAGACCCAACCCCAGCTGTTCACTTCTGGCTCATGCTGAAGGGCAGAGTAGATAGTGCCTACCTCCTCTGCTGGACGTGGATGGGGTCATGGACTCCTTTGCTCTTCATTCCAAATGGGGGTCTCAGGGGAGTGGGGTTTGCTATAACCTGTTTTCCCACTGTCCAATACCCTCTCCAGGAAGTCTACAAAGGCTAAGAAGGATCAGACTTCATTCCTCCTACAAGAAGAACCCTTGGCAGACTGGCCTGTTCTCTTGGGTCTGGGAACAGAGGCTGGAAATCCTCACTTTGACAGCTGATTACCGTGTAGCCGAGTCCCTGTCTGGGTCTTAGGTCTTGCTCCAATTCAGTTCCTTTGTTGAATTCAAGACTATCAGAGATTTCTCAGCTACAAGATTCCTCTCTCTTACTAGGGAAATACAAGAATCCAGGCTTGCCCCAATTCCTGACCTTTTCTTTCTTAGGCTCAGAACTCCATTGATGGCCCTGAATATTCCATCTGATTTTGTCTCTTTCCCTATATATGAGAGGCAGGCAAGGGATTAGACTAAATGGTCTGCTTCTAAAGTCCATCCACTTCTATATAGTTCTGTGGAAAATAATGCACACTCATTTGCATTTAATTTTGTATCTCATCTGCATGTAAACAGAGTCAAAATGCAGACAGATAATCTGCCATTGGATCTGGATATTGCTCTTTTCCCTTTAATGCTTCTAATTCCAATCCTTAGAGTCTGACATTTGTTGATGTTCGATCCTTTCAGTTGTGTCTGACACTTTGTGACCCCATTTGGGGTCTTCTTGGCAAATATACTGGAGTGGTTTGCATTTCCTTCTCTAGCTCATTTTACAGATGAGGAAACTGGGGAAACAGGGTTTAGTGTCTTGCTGAGGGTCATATAGCTAGTAAGTGTCTGAGGAGAGCTTTGAACTCAGGAAGGTGAGTCTCCTGACCCCAGGCCTGGCACTTAATTTACTGCACCACCAAGCTGTATGTTTCAAGAGAAATTGGAGGGTTTTTTTTGGAAGAAATCCCACTTGGACCAATCTGAACTGCTGCATTGCTGCTACCATCTTGAACTGGGGCTAAGGAAAAGGATTTCCTTGAGTTAATTTGCATTCACTGCTCCACAGAAGGCAAGAGACATGGCCCCCAGTGCTTCTGCTTCCCCTATACGCAAACACACACACACACACCCCACACACACACCCTTGCTATCCCTTCCCTATGCCACTCTACAACACAATCTTGCATCATCATCTTCATATAAGATTGTAAGCTCCGTCAATGTCTTCCAGGCTATGTGAGTGATCTAATGGAAAGTGTTCTGTACTTTTAGTGGGAAGACTTGGGTTCTATCCCCAGCCTTGCTGTGAACAAGGTGGGTGACTATGGGTAAGTCATTGAAGACTTTCGAAGTCTGTAAAATGAGGGCGTTGAACTAGATAACCCTCTGAGGTTCCATCCAGCACTAACAATCTATGCTTCTATGAATATCTTGAGACTCAGTGGTGTACGGTTCCCAGCACAGGGCTATGAACATGTTGGCGCCTTGCTGATAACAAGATGATTGTGAGTTGCACTGGAGGAAGCTGGTGCTCTTAGGGCCTGGGGCAGCCTCAGGGGCCTTGCAGCTGCTCCCAGCTGTCCAGTCTGGAACAATGCAAAGCCTGTCAGGCCTTCCAAGCTGATCCCCTTTCTAGGGATGTGTTCAGGTTGCAGTGTTAATTGGAGGCATCTCAGCTGCTTTCCAAACCCCGCTTCCTCTCTCTTGGGGTTCCCAGCACTGACTTCTCCTAGAAGGCAATCATTCTGTCTGTGCATCTCTCCCTCGGGGAAAGATCTATGGGGAGGAGGCAAGTTTTTGTATCATGTCTAAAGAGAGTGTCAGACTTCTTAAAGGGGTCATGTGAAACATCTCCCCCTTCGTTACTTGCCCCCTGTCACCGGGCCATTCTACCCTTCCATCAACTTAGAAAAATTAGGAGTGGGGATGGTAGAGACCCTATCTCACTCTAAAAAATTCTCTACAGAAGGTGATTTCATAGCCTCTTGTGGCCATCTGTTCCAGTCTTTAATGAACTTGTCGGGACTCTGCCCTTCTCCACCCTGACCAGTTCTCACGCTCCACCCTCTACTCCAGCCAAGCACATCCCTGCACTCATCTCTCATCCGGGCTTCACCTACCAGTCCTGAGCCATGGCATATGCCATGCTGACCAAAGTGCTCTTCCCTTTCCTCAGTGCTTAGCCATTCACTGCCAATCCAAGTGCCTATTGCCAGCTTACAAATTCTCCTCCTCTTTTCTCTTCCTTGAAACCTTCTGTGATACCAGCTGATTCTGATTACTCTATTTATTCTCCATCCTTCTTTCTTACCACCATCCTGATGATCTCTTCACTAATGTAGCCAGTTACACAATGTTTAACTGTTCCGATTAGTCAGTTTTTTTTAACTCATATTGGTATCTTTCTTTTCTACCAAATTAAATTGGAACCTTCCCAAAGGTGGAGACCACATCTCTAACTTCCTAGATGTCTCCCAACAATGCCTACTAACAAGTTTCTCATGAGTCATTAGCATGGTCATTTCCAAAACAAGTCACCAATATGGAATAAAACAGATTTTTTTTTTCTGATGCAATCAGTGACTTGCCTAGACTTACGCAGCTAGTAAGTGTCAAATATCTGTGGCCACATTTGAACTCAGGTCCTCCTGACTCCTGGGCCGGAGCTCTACTCACTGTACCACCTACCTACCCCCATAAAACAGATATTTCAAAGGTAAAGTTTCATCAAGAAACTCAGGAGTCCTAAATCATACATTAACAAAGTCTTTCTGGAAGAGAAATTATCTGAAATCAGTTTTAAATGAAGGGGAGTCTGTTTGAGGCATGAGGGGAAAGTTTGCTATGGATAGATGGGGGCAACCTTCCCAAAGTTGGCTGAAAAAATCTCTCAAATGCCAGGCCATTAGACAGCATCTTGTCTCCTCCCTGCTGCTTCCAACATCATCACCTGTCTCTTCAGTTCCCCTCTTAAAAAAACAACAGAACTATACAAATTTCCACAAAGGCCATTCAGAAGATATATGCCTTGTAACTCACCTAAAAACTCCGTACTGAAGTACAAAAGCATTTCAAACCAAAGCTCTTTACACATAGTAAGCTCTTAACAAATGCTTCATTCATTCATTTCCATCTGTGATAGGGTCCTAGTGTTAGAGCTTCAGTCAACAGCTAAGATATACACTACACCCCCCCACCAAGGGCCAATATAGGGTTGTGGTGAAATGACTCATTCCAGAAGTTAGAGAGACAAGGAATGCCCCAGTGTGGAGAGAGAGCAGCAAACTACTGTGAAATTCATCCTGATCTCTTTCCTGTGGACCTGGTACCTTTTGCTCCACCAAGATTCCATCCCTGGAAAGACCTCAGGATGAGTGCTTTCCAAAGGGAAATGTAGATAAAGCAGAGAAGCCACAGAGTAGGGTCAGCAAAGGCAGGATAAGAATTCAAATACTGAGAAGAACATTGGTCATGGGGTTGAGATGCCTGAGTTTTGATCCTAGTTTTTCCAAGAACTACCTGGGTGACGTAAGTCAAGTTTCTGGGTCTCAGTTTCCTTGCCTATAAAGTGAGAGGGTTGGGACTAGATTATCCTCAACCCTTTGGCTATAATTTGGAGGGCTGGATATATGGATGAGGAACATATGGATGATGAACAATCCTTTTTTGGTTAGATCCCAGAAAGCTTCTGGAGCAAGAGACATTTCCAAGAGGCACAGTTTAGCTTGATAGGAGGACAAACTTCCTAACAATTATAGCTGTCCAGAAGGAGAATAGATGGCCTTAGGGGCTACCTCCCTCACTGGAGATTTTCAAGCAGACACTAGATGACCACTTGTTGAGGGCAGGAGAGAAAGGATTCTTGTTTTGATGTAGATTGGATCTCTTCAGACTCTGAGATTCTGTCATTTGGTCCTAACTCTGAGCCAGACTCCATTCTCCTCCCCACCAGCCTTTGCTTTCTCCCAAGCAGAGGGCTTCCTAGTTCTGGGATTTTCTGGTTTCTTTAAGGATCTTCTTAAATCCAAATGAAAAACAAGTTGGAGCCATGATTGCAGGGGGAGCAGAATTTTACAGGCACTAGCATTTTCTTAAGGGCTCCCTTCTCACACATTCCTTTGCATTTTTCCTTTTATTAACGTGGCATCTTTCCCAGGCCACTTTATGGGGCTGTGTGTTTTCACTTATACATTGATTGGGTCTGATCCTGTCTTTCCCTATGAAGATCTGGTACAACCCCAGCCCCCCACCCCCATCCTAAAAGTGCCTTTCTGGAAGCTTCCATGGCACTTAGAGGCTCCCCTCTGCTCCAGACCTCAAGGGCCAGGCTGTGTGAAGGCTAAGATGAAGGATAGCCCTTCCACGCTTTCTGAGCCAGCTCTCTCTGGTCCCTTCTCAGGACCGAGGACAGCCAATTCCACAATGCATCTTACAGAGTCTATTCAAAATGACTCAAACCTGCCTTGGAAATTACTCAGAAAAAAAGTCTTTTAAGATCAGAGATGCAGGTTGGAAAGGACCTTAGAGGTTATCTATTCTATCTCCTCACTTTACAGATGAGGAAACTGAGACCCGGGGAAATTAAATAAGTTGTTCAAGATGCCATAGCTAGTAAATGGCAAAACTGAGATACGAACTCAGGTCTGTTGAAGTGAAAGCCCAGGGCGGTCCTTTCATTGTACTATACTTTGTCCAGGGAAGCCACAGTTTAGCATAGGTGAATGGAAGAGGGGAAAAGGTGATTTCAAGACCTCACTTGGAACTATTGTCTCCCCCAAATTTTCCCAAACAAGTTACCAATGTGGAATGAAATAGATAAACTGAAGATCAAGTCTCATCAAGTAATAACTCTTTGTTGAGCAAAGAAAGAGAGAGTCCCAAATCATGCATTCAGGAAATTTTTCTGAAGTAAAAATGATCAGAAATGGATTTTATGGAAGGAAGGCAATAGAAAGAAGGAGGCTGATACATAGATGGGGTGGGGGGAAGTTTGATATGGGCATGCTGGGACAATTTAAAGTTAGCTGGAAAAATTCTCCAAATGCCAGGTCTTTAGGCAGGATCTTGTTTCCTCCCTGCCACCTCCACTCCCTCATCATCACCTGCCTCCTCTTAAGAAAAAAAAAATCACAATACAATTGTGCCAATTTTCACACGGTACACTGAGGTAAATAAATGCCTTCCATTCAGGGAAGGAAGGAAAAAAGGAAGGAAGGAAAGAAGGAAGGAAGGAAGGAAGGAATCACAAAATAACTTACTAAGCATTTACTATGTGCTGAGTACTGTGCTAACTGCTGGGGATACAAATACAAAAGCAAGGGAGTAGAGCCAAGATGGCAGAGTAAAGGCAGAGACTTGCCTGAGCTCTTCCTTAAACTCCTCCAAATAGCTTTTAAAAATGACTCTAAACAAATTCTAGAGTAGCAGAACCCACAAAAAGACAGAATGAAATAAATTTCCAGCCCAAGACAACTTGGAAAGTTGGTAGGAAAGGTCTGTGCCTGGGTGAGAGCATAGCACAGTTCAGCACAGGCTGCATCAGCACAGCTCAGGCCTCAGCAAACCAGGAGCAGACCTTGGGAGCCATTGAATCAGCAGCTGCAGCCACTGCTTCAAGAGCTCTCAAGTCCACAGACAGTAAGGGGGTCAAAAAGACAGGGGTCTTTTTGTGAGCACTGAGGCAGGACTCTGTTGCTTTGCTCGTACTCAGACGCAAGTCACAGTCCTATGTGGCAGTCCAGGGTCGAGGAGGAGCACTAGCATAGCAGAGCTTGTAGCTACTGTGCAGGCTGTGTAGTCACAATTCCAGGGCAGAAAAGAGTGGTTGTGGTCATTTACAGACCAGAGCCCAGGCCAGGAGAGTAGTAAACACCTGTCCCAAGATCATACTGCCTTGGAAGAACTGAAAACTTACATGTCCCTAGAAGTATCTCTGAAAACAGCTGTACAAAACCCTTGAAACATGGGACGGTGGGCCCTCCACCCTGGAAGCAGAGCCCTACTTTAACAAAGAGTTAAAAGTCAAGTAATAGGCTGGGAAAATGAGCAAACAGCTGGAAAAACTCTGACTGTAGAAAGTTGCTATGGTGACAAGGAAGATCAACAAAGTCAAAGTTCCTACATCTGAAGCTCCAAGAAAAAATATGAATTGGTCTCAGGCCATGGAAGAGCTCAAAATAGATTTTTAAAATCAAGTAAGAGAGGTAGAGGAAAAATTGGGAAGAAAAATGAGAGTGATACAAGAAAATCATGAAAAAATGAGTCAACAGCTTGGCAAAGGAGACATAAAAAAATACTGAAGAAAATAACACCTTAAAAAATCACACTAGACCAAATGGTAACAGAGGTCCAAAAAGTCAATGAGGAGAAGAATGTCTTAAAAAGCAGAATTGGACAAATGAGAAAGGTGGTCCAAAAGCTTGATGAAGAAAATAATTTATTAAAAATTAGAATGGAGCAAACGGAAGCTAGTGACTTTATGAGAAACCAAGAAACAATAAAAACCAAAAGAATGAAAAAATAGAAGACAATGTGAAATACCTCATTGGAAAAACAACTAACCAGGAAAATAGATACAGGAGAGATAATTTAAAAATTATTGGACTGCCTGAAAGTCATGATCACAAAAAAAAGGCTAGATATCATCCTTCAGGAAATTATCAAGGAAAATGGCTCTGATATTCCAGAATCAGAAGTTAAATAGGAATGGAAAGAATCCACTGATCAACTTCTGAAAGAGATGCCAAAAATGAAAACTTTCAGGAATATTATAGCCAAATTCCAGAGCTACCATGTCAAGGAGAAAATATTGCAAGCAGCCAGAAACAATTCAAGTATCGTGGAGGCACAGGATAACATAAGATTTAGCAGCTTCTACATTAAAGAATTGGAGGGCTCGAAATATGATATTCCAGAGGTCAAAGGAGCTAGGATTACAACCAAGAATCACCTACCCAGCAAAACTGAGTATAATCCATGAGAAGAAAAAAATATACATTAAATGAGATAAAGGACTTTCAAGCATTCTTGATGAAAAGACCAGAGCTGAGTAGAAAATTTGACTTCCAAATACAAGACTGAAGATAAGCATAAAAAGGTAAATGGGAATTCATAAGGGACTTAATAAGGTTAAACTGTTTATATTCCTACATGAGAAGACCTTTCTCATTATTAGAGTAGTTAGAAGGAGTATATATAGACAGAGGGCACAGGTGTGAGTTGAATATGAAGGGATGAGAAAATAAAATGAAGGGGTGAGAGAGAAATGTACTGGGAGAAAGAGAAAGAGAGAGGTAGAATGGGGTAAATTATCTCACATAAAAGAGGCTAGAAAAAGCTTTTACAGTAGAGGGGGAAAGGGGGAAATGAGAGGGGGGTAATAGAAGAATTCATCAGAATTGGCTCAAAGAGGGAATAACATACACATTCAATTGGGTATAGAAATCTATCTTACCCTACAGGAAAATAGGAGGGAAAGGGGAAAGAGAAGGAGGGGGCAGTAATAGAAGGGAGGAGATTGGGGGAGTAGGTACTCAGAAGCAAAATACCTTTGAGGAAGGACAGGGTGAAAGGAGAGAGAAAATGGAAAAACTGGGATGGGAGGGGAGAGAAATAAGATGGAGGGAAACATAGTTAGCAGTAGTAATTGTGAAAAAAATTTTGAAACAATTTCTCTGATAAAGGCCTTATTTCTCAAACATATAGAGGACTGAGTCAAATTGATAAAAATAAGAGTCATTTCCCAATTGATAAATGATCAAAAGATATGATCAGTTTTCAGATGCAGTAATCAAAGCTATCTATAGCCACATTTAAAAAATACTCTAACTCACTATTGATTGAAGAAATACAAATTAAAACAGTTCTGATATGATTTCATACCTATTAATTGGCTAATAGGACAGAAGGAATGTGGGAAAATGACACTTTAATGAACTGTTGGTGGAATTGTGAACTGATCCAACCATTTTGTAGAGCAATTTGAAACTATGCCCAAAGGGCTATAAAATCATACATACCCTTTGACCTAGCAATAGCACTACTATGTCTATACCCCAAAAGACATTAAAAAAAAAAAACAAAAAAGAAAAGGACCTATATGTACAAAAAATATTTATAGCAGCTCTTTTCTGGGAGCAAAGAATTAGAAATTGAGGAGATGCTCATCAATTGGGGAATGGCTGAACAAATTTGGTAAGTGATTATGATGGAATACAATTGTACTATAAGAAATGAGCAGGATGCTCTCAGAAAAACCTGGAAAGACTTACATGAGCTGATGCAAAGTGAAGTGTACCGTGTACCAAGTGACAGCAATATTGTGTCATGGTAAGCTGTGAATTACTTAGCTATTCTCAGCAATACAACAATCCAAGACAATTCTGAAGGTCTTATGATGAAAAATGCTATCCATCCCCAGAGAAAGAACTGATGGTGTCTGAATACAGATTGAAGCATACTTTTTTTTTGCTTTATTTTTCTTGAAGGTTTTTTTGTCTGTTTTCTTTCATAACATGACAATTATGGAAATGTTTTATATGACTACACATGTATAATATATATTGAATTGCTTGCCTTCTCAATGAGACAGGGCTGGGAAGGAAGGGAGAGAATTTGGAACTCAGAGTTTTAAAAACAAATATTAAAAATTGTTTTAAAATGTAACTGGGGGAAAATGAATGCTAAATGCTAAATACTAAAAAAATACTAAATAAATAAAAATTTAAAAAAAAAACAAATATAAAAGCAAAGGTAGTCCTTCCTCTCAAGGTTCTTACATTCTAATGGGGGAGGAAACACACATGGGAAGTAGTTGCTAGAGAGGGATTTAAGGATGAGGACCTTTCAGTCAAGGTAAACTCTTAAATAGGGACAAGGCCACTCAGTTTCTGCATACCAACTCCAGAAAACCCTGAAGTTCATACCAGATCCAATAATAAACAAGAAATACAATGAAAAACTGTAATAAGTGACATCTTCTACCTAGAACTGCACAAAAATAAATCAGACAGAAGCCCACAGGTAATATAGAAAAGATCCCCATGGCCCAATTAAAGCCAGAGACAATGTTACTAGATCTATGTCTGGGTGTGGCAAAAACAGAGAGTTTCCTTGAAAAAGCCCTAGCAAAGTCCTAAATTGGGGACCTTGGAAGCCCTAGAGAGTAGCAGCAATCAGCACATTGAAGACCACTACAGTGTTGTGGTTCTTAGACTATGACAGCTGAGGCCCAGAGGCTCCAAGGTCTCTACAATCTGTCCTGGGATGCCAGAGAGGGTTTGGAAGATCCCGTGCTCCAAACCTCAAAGACCCAAGGGGAGACTAACCACTTGAAGTGGAGATCAGCACAAGAACCCAAGGGATCTAGGGTGTGCCCAAACCGGGCTGAAAAACCCATCCAAAAACATGGCAAGAGGAGGAGCCTGGCTCTGGCACAAAGCCCCAATTCAGGAACAAAAGCAGAGGAAATTAGTAAATCAAAGGAAATGCTATCCATTACAAAAAAAAAAAAATACAGATCTAACTTAACAACTGCAAGTAGTTCAAAGACAAAAAAAGTGGATTTTCTTCTTCATTTTATCAAATGTTTTTCCTGCATCTATTGAGATAATTATATGATTTCTGTTAGTTTAGTTGTTGATATGGTCAATTATACTGATAGGTTTCCTAATAATGAATCAGCCTTGCATTCCTGGTATAAATCCTACCTGGTCATAGTGTATTATCCTCAAGATAAGTTGCTCTTTGCTAATATTTTATTTAAATTTTTTTTGCATCTATATTCATTAGGGAAATTGGTCTATAATTTTCTTTGTTTTGGCTCTTCCTGGTTTAGGTATCAGCATCATATTTGTATCATAAAAAGAATTTGCCCTTTTCCCCAAATAGTTTATATAGTATTGGAATTAATTTTTCTTTAAATGTTTAATAGAATTCACTTGCAAATCCATCTGGCCCTGGAAATTTTTTCTTAGGGAGTTCATTGATGACTTGTTCAATTCCTTTTTCTGAAATGGGGTTATTTATGTATTTTATTTCCTCTTCCATTAATCTGGGCAATTTATATTTTTGTATATATTCATCCATTTCACTAAGATTGTCAAATTTATTGGCATACATTTGGACAAAATAGCTCCTAACCATTGTTTTGATTTCCTCTTCATTGGTGGTGAATTCACCCTTTTCAATTTTGATGCTGGCAATTTGGTTTTCTTCTTTTTTTAAATCAGAGTAACCAAAGGTTTATCTATTTTATCAATTTTTTCATAAAACCAGCTCTTTGTTAAAAAAGTAGATTTTCTTAAGAATTACATGAATATCTAAAAGAAATGGAATAAGAGATTAGAAATGAAATAAAAGCTCTTGAGGAGATAATTGGAAGGAGGAAAAATAGTTTAGATGAGAAAGTAGTAAATTTATCCAGAAGACTAGATTAGACCAAATAGAAATCAGTAGTTCCATTAGACAGCAAGAAATACTAGAAAAAAATCAAAATTTCAAAAGATAGAAGAAAATGTAAGATATATGATATAAAAAAACTGACCTGAAAAACAGGTCAAGGAGAGATAATTTAGGAATCATTAGAGTCTCTCAAAAACATTATCTTTTTTTAAAATCCTGGACACTATATTTCAAGAAATCAAAAATATTATTCAGATCTATTTTAATTAGAGGGCAAAGTAAAAATAGAAAAAAAAAATGCACCAATTACTTCCTGAGAGGAATCCCAAAAGGAAAAGTCCAAGGAATGCAATATCTAAAGTCCAGAGCAACCACATCAAAGAAAATATGCAGTCATCATCCAGAAAGAAGCAATTCAAGTATCAAGGAACTACAGTCAGAATCACACAAGAACTAGCAGTATAAGAAATAACAAAAGAGATGATTTCAGAGAATCTTGGGTAGTATGAACTGACACAAAGTTCAGAGAGCAGAACCTGGAGGATGATTTATATACAAGGACAATAACATCATAAAGAAAAACAACTTTGAATTTTGATCGAAGTGATGATAATCTGTCTCCAGAGGACCTATGATGAAACATATTACCCACATCCTTAAAGAAAGATGATAGACAAAAGGTGCAAAGACATACTTTTTTTTTTTTAATATGGCCACTCTATGGATTCACTTTGTTTGACCATGATTATTTGGTATGAGGGTTTTTCCCCCTTTTTTTCTTTCAATAGATAATGTACTGGGAGAGGAGCATGGGCAGTGGGCAGGAGGAGAGAAAGGTCAGCAATAGCAATACTTTAAAAAAGGAGGATCATTGTGATTTTTTTTTAATGCACAGGAAATAAAACAGAGAAAAGTGCAGAAAGAAGCTCAGACACATAGGACAGTTTTGAAAGTACCATGTGTAATTTTTTTGAGACTGGGTCTCCCTTTCTCACACAGGCTAGAAGTGTAGTGGCCACTTACAAACCCAATCCCAAGAAGGTTTAGCATGGATGCTTTGATCTGCTCCATTTTTCCAAGCTACACTATTTTGTTCCTCCTTAGGCAGGGTCGTGGCTTTCCACTCCCCAGAGGCTCATCACATTAGTGTCAGATGTAGCTTGGACATCAGATCCTATTTATCAGCACTCCTGAACTTAACAGATCTATTTATCAGCCTCAGCCTCCTCCAGAAGCAGGGATTACAGGCATGCCCTACCATGCTAGGCTCTCATAGAATTTATAATGCATTTTTTTTTTCGAAAACAAGCAGTACAAGGTGGAGATTTATGGTATATATGGAAATGCTCTTCTCTGGGCGTTTAAGTGCAAAATAAAAAAGAAAAGAAAGTTACATGGATGGTGAGTAGGGTTATTGGGGAATATGACTGACGCACTCTTTCCAGGAGACATGACAAAACTGATTTGATCAAGATACCAAAATTAGAAGGATGGATGATAGATATGTGCCATGGCAAGGTGATTGGTGAGAAAACAACCAGGTTCAAGGAAGTGAAATGAAACATGACTGGAGCCTTCCTGAAACAGTGGACCAGGTGGGATGGTCACCAACCAGGATACTGAGGCCTCAGGGTAGAAGTTCTGGGGATAAAAGGATTAAAGTCTCCAAGGCATAGTCTCTAGTCTGGGTTTGACTTGGGGACTAATCTACAAGTCAGTTGTGACGGGAACAATGAAAAGGAAAAGAAATAGTAGGAAACTGAAGGGAAAAGTTGTGTCACAGATGTTGGGCTCTGGCAGACCTTGGTGACCACATATCCCCTTCCCTTGCCAGTCTCTGACTTGAAATTAACTGGGGGAATAATATTGCCATGGAAAGAGATAGCTCTATATTTCATCAACCACGGAGGTGAAAGGACTTGCTGTCTACTAGACAATGTCAGAACTGGGAGGAGAATGCAGGTCTCTAACCCACAGCCTTGCATACCCTTATTACTGCATAGATAGGCCTTGTTTTGTACCCAAAACACTCTTGTTCAACTTGGTTGTTCACCTTAGTTAAGTAGGCTCAGGAATGGAGACCTATTACATTCTGGACTTGTCATTTTGTTGTATCTCTAAATCTTAACCTTGGGACAAAAAGGCTAATAGGTAGCTTAGCCTCTCTAGCCCAAGGGCCTCTAAGCAGAACAATAAGGCACCTATGTTTGCTTAGTTGTGCAATAATCCATTTATATGTTACTATTATAAAAGAGGGTCCTGTTGATCTTGGTGTGCCTCTGTGATCCATACTGAATGCATTAATTAATTATGGAACAGCTCCATAGATTTACTAATCTATCCAAGTTCCATGTCCTGTCCTTGTACTCTGATCCTTTTGATCCTGCTTGCTTAGAAGTTTAAGAAGTCTTGCTTTGCTCAATTTAGGAGAAAGAGCCTTACTATCTAAAACTCATTGTTGAAGAATTGGTGAGTCTTTCCCGAAAAGCTGTATGAGACCAATAAAGGAATATGCTTTGACCATGCAGTAGCTAAAGACTGACAATAAACTCACCCATAGTAAAGAATTGGCTTTGAATGAATCAGAGATTCTCAGAATTGGAAGAAGCTTCAGAGATGGCCTAGTTCAACCCATTCCCAAACAAGATCCTTTCTACAACATTCTTGACAAGTAGTAGTCATTCAGCTTCTGCTTGAAGGCTGTTAGGAATGAAAGCTCACTATCTCCTAAGATAGTCCATCCATTCAGTGACAACTGTAATTGTAGTTTTCTTTATCTTGAGCTGAAATCAGCTTCTTGGTAACTTCCAACTATTGCACCTCATTCTATTGTGTGGGCCCAAACAGAAGAGATCTAATCTAATCTCTCTTCCACATCATAGCCCTTCAAATCCTTAAAGACATCAATCATTCCCTCCCTAAGTCTTTTCTTCTCCAGGTGAAATGTCACCAATTTCTTCAACTGTTTGTCTTATGGCATGTTTTCTAGTTCCCTCATCAATCTGGAATTCCTCATCTGGATGTGCTCTAGCTTGTCAGTCTATGCCCTAAAATATGGCACCCAGAACTAAATAAAATATTCCATATATGTCCTAACCAGGGGTTATCACTTCCCTCATTCTACTATGCATCTATGAAGATAGCCTGAGAAGACTTATGAGCATTTCCAAAAATAAAATCCACTTGCAAAGAACAAAGATCATTACCACTAAAGGGAACTATTCAAAAGAGTGTAACATAGACTCTGAAAGTAATTTCAAAAGGGAATTCCAAAATTCTTCTGAATAATGGTAGCATCATTAAAATGAGCATATTTTCTAGAGGACAGTAGCCATTTGAGAGGCTACATTCTCACATTCTAAAATAAAATGCTCACATTATTTCTCTTAGCCTCAATTTTCTCATCTGTAAGAAGGAGAATTCTTGTAATAAGAATTCTGTAAAATGAGCTGGAAAGGGAAATAGCAAACTACTCCAGTATTGTCACCAAGAATACCCCAAACTGGGTCATAAAGAGTCAGACATGACTGAAATGACTGAACAACATCAAAGAATGAGAAGACAGAGATTAAGTTATGACTTGGAAGAAGAGGTAAAATTACACTATACACGTATATATACATACATATTCATATAAATTGCTGAAGGAAAAGAATATAAGCTTAATAATTGTAACCTTAATTATGAACCAATAAAAAGAAAAATAATAGAAAAATGATAAGAAGATAAGATCTAACAATTTGTTGATCACCTGAAACACATTTAAAAGATACAAGCATATAAAGAGTGAAAATGAGTGGATGAAATAAAATCTATTACACTTCAGGAAACTCTAAAAAAGCAGTAGTTGCAATTGTGATCTCAGCAAAGGCAACAATAAAAATCGATGGTCAAAAGAAATAAACAAGGAAATTATTTTATGCTTAAAGGCTCCATGGAAAATGATAAGTAAGATTAAATATATGTGCACCAAAAGGCATAGTGTTTAAGTTCTTAAAAGAAAATCTAGGCAAATTTCAAGAAGGTATTTGCAATAACAATAATACTAGAAGACTTTAATTCCTCTTCTAGAGCTGAATGAAATCAACAGAAAAAGAAACATGATGGAAAATAAAGAGCTGAATGAATTGTAGGATGAATTAGATTCATTTAAGATATGATAACTTCTGAGTGAGAATAGTAAAGAATACACATATTTCTCAGGATCAAACAGTACCTTCACAAAAACTGATCATGTGCTAGGGCATGAAGAAGTCGATAATAACAAATGTTTTTTAAAAAGCAAATATGATTTAAAAAAAGGTGGAAGGATTGGACTAGAGTCTTCTAGGATCCTTTCTAATCCCGTATCTATTCCGCATGGTGAAATACAAAGAGTACTGGATCTGGAATCCGAGAGCTTGAGTTCAAGTCATGACTCTCCACTCAGTACCCTGAGCAAGTTCCTTTCCTTCTTTCGTCTTTAATTTCCTTATCCGTAAAATGGAAGGTTGGACTACAAGACCTCTAAAATCTCTTCCAACTCTAAACTTGTGAACCTGTGAGATCTTGCCATAAAAAGACTGGGTGAATGAACTGGAGATGTTTAGAAAAGGAAAGGAAGCTTAGGAAGCATGAGATAGTTGTTTTCAAGTATTTGAAGGACTGTCACATTGAAAAGGAATTTATTATGTCTGACCCCAGAGAGCAGAGCTAGGAGCAATGAGTACAAGGGGGAAGGTTTTGACTGAACACAAGGAAGAATTTTTGAGAAATTTTAACATTTAAACTTATTCAAAAGTGGCATGGGGTGCCTTGGGAAATAGTGGGTGGGTTCCCCTCTCTATAGATTTTCAAGAAGAGCTTGATGACCACTTGCCAAGCATGCTATAGAGAGGTATTCTTGATCAGATATGGATGGAACTAGATGGCCTCTGAGATCTCTTCCATCTCTGAGATTTTGTGATGACACCTTATCTCTGCAGACTAATACCTTCTGAGGGTAGGGACCACATGTTCTTTCTCCAAGTCCAGCAGAGCTCAATAAATATTAACACAAACAACCTCTTCTAGTCCTTGCTCCCTGAACAAACTGTTTATTGTCACTGGGGACCTTTAATCAATATTTATTGCGCTTATTATGTGTGAAGCACTGTCCTGGGTAGGCCATGTGAGGAGAGAACCGCTAACCTTCTTTCCTCCATCTTCCTGTTCAGCAAGGTCTCAGATCCTATTTTAACCTGGTCCTGACCCATTACCACTAACAAATTCTGGGAAAGTCACTTGGGAGAATCTATCTCCCCAGCACCTGTTAAAAGGGAAGAGTCTTTGAATCCCATGAAGAAGACTCAGCAAAAGCAGAAATACTCTTCTCTGTCAACAGACCTGGGGAGAGGTGCCAGGACCTAAATTGGCTTAGGGTAGGAAGTTTTTTCAGGTACCTTCCATCTGGTCAGCAGATGTGGTTCCACCAGAAGATGCTGGCCAAATGGGAGAATGGCTGAAGTTCTTAAGTAAAATTGGCTTGTCTATCCTAAACAGCTAGAATGAGGTACATACATTGGTAGGGGCTGATTGCTGGAAGATATATTCTTTCTCCCAAATTCCCAAGGTCATCCTTAGCTGGAGGGGATGAATCAAAAGCTGACACCAGTACCTATTTCCTTGTCCCAGCATTCTCCCTATACTTTCAATAGACCACTATACGAAGGAGAATCATCTCAAGGAGAAATAGTATAATCGAATCGTATGTATATTTTAGAGCAAGACAATGAGGCAAGGATAACTCATGATTCCAATCATGATTCCAATAAGGAAAGAAATTACATTCTTGAGGATTTTTAAGGGTGATGATGTAGGGTATAGCTCTCTTCAGAACTAAACCATACTGTAGAGTCCATTTCTCCACCCTGTCAAGTGGCATTGTAGCTGACACCACCAATCCCCAGATGCTGTAACCTGAGAAGTGTCACCTTTCACTTGACATCATGGGAATTTGCCTGGCTTACTATCTAAACTGATCTAATTTGGTTATTGTTGTGCTGATATTCCTACCCCATTTATTCTTTACCCCTTTGTTTTCTAATCGCTGAGCTTCAACATGGTGACCAAAAATATCAATGCTCAACTCTTCCTTTCCTACAGGGACTTAAGGGGTCCCCATATGTAGCAGCTACTATCTCAATAACAATCTAGAGGGAGGATGAGATTTTTGGAGGAAGTTCTACTCAATAGGGAACTCAAGGAAAGTGTTACATAACTATTGACCAGCACCACAAACTCTATAACAACTCATTAATATGAAACGGATCTCCCTCTCCCAGCTGCCACCAAGGCTGGGCAGCATGAGAGGGCTATTGGTCCTTACTATTAGTCTTTTTTCCCTAGACTTGCTGCATGTCCAGTACCTTCTTATTAGTGGTCCACTGGGCCCAGCCCTAGGGTCTTCACTTGGGTGATGAGGCAGTTTCTTTTTTTATTATTATTAATTTATTCTTTATTTTTAGTTTGCAACACTCAGTTCCACAAGTTTTTGAGTTCCAAATTTTCTCTCCCTCCCTCTCCTCCCCCCTTCCCCCCAAGATGGCATGTAATCCGATATAGACTCTACGCGTTGAAATTATTTACATAATAGTCCAGTTGTAAAGAAGAATTATAACCAATGGAATGAATCATGAGAAAGAAGAAATGAAATCAAAAAAGGAGAAAAAAAAAGAGAGAGCAAATAGTTTGCCTCGATCTGCATTTAGACTACGTAATTCTTTCTCTGGATGTGCATAGCTTTTTTCCATCATGAGTCTTTTGGAGCTGTCTTTGAACCTTGCATTGATGAGAGGAGCCACATCTATCAAAGTTAGTCCTTACAGATACCGTATGTCTATAATCATGTATAATGTTCTCCTGGTTCTGCTCCCTTCACTCAGCATCAGTTCATATAAGTCTTTCCAAGTTATAATGAAGTCTGTCTGCTCCGCTGAGGCAGTTTCAAGGAGTAAGTTTAATCCCAGGCTTCTGAGATTACCATAGGAGGTTTTACCAGAGCCCACTCTGTCCTCTGCTCCTGGCTGAGGACAAAACTTGAGAGCTTGGCAGGAAGCATGGTACAATGAGAAGATTACTGAATTTGGAATCAAAGTATCAGCGTTCAAACCCTTGTTCTGCTGCTCACTATATCTGTGATCTTGAGCAAGTCCCCTCTTTAGTCCTCTGATCTGTAAAATGAGAGGTATGGCCTAAGTGGTCTCTAAGGTCCTTTCCACTTCTAAAGCTATGCTTCTATAGCCTTATGACTTTGTGGCAAAACTCCCAAGAGTGTGCTGATCTAGGAAGAGCCCAACTGGTTTTTGTTTGCTTATTTGTTTGTTTTCCAGACAGACCCAACAGAAACCGTCATATGTGGAAAAAGAAGAGAAGGTGCTAGGTTGACAGGAAAGAGGACTAAAGAGAGGCAGTTAAAAAACAAAAGGGAACTAGGAGGAAGAGAGAAGTAGACCATGACTAGATAAATAGAAGAGTGAGGGACAATGGGAACTGAGAAGAGAGGGGCATGGAATGGGGAAATTTCTGTACGTTTTGCTAAGAACTAAAATGAACATATTAAGTAAAACATCATACAAATTCAGACCTATCCACTTTTTAGTCCACAGCTCAGGCTCATAGTATTGGAGGCCAAACCTAGCTTTGAGCATGCCCTGTGGTGTTCATGTATAAATGAGCAGAACTGGCACTGGACGCCTATGACTCTCACCGCAGGTGGGACTGAGAGATAGAAGGTGTCCTCAGCTGTCATTACTGCCTCCTAGCCCCAAATGGCAAGCTGTATCCCAACCCCCAGCAGATGGCTGACAATTCTTCTTGGCCTCTGAGAGCTCCCTTGGCTGAGAGCCACATTCCAGAACAGCATGTGTTTCATCTCAGGCCCGCAAGGTCTGCAGCTCCAAGTGGAGCCAGAGAGGAAACCTTGGCTCAGGCTGCACATTTCTGGGAAGGGGGGCAGGGATGCAGAGGGAGGAGATGGTGAATGAGGCAAGATTCACAGTGATGAAGAATATTTTATACGATACAGGGCCATCTAGAAAGTCAACTGATACCCCTCTCTCCCACTTAATTTTTCAAAGCAACTCCCCAGGACCTCTAAGTACCCCCATTCTATTCCGTCTTTTTCTATCCCCTACTCAAATTCCCCTTGCATGATACCCACTGTTTCCTACCTCCTAATTCCTGGCTCCTGACAACCGCATCTCCCCAATCCTGAATCAGTGATTTGTTATCATAAGATTGCTTCATCCTGATCTCTTTGGGGGTTTGGGAAGAGAAAAAGAAAGCTCAGTGATTCCTGGATTCCATATGGATGGTGCCTAAAAGACATATTGCTTCCATTCCATCAGCTGTAAGGATGAACCCTAGAACTATTTGGCTTTTGTATGATGGGTCAGCCAGGTTTGGGGGGGGGGCTTCAGGGGGTAGAGATGGAAAAGGACAGACATAGAGAAAAGGAAAGAAACAGCAGGAAGTAGGAGATGCAGAGGGATAGAATAGAGCTATAACTAGGGATTCTGGGGAAAATGTAGGGGAAAGTCAGGTGTGTAGGGAATCTTCCACTCTATTCAGGTACAGTCATGCCAGGCAACTCAAAGAGAAAGTAGAGAAAAAAGAAGCATGCAGGGGAAAAAGTATAGAAGGGGAAAAGGGCCTTTGTGGGCTTAGGAGGTACATAGGGAGAGGAATAGAATAGAGCTGAAGATGAATGCAAAAATCTGCTTTCTGAGAGATGTATAATCTTGATGGTGACATGCAGCCTGGAGCCAACATTAGGCTGAAGAACTTGCCTTTTGGGGAAGAAGTTTGCACTCCTTCATGCTGGGAGCTTTGGTCAAAGCCCTGGTCATTCTACCCTACCTATGGCTACAGGAATGAGAGAAGAGTAACCTATTAAAAAGGAGGAGCAAAAGAAGGAGAAGGCCGAGTCAATTAAACAGTCACGGAGGAGGGTAGGAGGTAGGCGCCAGGAGAGAGTGGAATAGGATAGGGCTGAAAATGAAGGCAGAATAATATATCTTCTGGTGGGCCTTAAGCCCAGGTGAGGAAGGGTAGTCTTGCATCTTCTGAGGGTTCTGCTCTGTAGTAAGCTAAGGGGTTTCTGACAGCAAAGTAAACTATGGCGCACTGAGTTTACCCAGCTCCAATAAGCAGCACTTTGGTGTGTTTGACATTTCCTTCCCACCGAATCAGCCGAGAGGCACTGAACTACAGCCAGCCCCCTTGACAGTCCCCCTTCCCCCCAATGAGCATTCTTTGCAGACTGGGGAGGAGGAGGGTACCCCTCCTCATAAGTGAACCAGCTCCTTCTCACTTGCCAAAGGCTATGGAGAGGTGGGCAGGACAGAGTATGTGAGTAGGGTAGATGTCCCTCACTGCCCAGGACAAAAGTTTCCCTTCCAGATGGAAAAGTCTAAGACAAGAGGAAACCTTCTCATCTCCTCCAATCCCAACTTGGACTAGAGTTCCCCCTTGAACAGGTCGTTTACTGTTCTTATTACTTCAAAGATCTATGATTTGTATGTGCCTCCGTCTACGCAGATCAATACTTTATTGTGACTTTAATAAGTGGTCTTTGAGTTGCTGTGGTCAAAAAAATCATTAACCATGGTCAGTTACATGATGAGCCTCTCTCCGTCCTTAACCAGACTTGTCCTCACACAACAGACATATATCTCTCCACAGTACCCATGCTCAGTCTTTCCAGCTTGAAAGCGCGCCTTCTATTGGCATAGATTTGGAGAGCCCAGAGTAACCTCCAGGCCATGATGAGGCATCAGGATAGATCTTGAGTGAAGGCATTGTCCTTCTTGTCCTTCATTGTACTTTGTCTTTTTTAAATACCTGGGAGGAATTCTGAGCTATGCTATGTGGAGACCAATGAAACAGCCAAAGGCCCTGCCCGCTGGAAGTTTATAATCTGAAAGAGAGACACAGTGGCAGGGATATACACAAAGAGAGAGTGACTGTACAGATTGTCCAGTGAGCTGATCCACAGATCTGTCTGTCTATGTGTGTTTCATGCTAGGAGTTGTTTTATACAAAATGGGGAGAGAAAACCACCTCCATTCAGTCAGGTAAAGAGCTTCCTAAGAGTTAGAATTCAAGATTTCTTGAAGGGGGAGAAAAATGTCTGGGGTGCTGGTCTCACAGGAGGGCGCTATAAGTTTAAGGAGTAGAATGGAAGAAAGCACAAAGTATACATTGTGTTCATCCTTATTAAATCCTGGAGTTGGTACAGACCTCACAGGACATCTAGTTCACATCTCCAGTAAGTTCCCCAGCCTCCACTTGCTCAATAATTTGTGCTTTAAAATTAACAAAGTACTTTCTTCAAAATGACAACTCTGTGCAGTAGGCATTATAAAAATTCATTCTTCCATCTTGTAGATGAGATAACTCAAGTTCATAGAAATATAAGTGACTTGCCCAAGGTCACCCAGGTAGGGTATAAACCCAGGTCTTCTCATTCTATCTATAGTGCCCTTCTACTATACCAAGTATTTGACCTTCGTTGTCAGAGAGTTCACTACCTTCAACTCACTATTGCCAGAGAAATCAGAGAAGGGTTCTTGGGGATAGTTGTATTTGAGTTTAGTTTTAGAAGACAGATACAAACACAATATGCAGAGGAGAGAGGAGGGCATTCCAATTATAGGAACAGCTTGAGCAAAGACCCAGATGTGAGAGAGGCTATGAATGCTTACAGAGCATTGAGTGGTCCAATTTGGCAAAAGTATAGAATGCAGGAGAGGGGAATAACATGAGATAAGGCCAGTTGCTACACAGTTGATCCAGCCCCCTTCCACCCCTCCAGGACTTTGTTCCAGTAATGATTCCCTCTGCTTCATGTAACTTGAATCCCTCCCTCTGTCTACATATATGTTCAGGTCTCTCTAATCCTAAAAAGAGTTTTCCTTCACCATTCTACCCTGTTTTTCTAGTGTTCCATCCTTTTTTAGTGTTTCATCCTCCCCTTCATAATTAAAATTCTGAAAAAAGTTGTCTCTGAGTGACAAATATGTTGTCACAAGATGGTGGTAGGGTTGGTGTTTTTGTTTTTTTGGAAGGAGATAACTTAGTGGCTAGTGATACAAATACATGGAGAAAAAAAAAAGAAAAGAACATTACTAAAACTTTTTCAAAATACACAGAAGAAATTCAGAAAAGGACATAAACAGGGCAATTTTGTTACTACCTCAAATTTAATACACACTTAAAAATTAAATATACATGTTAAATTTTTTATTTTTTGTATACTGAAATGTTCTTTTTTATTGTTCATTAAGTTAACAATAAAAAAGAAAAATTTTATAAATCCTTTGAAATCTGGTCTCTGTCTTCATTATTGCTGAAGCTATTCTCTCAAAGATTGCCAGTGACTTCCTAAACACCTGTTTTGATGGCCTTTTTTTCAGTCCTCATCCTCCTTGACTCTTTGCAGCTTTTGACAATATTGTCACTCTCTTCTTCCCTTTACTTCAGTGACACCATATTGATTTTCCTCCTAACCATTTTTTCTCTGTCTTCTTTGCTGGCTGCTCCTTGTCTTCCCAACATTTTAAGGGGGATATTCCTGAAGGCTTTGTCCTTGGCCTTATTCCAGTTTCTCCCTACACATTTGCCCTTGGCAATTTCATTCTCTAGTTCAACAAGCAATTATGTGCAGATAACTAACAAATCTCTATCTTTGGCCCTGACCTCTCTTCCAAGCTCCAGACCCACATCTCTGGCTGTCTACAAGACTTCTCCATCTGAATATCTCCAAGTATCCACTTTGAATTCAAAATGTCCCAGACTGAGCTTAATACCTTTCCTCAGAGGTTTGTTTCTCTTTCTGATTTCCCTATTTCCATCAGTGGTACCACTATTAACCAAGTATTTCATGTCGAAATTTTAGGGTTACCTTTGATTTTTTACCCCTATTTCTAATCTCTCATTTGAGTTATTTACCAAGTCTTATGGATTCTGCTGATACAATATTTTTCAAATCAGTCTGCTCTCACTGCCACCACCCTAGTACAGACTCTCGTCACCACCTGCCTAGTTTATTACAATGTGTGCAGTAAATAGAGCACCAAGCCTGGAGTCAGGATGACTCATCTTCCTGAGTTCAAATATGGACTCAAACACTAGCTATGTGACCCTGGGCAAGTAAGTCACTTACTCTTCTGGCCTCAGTTTCGTCATCTGTAAAATGAGATGGAGAAGGAAATGGCGAACCACTCCAGTATCTTTGCCAAGAAAACTCCAAATGTGGTCACTGAACAACAACAAAGCTTATTACAATAGCTTCCTACTCAGTCATTAGTTAACTAGCATTTATTAAGCATATACTATGTGCCAGCCACTGTTCTAAGCCCTGAGGATACAGAGAGAGCCAAAAAGTGAAACTATCTCCTAGGGTTTTGAGGATCAAATGAAATATATTTGGAAATCACTTAGTACAATGACCATCACATAGTAGGTATTACACAAATATTAATTTTTATTATTATTAAAACTAAAACACAAAAACCCCTGCTGTCAAGGAGCTCACAGTCCAATAGGAGTGACAACATGCAAATAACTATGTACAAACCATAAATAGCTGATCAACTGCGGCTAATTGCAAAGGAAGGACACTAAGATTAAAGACAAGAAAAAGCTTCTAATAGATCACCCCACTTCTGTCCTCATTTGACCCCTGCCAAGCACATTCTTTATGCATAGATCTGGTCACCTCACTCCCTGTTCAAAAAACCTTCAGTGCATCCCTATTGCCTACTAAATAAAACTAGAAAGAGGAAGTAGAAAGAACTTGAGTATTATGTAGAATAGAGGGATTGTGGAGATATCTGCAACATGTTCACTATAACTCACCAAAAAGGGCAAATCTAAATATATCCCATGCCTGTTACAACCTGGTAGCAATAGGGAATCACTGAATCCTTTGAAACAGGGGAGTGATATGGTCAGATCTGTGCTTTGAGAATATAATTTGACAAAAAATGTGGAGAATGGATTAAAGATGGAAGAGAGTGGAGACAAGCAGGGATATCATTTAGGAGGTTCTTGCAATAGGTTTTTTTTTTTATCAAAAAACAAAGCTGTTTTATTTCATGTTCACATTTGAATTGTCTCACTCACACCCACTCAATGCTTCTGTCTGAACATTTATCTCCTGGTCTATAAATTAAAGATTCTAAAACTTTCTCACCTGAAAACATACCAAGTCATTGCTTTTAAACTCTAGATTGTTGAGAAGTTATTTTGCTTGTAACTCTTAAATGTTCTGCTTTCCCAGAAGCTTTATCCAGGGGTCTAAGCACTAGAAGACATCATCTAATCAATCTTCCAAGCATTCTTTTTGAATGTAGGGGGAAAGCATCATTAAACTTTTTGCAT
>CM053622.1:681065396-681117828 GCA_028646595.1 Phalanger gymnotis | reverse complement strand
CCACCTGAGTCAAATTAAGAGCTCTTTCTATGGCCATTCCTTTCTACTTTGGTACAGCACGTCAGGGCCATTCAAGCTGAGATTTGCAACCAATTTACACGAGACAGGTTGTTCTTGTCTCTGGGTTAGAAACCCCACAAATTCCAATCCTCTGGCACTCCAAGGCCAGGTGGCTTGGTTTTTTTTTTCCCCTAAGACCTCTCGATCTTAGCTCAGTCCCCCAGTGTCTTCTCAGAGTCCTTAAATCTGTCAGTTGACACTCTTGGATCGCAAAGACAGAGGACATTGAGGACTTACCCTGAGTCACATGACTGTTCTCGACTGAAAATTTCACAGCCAGCTGATTTCCACTCAGCGCATAGTGCACTCAAATTTCCCCCTTTTTTCTTTGCTTCTCCAAGTTCCTCTCCTCCGAGTTTGTGACTCTCCGGTGAGACCAGGCCTGCCCTCAGGCGCTCAGCTAGTCGGAGAAGTCTCCTGTGCCGGCTGGCTAAGGCCTGAGTCCCGTGCCTGCCCACATAGAGAGTGCAAATCTCGGTGGGAACACCAAACTATATGGGACAGAATTTTTAAATAATAGGAGAGACATCCTTAGGAGGAACAAAGTAAATTTATTTCACAAACCTTGCAAGATTTGGGCACACCTCCATAATGGAGGAGGTGAGGTAAAAAGGAACCTGTCCTAATTTGTACTCTTAATGAAAAAGATTCCTACCCACCTCTGTCCCTTCTCACCATTGGCTGGGAGGTGGGCTTACAGTCTACGCTCGAAAACTACACAGAGGACCAAGATTGATCTGGTCCATTCAGGTTTTTGCCTATCAGAACTCAACTGCCTGGGTGGTATCTGAAAGTCCAGGAGAAGAAATGGAGGGGGGCGGGGAGAGAGACCTTCCTAGAGCAAAGAACATATAGCTCACAAGAAATTCATTATCTTTTAACATTTGAGAGAGAGGGAGGGAAGGGCATGCCTTCCAAAATTACAAGGCCAAATCCCAAAACCTCTCCATTAGACATACTCTGTGAAGTCTTCACAATTATCCATCCCATTCAACAGGAAGGAAGAAAGGAAAAGAAAGAAAGAAAAGCAGGACAGTAAAATTAACTAATCCATCAACCAACTACATAAACAGTGTTCTAACCCTGTACTCCCTTACCCCTGCAAAGAATAGTTAACATTTATATAGCACTAACGAGCGCTATATAAATAAATAATACTTATTTGTTTGTTTATACACTTTTAGTAATGGGCCAGGTCTGTGCTAAGCACTTTACAAATATCTCATTTGAGCCTCACAATAACTGAGAGGTGGGTGCTATTATTATACTCATTTTACAGATGAGGAAACTGAGGCAAAAAAAGAGAGAGGGGTCAAGAGAATTGCCTAGAATCACATAGCTAGTAAGTGGCTAAGCCTAGATTTGAACTCAGGTCTTCCTGACTCCAGGCCCAGCCAAGAGGGAGGTGCATTTTTTTGCCTCTCCTCTGGGGCCAGCCTCTTGGGCATTATAATAACTATATAACATTCAGTTTAGTTTTGTTGTACTTTACATTTACATTTATTTTTATTTTTTTGGAGGGAAGAAGGCAGGACAATTGGGTTTAAGTGACTCACCCAAGGTCACACAGCTAGTAAGCGTGTCAAGCCGTCTGAGGCCGGATTCAAACTCAGGTCCTCCCGACTCCAGGGCTGGTGCTCTACCCACTGTGCCACATAGCTGCCCTTTACATTTAGATTGTTGTAGTTGTTTCTCTGAAGTCTCAATATTCAGCATTTCTTACATTTGCATGTTGCTTCACTGGCCTCAGCTTACTTTGTGTTTCTCTGAAGCCTCAGTGTTCAGCATTTCTTACATTTGCGTGTTGTTTCACTGGCCTCAGCTTACTTCATTCAGCATCAGTCAGATTCCTCTTTCCATGTTTCTCTGAAGTCTCAGCGTTCAGCATTTCTCACAACGCAGTAACATTCCATTACATTTGTCTACCATGTTTCGCCATTCCCCAGTTACTGGGCATCTACTTTGTTGCCAATTTTTGCTACCGCAAAAAAGTGTTACCAAAATTGATAAACATATGAGACTTTTCTTTCTGTCTTTGATCTCCCCGAAGTATGTCTCTAGCAGTGGGATCTTTAGGTCAAACTATATATATCACTTTTTTTTTTTTAGCAGTCAAGAAAATTTATCAAGCACCTACTATATGCCAGAGACTGTGCTAAGGGCTAGGGACAAAAATAAAAGTAAAAATCAGTCCCTGCTCTCAAGGAGCTCACAGTCTAATGGGAGAGAGAACATGAACACATGCATACAAATAAACATATGCAGGATAAATTGGAAATAATCAGGATGCTTGGACCAACTCATAGCTCCAGCAAGTGTATTAATGTGCCTTCTTGCGGCAGTCCTTCCAATATTAACTGATTCCACCCTTTGTCATCTTTGCCAATTTTCTGGCTGCATGTGAAGTGAGGGCTCAAAGCTGTTTTCATTTACTTTTCTATTTCCTAGTGATTTTCCTTCCCTGACGTCCAGGGGCCCACACCCTTAAGCCAAAGAGCAAGAAAAGGGATCCAGGGAAGGTGGAGTAGAAAAAGAGGAAAGGAAGTGAGGGAAAGGAGGAGAGATGGTGGTCCAGGAAGAACATAGTGGTTTGCTACAGCAGCCTTTTGGAGGCATGTTCCAGTAAGGTAGAATTCTTCTTGCTTCTTTCTTGAATTTGCTTCTCTTCATTCCTGTTGGACCTTCCTCAGCCACCCAGCCTTTTTTCCATTCCCACCTTTCCATTTCCCTCCTCAATGCCTCACTTAACTCCAATTCACAGGCAAGATAAGACATCATCCCTCGATGTCACTGGTCCTCTTCAGAGACAAAGGACAAACATCCACAAAAGCAAACAACCAACGCAGATCATATACAGGGTCGTTAACCTAGAGATGGTCATCTAGTCTCTCCTCATCCCCCCTCCCCTCACCTCCAGCCATTTTCTTCTTCATTGCCTCAGTCAATCCTAAGTCTCCTTTCTCTACCTGATTTTTCTCACCTGGCCCTCCTTGACCCCATCTCCTCCCTTCAGGAATGAGAAGGGGGAATTGGGAAATAGCAGTCATGAATGCTTCTCGTTCAGGAGCCCCGATCGGCAGGGGAAGCAGGTGGAACAGGGTGCCTAGGCCTTCAGAAGCCTGGCAGCCCCACATTTGGGGGTTCCCTGAGTCCAGGGCTGGGGACACACTGCCGAAAGGAGCCTCCAGAGCCAGTTCACCAACAATGAATCAAAACCAGCTGGAGCACTGCCCTCCGACCCTACTAATGACTTGTTTATTGTCAGGGCAGCAGTGCATCAAGTCAGAGGAGTTCAAAGTGTCATTCATTGGCAGAAGGCTAGTAAATAGCACCAAATAAATCTGAAGGCCCTTCCCCTGGCTAAGGACCCAGGTGCAGCCAATGATAGGGCAGGGGCAGGAGGGGGGCTGGGGCTGGGGGAAGCGCTGTGCAGGTACTTGGCCCCTTTCAAGTGGCTGCTTCTGCTGAGTCTATTTCTATAGGGCTGGAGGAAGGAAGTGGGACTACACTCAAAAGATCCTCAGCATTTTGTTGGGTCTAGGAAGGGAAATGGAGAACAAAACCCCTCCCAGTCCCATTCCTGCTCACAGTGACAGTTTACAGGATAATTCTGGACCCCTCATCCCTCACTTCTAGAACTCTGCATCATGTAAATCTGCCTCCAATCCTGAGGTGAGGTCACCTCCCTGGGCGTAGGCAAGAGCCTCAGAGAGGCCTGAGGTCCCTGGCTTGCTCAAGCCAAACGTGATGGGAAGCAATTTTCTTAGCCAAGCTCCATGGTGTCTCAGGGCCCAAGACTGCTGAAGCAGGGAGGGATTGAGGAGGAAAGTTAGAGGCAGCACAAACCATCCCGTGTTAGCTGACTTCTACAGCCAATGAGTTCCCATTGGGAGCAGGATCTGGGCATGGAGTCAGAGCTAGGACTTGGGCAGGGTTTGAAATGAGAGAAAAAAAGGAGAGATAGGGGATGATTTGCCACCATTCTACCAAACTGCCCTACCACATAGCCACTTAGAGCCGCTTGTGACTTTTGGATGTGAAGGAGAGAGAAGGGAAAGGAGATGGGAGAATAAAATGGAAACTATGAGAGGAAGGTAGCCAAGGTTAGTGGACCAAGTGCTGGTCTTTGTCTCAGAATGCCTGGGTATGAATCCTGGCACTGGGAAGAGTGCTGGGACACTGGTCACATCATGAGTCTGTTTCTTTATTTATAAAGTGAAAGGCTTAGAGTAAATGATATTCAAGTTTCCTTCTACCTCTATATCCTACATGTGGCACAAAAGGAGTAGATGTTATTCAGTGGAAAGGATGCTAGCTTTAGAGCCAGAGAACCTAAGTCTGAATCCTGGCCATTTACTACCTTTGTTTCCTTGGGCAAGTCACTTCCTTTCTCTGCCTCAGTTTCATCACTTGTAAGATGAGGGAGTTAGGCTGGATGACCTTTAAATCTATGATCCTACGTACATCTCATCAAAATTTCCTACCTCTCTGAACTCTGATTTCCTTATCTATAAAATAAGGACAATAACACTTGCATTATTTATTTCTCAGGACTGTGGAGAGGAAAGTGCTTTATAAACTGTAAGAATATGAGTATTTATTTCCATTAGGGTAAGAGGGAAAGCACTGTCCCTCTTCATTATGAATTTGGCCCTTAAATTCCCTTCAGAAGAAATGAAGCCAGTGGTCTCGGTGGGAACCTGGGGCCTAGGAGAAGTCTTCACCCAATACTTGTTTGCCCTCCAGGGATTATTGTGTGTGCCCTGGGAGTTGATGGGTTTAGAGAAGTGCCAGAGATCTTGTTCCCCATGATTTATCATCTGCTGTGTACCTGGTAGATGATAGATTGGGGGCTGGTCAAAGCCCCGAGAGCCCAGCTGACACCCTATAAAATTTATGACCCACAATGTAAGGGGGCCTAATGAAAAAAAGTGAGAAGTTAAGCAGTGGACCTGACTAGATGTCCACGGACCCCATCAGAGTCTCTAGGCTGGAGCTGGCATTGCTCTGAATTCTGATAACAGCTTTCAAGGCTGACTTTTGGGATTCCTGGAATGCCAGGGCTACCTGACTGATCTCTGGCCCCCACTTCCAGCTTGTGCCCCGCTCTTGGCGACCCCCAACAGACTAGAATCGTTCTAGGACAGGAGACCTCATGATTCTCTTAAGTAGATCTAAATCTTAGTACTAGTTGAAGCCTAGCTGCAGTCAGGTCAGCTCTGCTAAGGTAAATGTCCAGAGGACTGTAAGTGACTTTTTCAGTTACTCATCTGGAATGGGCAGATACTGCATAGTGTTGTTCCTCTTTTGGACTTGGGCTCAGTAAGATAGCAAATGAGTCACTAGAGGAATCAATGAAGCTTTATAAAAGGAATGACAGAGAAAAGGACACAGTCAGGCTGATCGAGCCTTCAATACAGCTCCTGGGCTCCTGATCTTCGGTTCCTTTGCCCCTTGAACAAGCCCCTTGGGGTTAACTTTTTTCATCTCATTAGATTGTGAGTTTCTTCAGGACAGGAATCGTCTTTTGCCTTTTTTTGTATCCCTGTGCTTAGCATAGTACCAGGCACATGGCACTGTATGAATGCTGCTTCCCTTATAGGAGTGTTCAGGGAGGACTAGCACATCCAGTACAAGGGCTTAGAGAGCCCTTTTCAAGCCTTTCATTTTATAAATAAAGAAACTGAGTCTCATGATGTGACCAGTGTCCCAGTGCTCGTCCCAGTGCCAGGATTCATACTCAGGTATCCTGAGCCAAAGACCAGCACTTGGTCCATTAACCTTGGCTACTTTCCTCCCATAGTTTCCATTTTATGCTCCCATCTCCTTTCCCTTCTCTCTCCTCCTCCAAAAGCCCCAAGTGGCCCTAAGTGACTAAGTGGTGGGAGAAGTTTGGCAGAATCGTGGCAAATCATCCCCTATCTCCCCACCTTTGTCCATCTGCCCCCCCAATTCTCACCTGTGGCACCATGAAGCTGTAGCACGCATAGTAGCCATATCTGGTAAACCATCTTGGCAGAGAGGCTAAACCAGTTTGGGGCATTAGATGGGTGTCAAACCCATGGGGGAGGTAGGGGGATGTCTACCTCCAGCATGTGAAGACTTCCCCTGGTGGAATGGGGAGATGACAACAGTTTGTTCCAACAGCCATGAAGGTCGCTGAAGCAGACACTGTGGAGCACTCAGAGCTTGGTCAGACATCGAAGATTCCAAGGTCATCCACTGTATCCCAGGCCATCACTGGTCATCTTGACTTTTGTCTTGCCACTGGACTTCAATGGCTCTGGAAGAGAGAGTGAGGCTGGTGATTTTGTGCAGCTCTGCCTCACTTAAATCCAATTCACATGCAAGTTAAGACTACCCCATGATGTCATGATCCTCTTCAGAAAAATGAAATACAGCAACAATGTCTAAATATGAAAGAATGAGGAATTCGGGGTTTAGCTTGTCTCCATGACTTTTTCTAACCTATTCATTAAGGTTCAAAACCCAGGGAACACTGAACCCCAGAGTTTTTAGGTGGTTATTGAGCAAATAACCAGTACCAAATCTTCAGAGATTGAAAATCGGCAATTTTATACAGAATGTTCACCATAACCACAATAAAGTCTTGAATGAGGAACCCAAATATCTGGACCAGGAAATGGAGAGCAAATTCAAGACTGAGCCTTAGGACATTAGCTAGCTGGAATGATACTGCTCTTTCTTCCATAGAGCTGGGCACCTTGAATTGAGAAATTCACCTTAGGGAAACAAGAAGCTTCAGAACAAAGACTGGGGGAGACTTTTTGCTGGTTCTCAGGCAAGGATTTCTGCCTTTTTCCAAAAGAGCTAGAAAAAAAAACCTATAGGCTTTAAGCAAAAACCGAACAAATATAGTAGTACCCATTCTTCCCTGAGGAAGAGAGAGCCACAGATTTCAGCTAAGCCAGAAGCAGATGGCAGCAGAAACTACAAGTCAATTTGAACAGCATCCTGGAGATAAGCAAAGACTGCAGAGCAGGGAGCAGTCCTACCAACCCCAAGAGAGTGCATACGTGTGCCCTGGCTTCATGTTCCCTAACTGCAATTTTTACACATGTAACATTGCTACATGTTACCTACATGTGTGCTTTTCTACCTGTTACATACTTTCACTCTTATTAATCTTTCATGTATTTGTGAGAGAATGTGTCTCGGAAGTAGACTTATTTTGTTGAGACATATAGGACAAATGTTTTGGTGGTACTAAATTACTATACGATTTCATTAAATGCCTTCACTTTGAAGTTATTAATGCCTTGTGACTTAGTAGTTAAATAAAAAAAATCAATGCGGGGGAGGGGGATCATGAAGTAAGCTATGGTTTTAGAGGATGCAGGCCCACAGAGCACCTTGATTTTGGGGTAGGCAGGGGACCTGAACCCCATATAAAATGAGAAAGTTAGACTAAATGATCTCAAAGGTCTCTTCTAGCTCTAGCAGTTTATGGAAAAAAAAAAAGATGGCTTCTCAAGTGCATTCTTTGATTTTGTTTGATCTTGTAACATCTTTCAGTCCTGATTGTAAACACATACCCCTTTTCACTCCAAATAGTACTTGATCCAGGCACTTGGGTCCCTCAGTCAAGACCTTATTGTGGTTATGGTGATCATTCTGTAAAAAAGAAAAAGAAAACAAAACACTACCCATTTTGCAGATGGTGCAAAAGGCCTAGAGGAGAGGTAGCCTAGGGAAAAGTAAGGGTCTTATAATCTGTTCTCCTAGTCTTAGAAATATAATCTTAACTGTATAAGGGCTCCAAGAAAATCCTGATTTTCCTGGTGGGTTTTTCTGCCTCCTCAGCCCAGGCTGAATAAGTGCTGAAATACATAGAAAATCAGGTGATTTGGGTACTGGGTCTCCATAGGAGTCCGTTGCGTGAATATCCTAAAAAAGAGATTTAATTCCTGAAAGAAACAAAAGACCAAGAACGTGCTTTTTTGGGGGGTGGGAGGGAAGGTGGGTATGGACGTGAAAGAAACAGTCTATTCTTGGAATTTCTCAACAGCTGGCTTTGGCACAGACTCTAAAAAGACCCATATTCCTTTCCCTAAATCCCTGTCCTCTCACTCCTGGAGAGAACTGGTTAGGTCATTAATTCCAGAGGACTTGAAGAGGTACTTTTTCCAGGACTGTCAGAGATTGGCCCCTGGGCCTTCCCAAAGAGGCCTCTGTGCAGACAGGCTCCTCAAGGAGGAGCCCAGAGCCATCATGTCAGATTGAGATGATTGCTCTAACAAGGGGAGAGACAGCTGTCAGGAGTCCTGCACAGGCCCTAAGCTTCCCATTAATGAGACTTCACAGGGAGAGTGGGGGGTTGGACAAGGGGGCTGGAAACAGCTGGAGGCCAGCAATCACCAGGGCAGTTGATTAGGAAACAGAAAGAACTTTGCTCCCAGAACTAAGGTTAAACTCAAGGTATCCCTGGGAAGCGGAAAGGGAATTTATGGAGTGAAGAGCCCGTTGGTTCAGCAAGAGGTCTGTCTTCTTGCTCAGTTGCCTGTCCTGAGCCCCAGACTGGAATCAGTTCTGTACCTCCTCAAATGGACCATAGCAACTACTATCCCAAGAAAGGACAGTAGGACTGACATACTCCTAGTCCCTATTCCAGGACTCTGGGTTACAGAAAGGAACTTCCGGAAACATGAAATTGTCCTGGATGTCATTGGTGACAGCACTAAGGGAGGTTGGGAAAGCAAAAGATCATTCTTAGACCACTGGGCAAAAGCCCAAGTTCTCTTTAGCCAATCTTATGCTAGGATGACTTACCTGCATTGGCTTCTCGCCACCTTCTTATCAGAGCCAAGTAGAAACCTGAGCTAAAGGACAGCCAGGCTTTTGGACCAGTTGAAAATCTTTTAACTGTACCTTGAGCTGCTCCCAAGCTGCACAAATTACTACTTCCTCTTAGTACAAAATGATGGATAAGGGATCCCCTCAACAATAATAATAATACCTGGCATTTATATAGAATTTTTTAGGTTTACAAAGTGCTTTAGGTCACTAATTTCATTTGATTCTCACAGCAGCTTTGTGATATACCTGAGAAATATGGGTAGTATTTCTATTCCAATTTTCCAGAAAAGGAAACCTCTCAGACTCCGTTGATTGTCTTAACTAAAAGTAAGATGAACCTATGGCTTTCCTGACCTGGTCAGCTTCTCTACCCTTTATGGTCCTGTCTTAGAAGCATTTTTCTCTCCCTTTTATGAGAGAAAATGTGATAATGTTTCTAAAGTGTTTTGCAAACTTTGTAGCAGTATATAAATGATAGCTATTGTAGCATCTGAAAATCAGGCATGACTGAGAGAGTTCTGAGTACAATGAGGGGCAGCCAATAGAAAAAATGGAGGCAGAAGATAGAGCTCCATTTATGAGATAGAGTCAAGTAGGCCAATCTGGCCAGAAGGTAGAGGGAGTAAGCAGGGCTAATGGAAGATAAGTCTGGAAAGATCATCTGAAACCATATTATTAAGAGTTTTTACAGAGGGTCTTGTACTTTATCCTACAAGCCATAAGGAGCTTTTTGTACTTGGGCTGTCCTGGTCAGAATTGTGCTTTAGGGATATTGGTTTGGCAGCTTTGTGGAGGATGGATAGGAAAGAGGAAAGGGGAGGCAAGAAGACCAATTAGAAGGCTATTTCAATAGTTCAGGCAAGAGGTGATGAGGACCTGAATTGTGGTGGTGGGTACATAGATAGAGAAAAGTGGATAAAAGAAGGTATATGTAGGGGTGTTGGTCCTGGCAAGGAGAAGGTCACAGCTTTCTCCAAGACTGGAGTGATGGAGAAAAAGAGGAATAATCCTAGGTCTATCTTCATTCACTCCATGTATCAGAGGAGCTCAGGCAGCCCTAGAGTCAGGGGAACTCATGTTCTTCTTAGGGAGGGATGAGTTGGGTCTGATTGCCTTTTCAACTCTAAGGTCCGAGACTAGGGACGCTAACCAGGTAGGAAGCTTTAAGTTTCTCACCAAGAAGCTTCCAGGCATAGAAAATCGAGATATAATAAATTCTAGAAAAGGTGCAGGGCAGAGAAGGGAGGTGTCAGGCAGGAGAAGAGGACATGGCTGGATCGAAGACATCTTATTGGATAAAAAAGGGTTAGCCAAAAAACCCAACAGATTTTTCTAGCATGCAACAACTTCCATTCCCACCTCTCTCTGTGTGCCAGACTGAGCAGCTTGTGTAACTAGAGGCGGGAAGCCACAATTCTGGTCCCAAAGCCATCTCAGCATGCATTTCCCTTCTCTACCCCCTTGGTTGGGGTCTCTAGTTTCCCTAAGAGCCCAGTTTCCTTCTCTCCTCTCCAACTGCCCACCACAATCCCACAGCCCTGATCTCATCAATCCACCAGGATTAAGAAAGAACTCACAAGGAGGAAACACTGTGGAAAGACCACAGAGCTGGAATTTGGGAGACTTGAGTTCTAGTCCTGACTCTCCCACTAACCAGCTCTGCGAATTTGAAAAGTCACTTTGAGCCCTGGTTTCTTCATCTGTAAAACTTATCTGTAATATAGAATGAGTGGGTAGGGCCAGATCCCTAAGGCTTTTTCAAATCCTGTGATTATAATATGGGTGTGGGAAGGACTAGCGGGATGTAGTTTCCATAGAAACTAGATTCCCAATTCTCAGCAAAGTTTACTTCTCACCCCTTTCCCAATCCTGCTCATCCCTTTGGCACTTTGGAAAAAAGAGATCCAACTGAGAGTTTATCTTTCTGGCCCTAAAAAGCCCTCTAAGTCCCTGAGAGAATCTCCAAGCCTGAGTTTCTATCAGACTGCTACTTGTGATCTGTGTTCCCTCCCTTACTGCATCCCTACTGTATGTCATCCCCTCCCCCATCACTTTCAAAATGCCATCCCCCAGGGGGCTCCTGGGAAATTCTCTACCCCTACCCCACCCCCACATCAACACCAGGACCCCGACTGGTTTGAAAGCACCAGGAGCTTCTCTCGCCCTCTGCTTGACCCTGTTCACCAGAGTCTGGGGCCCCTGACCTCCAGCTGAGTGGCTAAACCGGCTGCCAGGGACCATCCATCAGGACCAGTGGGCCCAGGGCTTGGAAATCACAACCTCCTCCCCCACACCATCCCTCAGAGCTACAGGGCTGCCTGGGCAAGGCTCTGAGTCTCCCCTTTCTTTCCCTTCCTCAAAGGAGGTAAAGCAAGGAAAAGCACTCTGAAAAGTATAACATACTAAACAAATCTAAGATCATACTATTGTTCTTTCCCCTTCAGTTTAGTAGCCACCGGGCAGAGGAGAAAGACATATCCCCCTTCTTTCATCCTATTTATTCTTTTTTCTCCCCTCTGTGACCATCTTCCCCTTACTTACACACAAAGCTCCCTGCCAACATCTAAGGGAATCCTCAGTCTTCAACCTGGAATGCTGCTGCGTTCTACAGAAACCTAGGCTTCAAATCAGTGACAAAAAAAGCTATTGATTCAGAAACAATAGTGTAGATTTGCATATCATTTGCATATTATTCATGAAATGTCAAGATGCCTCGTCCCAGGGCTCTATCCTTTCTTTCAAGGCCTTTGCTAAGACAAATTGAACTGGTGCATCCTGGAAAAACAGCTGGTTGTGCTGTACACCAGCTGGATTCTCAAAACTTCTCTTTCTAACTTTCTTGTCTCAATGGTGCTGATCTTCAAGGAGGCCGGTTTCCTTGGATCTTTGGTCTGAATAGCACCAGGCTCTCCTATCAGACAGAGATCTATAAATCATAGATGGATTAGTCATAGAATGTAGAGCTGAAAGGGACTGAAAGATCATATGTTCTGACCCTCTCATTTGACAGCTGAGAAAAAAAAATCCATAGATGAGAAATGATTTGCTTAAATTCATACAGCTAATAAGTATCATATCCTGATTTGAATATAAGCCTTCGGTTTTTACAGCCTCCCTCTCCCCTATGCTCTTTACTACACTGCTTCGTGACTCCTGCCCCACCCCTTGCCATGTTGTAGCCAAACTGGACTAAGCACTACTCTGCGCTACCCCTGGCCATCCTGTTCTCTTATGCCTGAAATATCCTCCCTCTGACTCTGTTCTACTCAAACCTCTGCATATCCTTTAACTATGATACTGGTGTTGTTGTTGTTCAGTTTGTGATCCCATTTGAGGTCTTCTTGGCAAAGATAATGGAGTGGTTTGGCATTTCCTTCTCCAGCTGCCATCTGATATCTCTGCTAAGGTACTTATCCTCCAGCAGCGTAGATGAAGGCCTGTGTTATCTGGGGTTATTCTTGTTCCCACCCTCCACCCAATGTGCTGCCAGACTTCCTCTGGATCTCTTGAAATCACATGGATACCAAGGAAGCACAGGGACTATCTATCAGTTATTCTTCATTCTTGCTACATGACTAACTTACCTCCTTTTTTGATAATACTTTCCACCAATAATATCAATTACATATGGTTTCTCCTGCACAATTATGCATTGGTAATGTGCTTTGGCCTCTACTGACGTTCACCATTGTCCTTTAGGTGATAATAACTTTAATTCTTTGGATACGGTGGTATTTCCTGATGCACAGTCAGTCAATAAGTATTTTTTATGTACCTATTATGTGCCAGGCACTGTATGAAGTGCAAAGGATACCAAAAAAAGGCAAAAAACAAACCAACTAACCCCAAACATAGCCTTTCTTCCCCTGTTCTTGCTCTCAAGGTATTCATAGTCCAGTGGCAGAGACAACATGCAAGTAGCCATGTACAAAAAGGATATACACAAGTTAAATTGGAGATAATTTCAGAGGAAAGGCACTAAGATTAAGGACTGGGAATGACTTCTTGTATAAGATGAGACTTTAGCTGAGATTTGAAGGAAGCCAGGGAAACTAGGAAGCGGAGATGAGATGGGAAAGAGTTCCATGCATTGGGGACATCCAGTGAAAGTTCCTGGAATAGGGAGGTGGAATGTCTTGCTCCTAGAACATCAAGAAGGTGAGGATCATTGGATTACAAAGTATGTATATATATGTATATATATACATATATATATATATATATATATATATATATATATATCAGTAAGGCAAGATTCATGACCTCGAGGATGACCACGAACATGCCTGTGTGGTTCAGAATTGCAAAGTATAAGAAATTCTTTAAGCAGAAAGCAGAGGAAGTAAAACATTTATTTAGACAGGAGAGAATCCAATCCCAGGACCAGTAATTCCAATTCCATATAGTAGCAATAATATTCCAAAGCCAGTAAGCCCACCTCACTATAGCAACAAGGAAATCATAACAAAGTATTATAGCAGTGAGCAGAGCCATCCTGCAACCTACCCCGCCCCTTCCTATAAATAATCACTCATGAATCCTAACTCTCCATTCAGCACTCTCTCCTGCAGCTCTGCCCACTTCGAGTTCCTTGATCTCTGCAACTCTTTCTTGTTCTTTACTCTTCACTCTGCATCCTCTCTCAACACTGTCTCTTCCTCAGGGTCTGCTGCCTCAATATCCTCTCCATGTCTGCTTCTGAATCCTGCTGCCCTCAGTTCCACTGCTCCCAGTTCTGCTGCTTTTAGTTCTGGGCTCTCTTTTTATACAGTCCTAGCCAGCATCTGATTGACTAGAACTCAGTGCACATACCATTGGCTCTGGTCTTAGTAACTCCCCTTAGGGCCCTGAGGGCTTCACTCTCATATCAGCTTAACTAGCAAAAGGGTATGGGCCTGGGGTCTCACATCTAGTTAGTGAAAGGGTGTGGGCCTGCCTCTAATCAGGCCTCCCTTTGTTGGCCCCACCTGAGGCCTATTCAATGGGTGGGAAAGATCTTTCACTTACTAATTGGCCTTACAGTGTGTATCAGGGGAGGGAGAAAGGTAAAGTGTGAGAACATAGGCAAGATAAGAAAGGGGCAGGTTACAAAGGAAGATTTTATATTTGATCCTGACAACAGTAGAAAATGACTAGGGCTGATTGACTATGAAGGATTGATATAGTTATACTTGAATATTAGGAAGATAAATTTGACAGCTGAGTGGATGATGGGCTAGAGCGAGGAGAGACTTTTGGCTGAGAGTCCAACTAACAACCTGTTGTAATAGTCCAGGCATGAAATGTACCATGGTGGTGGTTGTGTCAGAGGAGAGAAGGGAGTATATATGAGAGATATTGTGAAGGCAGAAATTACAAGATTTGGCAATTGATTGGCTATGGAAAGTGAAAGAAAGGAGGAGTCAAAGATGCCACCAAGGTGACTGGGTAACCAAGCCTGGGTGACTGGGAGGATGGAGATAGCCACAACAGTAATAGGAAAATGAGGAAGTGAGGGCTTGGGAGGAAAGATGATGAGGTTAATTTTGGACATGTTGAATTTAAGATGTCTCTGGTATACAGTCAGTTTGAGATGTCTAAGAGGAAGTTGGAGATGAGAGAGAGTAGGTCAGAAGTGAGATTAAGGCTGGCTCAGTAGATCTGAGAGTCATCTGCGTAGAGAGGACAGTTGAAACCATGGACGCTGATGAGATGACCAAGTGAAATGTATAGAAGGAGAAGTGAAGAAGGTCTAGGATACAGGCTTGGGGGCCCTCTACTATGAGTGGGTTTGACTTGGATAAATATCCTTCAAAAGAGATACATCAGGAGTGGTCAGATAGGTAGGAGGAAAACCAAGACAGTGCTATCACAAAACCTATAGAGAACAGAGTATCGAGGAGAAGAGGGTGATGAAACCATGACAAAGGCTGCAGAGACATTGAAAAGGATGAACGCTAAGAAAAGGCTATTAGATTGGTCAATCAGGAGTTCATTGGTAATTTTGGCATTTTCATTCCTCCTCTCCCTCTACCTTGTAATCCCAAAACCTTTACTTTGTCTTCACCACAATCTCAAATCCCACCATCTCTCAATTCTTTCCCAGGCCATTATGAAAATCATTGGCAGTTTCATTCGAATGATGGAGTCAGAAGCCAGACTGCAAAATTAAGAAGAGTGAGAAGAAAGGAAATAGAGGCACCTATTGTAGACTGCCTTCTCAAAGAGTGTAGATCAAAAGGAAAAAGATATAGGAAGACAATAGGAATGGACGGATCGAGTGAGGGTTTTTGAGGTGTGGGAGAGATGGGCATGTTTGTAGAACGCCATGAAACAGCCAATAGACAAGAAGAGTCTGAAGGTAAGAATGAGTAGGGTTAATAGAAGGAACAATGTGCTGGAAAAGACCAAATATAAAGGGAATTTGTTTTGCATGTTAACATTGGCAAGGTGAGGGGTCATCTCTTTATATAAGAGAGGGTGAAGGAAGAGAAATTGGTGGAAGTCATCTGAATGATGTGAGATGAGGAGTAGGAGAAAAGAGGGAACTCTTAGAAAATAGCCTCAATTTTCTTTCTACAATGAAATATGAGGCAATGTTTTCAGCTAAGATGATAGGGGGAGGTGGGCCATGGGAAGTTTTGGGAGAGATAATGGGGTTTGTAGTGAGTGGCATAGTGAGTTAATTAAGGAGTTGTAAAAAGCTTGGCTTGCCACAGGAATGGCCCGGTTGAGATAATGTAACACAAATTTGTAGTGAACTCAGCACAGTTTCATTATTTTCTCCGTTTTCTTTCAGTAGCATGTTAGTAAGAGCAAAGGGGGTAGAAATAATCCAAGGCTGAGGGTTGACAAGGCAAAATCTTGGATGGGATAAAGGAGCAAAGGCCTAAAGAGAACCTGACAGTATAGAATTGAACTAGTTCACCAAGGGGCAAGATGGAGAAGGAAGGAGAGTTTAGTCAGTACATGGGGTAATAGCCTGGGAAAGAATTGAAAGATGGCAGGATTTGAGATTGTGGTGAAGACAAGGAACAAGTTTTGGGGTTACAAGGTAGAGAGAGAGGAGGAATGAAAATAGATTGTACTCAGATGAAAGAATTTCAGAGTTCATGATCATGGAAGTGCTGTATTTATGGATAGGGACAATATCAAGGGTATGACCTTATTTGTATGTAATTGTAATGGGGTGGAGAATTAAGTCACGGGAAATAAGAGGAACTGAGAGGTTAGAGTGTTTTTAGGGCGTCGGTTTGTATGTTGAAATCCCTTAGTGTAAGGATAGAAGTCATGGAAGAGAAAAGGACAAGGCAAGACAACATTTATTAAGTGATTATTTTGTGCCAGGCATTGTACTAAGTGCTGGGGATACAAATGCAAACAAAAGAAAGACAGCCTTACCATCAAAGAGTAGGGACAGTGACATTACCTGGCATGGCAGCAAGGTGTTGAAGTTTGGAAATGTAGACGCACTACCACAGGAGAATGAAGGCTGACTATCCTGGGACCTCTCCCCAAAATGGAGGCCTCAGGAGGAACTCATCAACTAGAGAATGGGGCTGGCAAAGCAGAGAGATGTTCCAGATTGGGGAGTTTCAGGGCATGGAGGGAGATAACTGGGTGAGACTACGGGTCAAGCATGATGTTGAAGTCCAGAATTTCAGAAACCTAGCTGGAAGGGAACATAGCATTGCTCCAAGAATACTGATATTAAAAGTGCATCTTGATTACATGAAATGAAAAAGCTTTTACTAGAACAAAATTAATTGGCTAGGATAAGGAGGGAAACTGCCAATTGTGGGAGAAAAAATCTTTCTATCAAATATCTTTCAGGGTCTGATATTCAAGGCATATAGGGAGTTAACAAACTATATAAAACCAAGAATCATTCCTCAGTGGATAAGTGGTCAAAGCATAGGAATAAACAATTCTCAGTATAAGAATGACCAACTATTAAGAAACTTAATAAAGAAAATGCTCCAAATCAATAAAATAAACATAAAGCAACTCTGAGGTTTCACTTTACAATCAGAAAATGGCAAAGTTGATAAAAGATGGGAATATTCGATACTGGAGAAAAATACTTTTCGATATATGCTATATGTATTTATTATGTTTACTATATATAATATTATATATATTACATGTATTTATTATATATACTATATAATGTACATATATGTACAATATATACTTTTAAATATACTATACAATTCAATTCAATACTGAAGAAAGATAGGAACACTAAGATATTTATTGATGATAGAGCAGTGCAAACACTGGTCCAATCTTCCTTGGAAATAACTTAGAAATATATGCTGATTAAAATGCCTATATTCTTTGACCCAGAGATCCCATGGCTAAGCATATGCCCCAGAGCATATGCCATAGGTATATGATAGAAATGTCCCATATATTAAAAAAAAAATTATAGCCGCACTTTTTGCAATAGCAATGAATGTGAAACAAAGTAGGTTCCCATTGATTGTAAAATAGATAAACAAATTGTGGTACATAAATATATATATATACATACATATATATACATATATATATATGTATATATATATATATATGAAGGGTTTAGAGAAGGATGGGAAGACATATGAACTGATGCAGAGTGAAGTAAATAGAACTAGAAAAACAATATACACAATACGTACAACAACGTAGATGGAAAGAATGATTAAATAAAACTGAATGTTACATGATTTTACCAACCAATCTTCTTCCCAAAGAAGAATTGAGAAAAGGTAATTCTCTTCAGTCCTTATAGATATGGGGAACTATGGATTTAGAATACTGCATATCCTATTTGTGGTGTTAATGTGATTAAAGATCTTCCCCACCCATTTAAAAGGCCTCCAGTGGAGCTAAATGTGAAGCTTGATTAGCGGAGGCTTGTTTATACAAAGGCCCATACCCTTTTGCTAACTAGGTGAAAAGCCCCAAGCCCACACCCTTTTGCCGATTAGGTGTGAAGCCCTTGGGTCCTAAGAAGGGTATATATATCCTGAGGGTAGCCATTAAGCTCAGAGACTGAGATCTGGAAGAGACAGAGAGAGAACTGGAAGGGCAGAGAGAGAGACACAGAGACAGAGGTGGACAGAAAGAACTTCAAGCACTCTCAGAACTGCAAGCTCTCAGAATTTCGTGAGGACAAAAGCAAGCAGAAAGCTAGGGTTTGTGAGTGAGTGTTTACAGGAAGATCACAGCAGAGGGGAAGGTTATGGGATGGCTTGGCTCTTTGCTTGCATATTGTGTTTTAATTTCCTTGTTGTTATATTGAAGTAGACTTACTGGTTTGGGGATACAACTACTGCTATGTCGAACTGGAATTATTGGTTTTGAGATTTGATCCTCTGGTGTCTGAATAAATGTTTTACTTCTGAGAGTCTCTCGTATTTTGCTATTTCAAACTATACAGGCATATTCATGGTCACCATCAATATCATGAATCTTGCCTTACTAATACACTATTAGATGCAGTGGTTGTGATTGGCTTTATTGGACTGATTTTTTTCTCTCTTTTTAAAATCTTTGTATATGATTCCACATATATAAACTATATCAGATTGTTTACCATTTCAGGGAGGGAGGAGGAATAGAATTTGGAACGCAAAACTTTTTTAAAAAGTTTAAAAATTGTTATAACATGTAATTAGGGGAAAATAAAAAACATTTTTAAACAGGCAAAAATAAAATCTTTGTTATAAGGGATAGTTTACTTAGTAGACGGGAAATAGGGTTATATTTGGAAATGAAAAGTGAAGTAAAAACAAAGGACCAGTTAAAAATGTTTCAGAGAGAAGTTTGAGATTATTATGTAACAATGATAACATTATTATTACATTATAAAAGTTCTCAGAGGCAATTCAACCCACTATCCTCTGCTCCTATTCAATTCTGGACTTAGTTAATGGTCCTCCTGAAGTGCTACATATCATAGCCTAGACCAGTGGTCTCTAAAATGGAGGCCAGATTCTCCCTGGGTGGCAGTAGTATCAGCCTAGAGAGACCATGGCTTGACCCCCAAGAGGTGTGCCATCACCCACTCTAAGGGCAGGAAGACCAGTTGCATCCCATCCTCAGACTGACAACCACTCATGGGACTTGTCTCCAACAAAACCAAATCTATCCTTATCTTCATAATTCCCCCCTCTACTTCCTTCCCTCTGCTATGCAAGCTCCTAGCCTCTCTTCTTCTGATCCCCTTTTGTCCTCAGGGTAGTTATAACCTAAACTAGGTTATAATTAGTTTATATAGTTATAGGTATAACTATAAACACAGAAAATGCCATTGAGAAAATTCTGTACCATCTCTTGACCCCCAGATTACCTCACTGATGCAGTCGGTACCCCTTGTTAGTGGGCCCTATGGTTAGGGGCAATAACTGATGAGTTAGAGCCTTTCCTCCCCACCCTCCCCTTTCATTTTGGGTGGGTTTCAGTCATATCCAACTCTTCAAGTCCAACTCCATTTGGGGTTTTTTTGGCAAAGATACTGGAGTGGTTTGTCATTTCCTTGCCCAACTCATTTTACAGGTGAGGAACTGAGGCAAGAAGGGATAAATAATTTTCCCAGGGTCACACGGCTAGCTTTTGAGGCCACATTTGAACTCAGAAAGATGAGTCTTCCTGACTCTAGGCCTAGTACTCCATCTACTATCCCACCTGGCTGTCTCAGGTTTTGATACTCAATATCTTTTTAGCTCCATCATTTGCCTCTCTCCTCTGATTGGAAGGCTAGAAGGTGGAGCAATAAGCTCTTTCCAAAGTTTTCTTTTATATAGGGCTTAGAACTTTCCAGGTAACTCTCTATTTTCCATTAGGTTCTCTACTTGGTTTTGATTCAAGGGAATATCATGCCACCTTTTTGGCACCTCCTTGGTGCCTCACCTTCTTTTCAGCTTCCTTTTGTGCATTATCTTTCCCTATTAGATTGTAAACTTCTCAATGACAGGGACTATCCTTCCTTTTCTTATTTGTATCTTCAGCACATTAGGGATTTGATCCTCTAGTGTCTGAATAAATGTTTTACTTTTGCCTTCTATATAGAGAGTCTCTTGTATTTTGCTTGTCAGTTCTATGACTGGGTCTTCTACATCTGTCTCTTTTTCATCCTCATCACTTCTTACCTGGGCAATTGGAATAGCTTCCTTATTGTCCTCTCTCTTTCGGTCTCTTTCCTCTTCAATTAAATCTCTACATTGCTGTCAAAGTGATCTTCCTAAACTACAGATCTGACTATGTCAATCCTCTACTCAATAAACTCTATTGGCTCTTTATTGTCTCTAGAATCAAATCTTATTTCACCTTTATCTCATGTTTTTTAAATCTCCTTTTTTATGTAAGTTTTATAATTTACCCAATTAAGAGTATAGTAGCACATGTACATGATTTATAAGTAAGTAAATATACAAATATTGGGTATGCATGTTCAAGAAATTTTTAATGACACGAGTGCATCAAAAAAAAAAGCATAGAAATCACTGCTCTAGAAAACAGACATTCTTCATCCACTTGTTTTTCCTGTGTAGATAGTAAGGCTGAACTCTTTTGAATGATTATGGATCTCATGGGGATTATGAAATATTCTGGGACTTGATGCAGTCAGCATAACATCATCTATCAACAGTAGCATCTGGAGAACCCCACCATCCATCCTTCTCTTTCATTTGGATACTGCGTTGCACCTCTTTAATGACAGAGACAAATACCTTTGGCGTGTATGTATTTCTCATCTTCTAAGTCCAACTTAAATGCTACCTCCTACATGAAGCTTTCCCAGATATCCCTAAAGTTGATAACAACCTTCCTCTCTGTTGAACTTCACATACAACATGCTTTGTAACTTTCTGATGAATGTACTGTGTAATACAGGTATCCATGTATGTGCCATATCCCTGCACTAGACTATAAACCTCATATGGTCAGAGATTATGTTTTCTCCAGACTGTATATTTCCATTAAGCATTAATCACTGAATGGGCACTGCCTCAGTCAGAGACCTGAGCTTGAAAAGGCCAAGGTCTCCTATTGCATCTTGGGCCATGTCCAGTTGTCCTGGATCCATATCTGACCATTGGACCCAGATGTCTCCAGAGGAGAAAGTGAGGCTGGTGACTTTGCACAGCCCTCCTTCATTTAAATCCAATTCACTTGCATGTCATGGCATCACCTTCCTGATGTCATGGTCTTCTTCAAGAACAAAGGACAAAAAGCAGCAAGTTCTGCACATGGTAGGTTCTTAATAAATAGCTGTTGAATCAAACTGGACTGCCCGACAAAACATCTGTCTCCACCGTCAGTGATTGCTCCTTCTGAATGTTCCCCAATAACTTCCTAATTTATGTCTCCACTGCTCTCAGCCCCTATGGCCTAACAGTGTTTGTATAGAAGTTGGGAAGACATAATGAGAGGCTCATGTTCCTACAGCTGGGCTTTGTTTGGGCTCTGGCGGGGAACTCAAGGGAGGGTGTTGAGGGCAGGCCCCAGGAGAGGGGGGAGAGTGATCCAGGGGAATTATCAGAGGCCAGCAGTAACAATTCAGATGACATCTCTCCAAAATGTGTCTTTGTTCCAAGTTTGTAGCACTCAGAGTCGGAAGTTTCCACCACTATAAATGACTCTAGTTTATACACAAACGATTGCATTTCCCTACTACTGTTTGCTGCATAGGGAGCCCCAGCACCCTCCCAGCTTCACTTGGCCCCAGTGCTGAGATTTAAGGCCCTGTCGGCCAGGCTGGAAAAGCAGTGGCAGCAAGAGCTAGAAAGGAGGGAAGGCCAAACTCCTGCTTCTACTGCATCCTGGGCCAGGTTTCTCCACAATTCCCATTCTCTCCCCACCCCCCCTCTCAACCAAACCAAACCAAACAAAACGAAACTGGGAAAGGGAAAGACCAATGAGGTCAGCTTGGTTTGGGTCACTTCACAGGCACAGGAAATGGTCTTTGCTCTCATCCAGGTCTATACATCTGAACCCTGAGCCTGTTTTCCCTGGTCCCCTCCCCCACTCTCTCAAGCTCTAGGATGTCCTTGACAAGGATCTTCTCCTGGCTGCCAATAAGAGGAATCAGGAATAGCCAAACTGGCACTCCACATTCCTGGGCAACAGGAGAACAGGTTCTGGGTCTGGATTTCTAAATAGGGAATAGTCAGAATCTAGCAAAAGACCACACTGTCCCTCCTTTCTCTGCCAGACAACAGTGGCCTCCAGTCCTGGCACTACAGCTGCCAGAGACTTATCGTGTGGTTTAAAATGTTCTCCTCTCTGGAGGAGGCTGAGAAATTGAGGGGGCATTTTCTCTGGTCTGGGAAGCCTACTTATGTGTTTCTTGTTGATCATGAGAAACCATCAGCAACAAGTCCTTGCTCTGAGAGCCAGATATCACATTCAAAGACTCTAAGGATTGTGACTACTTTCCAGTGTCCCTATTTCCAACACATACACACACACACACACACACACACACACACACACACACATTCTGAGACACAGATTGTTAGAAAAAATAATTTTCTAAGGAATAGCAGGACATGCTAAGCAGAGATTCCTAAGGAAGGAAACTCTAGGGAGGGAAAAACAGTGCTGGACTGACAAAGTGGCCTGAGTTGGACTGGGCTGGGCTTGTCTGGGTTGGGCAAATCCTGGCTACATGGACTCATCATCTAACACTGTCATCCATTTCAGCTTTGGCTCAGAAATGAGAGAAGGCTTCATCCTGGCTCAGTCTGGGCTCCCTATGGAGCCTCTTTCAAGGGTGGGGAAGAAAGAGATGGAAAGTCTGCAGAAAGCACGTGCAAATCTTAGCCCTGGGGAGGGGTGTGAGAGAAGAGCAATTCATGAGAATGGCATGTTTTGCCTTCCAGGGAGTGGGATATTTATAGCACTTTTCAGGCCTTAATAAATCACAAGCCCACATGCCCATCCCAGGCACCTGGCAGGTGTGCAAAGTTACTGCTGGCCTTCCTGGGTAATGGCTTTCTATACACACACATACACAGTACACACACATCCATGCATCAGTCACACATACATGCTTGACAATGATATATACAAATGTGCGTACATGTATATGTTACAATGCTTATTTATGTACACACACACACTCAAGTACACACATGTCCAGATAGGCACAGGCTCACATCAGTACCCATCACCATATATACTCTGTGTTCTTCCTGTTAGGCCTAGAGAGTGAAGCTAGAGGAGACTTTGGTGACCCTCCATTCCAAACCCCTCATCTTACAGATGAAGGGACTCAGGCCTACAGATACAAAAGTACTTGCCCTTGTTGTAAGCTTCTAATCAATCATGAAGCATTTTTTAAGCACCAACTGTGTGCCAGTCAAGATGCAATGAGAAAAATAAAACTGTTTCTGCCCTTAAGGAGCTTACATTCTATCAAGAGAAACAAAATGTACACGGAAAAGTAAATATAACATATATGCAAATATGTACAAGGTAATGATCAGAAGAACTTTGGTTGGAGGGAGAGGGGTAATAGATCAGAAAAAACCTAATCTCTCTCTTGTGCTCCAATTCTGAGTCACCAATTTCTAAATGGATATCCTATAGGCATGTCAAACAATATGTCCAAAACAAAACTAAATTTCTTTTCCTCAAAATCCACATCTCTTCCAAGGGCACCACCATCCTTACTAGGTTTGCAACCTCAGTCATCCTCCAATTCTTCACTTCCCTTTACCCCACATATTCAATCAATTGCCAAGTTTTGTCACTTTTAACTCTCCAATATCTCTTGGCATCTCTCCCCTTTTTTCCACTCGCATAGCCACCATACTAATCCAGATGTCATCACCTTTTAGAACTATTACAACTGCCTCTTTTTTTCTTTTCTTTTAATTTAATTTGATTTTTTTTATTATATTTTAAGTTCTGAACTGTCTTCCTCCTTCCCTTCCCACCCTGTAGTAGAGAAGGCCACCATTTCTCACACACACACACACACGCACACACACACACACACATTTTACAAAAAAACATGCTATATATGCTTCTATTTATCAGTTCTTTCTCAAGCAATTGTCTCCTAATCTCTGCCTTTACTCTCTTCTTTCTCATCTTCTACATGGTTGCCAAAGTGATATTCTTAAAGAATAATTCTGGATGGGTCATTCCCTTTATCAATAAATTCCACTGGCTCCCTAATGCCTCTAGGATCAAATATAAATTTAGTATTTAAAGCTCTCTATAACCTGGCCTCTTTTTACCTTTCCAACTTATTGCTCCCCTTCATGCAAAATATGGCCCAGCCAGACTGGCTTTCTTACTATTTCACACACACAGTGTTCAATCTCCAACCTCAGTACCTTTGCACAGGTAGGTCTGCTATCCCTAGAATACACATTCTCCTCACCTAAGCCTTTTTAAATTTTCATTTTCTTCAAAGTTCTACTTAAGAACCACTTCCTACATGTAGGCTTTCCTATTCTTCCCAGTTGCTAGTTCCTACACACACACACACACACACACACACACACGCCTTGTAGCTATTTTGCATATCATACGTGGAAATGTTGTTTTCCCAATAAAATGTAAACTTCTTCTGGACAGGAATAGTTTCATTTTTGCCTTTGGATTTCTAGTACCAAACATAATGCCTGGCCCAGAGTAGGTGCTTAATATATGCTATTATTTGATTGACTGAGTAACAGATCTGAGGTGGGACCTGAGCTGAGCTTTGCAGGAAACAAGGGATTTTAAGAAGTGAAAGAAAGAGCATTCTGGGCATGGGTGACATGCAAAAGTGCTGGACAGACACAGCGATGGAATGTCTTAAGTGAAGAATAGAGTAGGTCAAGTTGGCTGGAATGGAGAATCTGTGTAATTTGTCTACAAAGGTAGTCTGGAGATAGATGGTGAAAGGCTTTTGATGGCAAACAGAGGAGTTTATATGTTAGCTTAGAAATAATATGAATCCTTGGGAGCTGTTTGAGTGGGGGGAATGACATGGTCAGAACCGTACCTTAGAAATATCAGTTTGGTTGCTCTGTGTAGAATGGAATAGAGAGGGAGTCAGGGAAACCAATTAGGAGACTACTGCAATTATCCAGGTGAAAGGTAATGAAGACCTGGCCCTAGAGAAGGGACAGATGCAATAAATGATAGGTGCTGGATTTGAACCCCAAATCTACTGCTTACTAGCTGCATGACCTTGGGCAAATCACTTTTCCTTTTCAGACCTCAGTTTCCTCATTTGTGAAATGAGGTTTGGTCTAGAAAAGTATTGTTTCAGCTCTAAATCCTCTGATGCTAGTGGCAAGGAAGGACTAGGTCCTGAGTGTCCTCACTTCCACTCCAGGGCTCTCTCTCCCTTAGGTTATACTATTGCTCTCTAAATACTTGAAAAGAAGGGTATGGACACTTGAGGAAATTATCCTTGCATACACATCAATTTCCAGCTCTTCTGATCGGTGCTTGGACCATGGAGACTCAGTGAGTCTGTGAGAGGGCCCAACAGCCAGCTATCTCTAACCCTTTTCCCTGGAGAGAGAGAGAGACAGAGACAGAGAGACAGAGACAGAGAGAGACAGAGAGACAGAGAGAGAGAGAGAGAGAGAGAGAGAGAGAGAGAGAGAGAATGTGTGTGTGTGAGAGAATGTGTGTTCGTTCGTGTGTGTGTGTGTGTGTGTGTGTGTGTGTGTGAGAGAGAGAGAGAGAGAGAGAGAGAGAGAGTGCTAGCAAATACACCAGCCTCATCATCCCTCAGCCTCCATCTGTGCTCTCAGAACAAAGGTCCCTGATTCAGAATGAAAAGCTAATACTGTTCTCCTCTTATCACTCAGCTTCCTCAAATCAAGGGCTCTGGATTCTGTTTACAATGCAAATATTCAATTAACCATTCCTGGAGGTTCCAGTAATTGGGTCTCACAAGGGAGGTTCCCACTGAGAGAGCCTTCATGGGGAAAGGGAGAGAGATAGGGACAGTGGCAGAGACAGAGACATGGAAAAACCCATAGGAACAGCAAAGATGCACACAAGGACAAGAGAAATAGAGACAGAGACTGAAGGAAAGACCTGGGACAGAGGAGATAGACCCACACGCTCAAAGAGACAATGAGATATGAAAAGAGGGACAGGAGAGGGAAAGGAAGGAGAGGAAGCAGGCTTTGGTCCATGGAACCAGGAACCTTGCTGAGGCCTCTGGTTTACCTGTAACAGCCTGGAAACACTTCTCCAGCACCCATGGCCAGCTAATTCCAACTTCCTTTGAACCCCTCAAAGTGGAAATTAATTTTCAGGGAACAGAGTTGATGGATCTGGCACAAGGCTTCATGCCCACTTGTCTGGCCCTGTCAGTACTCATTCACTCTCAGCAGCACAGTCTCAGTGGACCTGCAGTACTCCCCTCCTTCCTCTTGCCCCCAGCCCACTTCTTATTGGCAAAATTATGGCACTCCTGAATCCCTAAGACCATGCTTTTTGTTTTTAGTACTCCACTTAAGATATCTACTGATAAACATCACCTATCTTATTTGTCTCAGTAAGCAGGAATGTTTTTCCCATTACACGCATGGAGAAAATGAGGACCAGAGAAAGGACATGACTGCCCCCCAAGTTACAAAAAAGAATAAAGAAGACCACAACTCATGCTTCCTGGTTCTTCTAGATTTATCTCTAACCTTCTAGTGCAGAGGGATCAAACATGTGTTCCATGGGTCACATCTCCTGAGTGGGTTCACACCAGAGTAAAATGTAGTTCCTATCTGATTTTAATGTGTTGATGTATTGATTATGAAGGAAGGAAGGAAGGAAAGGAGGAAGGAAGGAAGGAAGGAAGGAAGGAAAGAAGGAAGGAAGAAAGGAAGGAAAGAAATAAAAAGAAAAAAGGAAGAAAGAAAAAGAAAGAAAGAAAGGAAGGGAAGAAAGAGAGAAAGAAAGAAAGAAAGAAAAAGAAAGAAAGGAAGGAAAGAAGGAAGGAAAGAGAGAAAGAAGGAAGGAGGGAAGGAAAAAAGAAAGAAGAAAAAGAAAGGAAGAAGGAAGGAAGGAAGAGAGGGAGGGAGGAAGGAAAGAAAGAAATAGAAAGAAAGGAAGGAAGAAAGAAAGAAAGAAGGAAGGAAGATAGGAAAGAAGAACATACATAAACATTGTGGTTTTCTTTTTTTTCCCCCTAATAATATTTTATTTTTAAAGATAGTTTTCAATATTCACTTTTATAAGATTTTGAGCTCCAAATTTTTTTTTTCTCCCTCCCTCCCTACCCAAGATGGCAAGCAATCTGATATACACTATAACATGTGTGGTTTCCTAAGTCAACATACTGCCCATAGGGATCTTTATATAGAGTTGACTGGCCCCTATTTCTATTGAGTTTGATACTACTGCATTAGTGTACTATATCACAGGACTGAGGGACTCCAGGATTAAATTCTCAGAAGAGTCAGAATTAAATCAACACACAGGATTGTACAAGGAGAGACACTTTTTAATATCACTTTTAATAAACCCTCATTTTTAATGTCAGAAAACATTATCTTCTCTATCACATATGTGCTTATTTTCCATTCAATCATAGGACTGTAGAATTTAGAAATGAAAAAGACTTTGCAGCATTCTTCACACACACACACATCCCTCATTTTATAGCTGAGGAAACTGAGAACCCAAAAGGCTAAGGAGATTGCCAAAGATCCTAAGGGTAGTAAAGAGAAGAAGCAGGATTCAGACCTAGTTCCTCTGCCTCTAACTCCAAATCCAGGCCTCTTTCCACAATCCCATGTTGCTATTGTTACAGTGAAGACTCAAGTTCTTTGGAGGATCTACGGGAAGTGTAGTTTTCAAACCTTACTAAGAGGTTCTGGGGCTAACCAACCATAAAACGTGATGCCAACCAGTTCTCTCAAAGGCCCCAGTCTGCTTCCTATCAATGCCTGAGGAAACAGAAGGGGGGACCTAGGACCTTGGAGAACCAAACTCCTTGTTGCTAAGGGACAAACACCTCAGACCACTTTTCAAGGTCATAGAAAGAGTTGGGATGTCTCTTTAATCTCCTGCTCCAACTTCAGAAGGCCAGGAAGAGTAGGAGCTGAGCAGAGGAATGGAGGCCAGGGAGGGAGCTCCCAGCTGGCCCTCCTAATTGCAAATCCTAAACTTTCTTGGCAGATTGTCCTGTCTCCTTCCAGTCCAGTGCTAACTGCATCTGACAACTCTATACTCATGACCTCCACACAAATGAGGACAGAGTTGGCTGGAAAAAGAAATGAGGATAAAGAAACAGGGGCATCACCATGAGACTTCGAAGAGAGTTGAACAGAAATTCTTGAAGCTGGTGGGGAGGTTATCAGCCTGGGATGGGACTAAAGACTTGTGTTGCTTATAAGCACAGATGGACCTCAGTTTCTAGGACCCTTTCTTGGTGGAAGAAAACCTCAGTCAGGTTTTAGTTGAAGTTCCTAAGAGGTTCCCCTCCTTGGCTGCAACTCCCTGGCCTGGACCTGTGGTCATCTAGCCTCACATTAATCACCAGGTTTCTCCTAAATAAAGATGGCCATGAGTTCTTTCATCTTTCCTCAGTGCTAAGTTTAGAACCAACAATGGGTTTCAGAACCTGTGGGGGGAGCCAGGGGTGCCATCCAGGCCAACTCCAGAAGAGATATTCAGCCATGATATCCCAAGCAGGGCCAAAGCCTTGGGGTACACAAAGCACAAGCTGCTCCACCAGAGCCAAAAAACAATGTGTGAAGTACGTCTGTGATGAAGAGAGACAGACTGGGAGACGGTCCCCATGGCAGATAGCCCAGATGGCCAGTGCTGGGCCAGAAGCTTCCAAGAGTGTCTGGCCTCTAGATTTATGAGGCTCTTCTTCCCATAAGAGCCTCTAGGGCTGAAGTGCTCTCATGAAGATGAGTATAGACAGCCAAAACACTCGGTTTCTTAAGAGCCACTATCCTTTCCCATCTCAGAGCCGGCTCCCTGCCACCACGTCCTTTAGTGACAGACGAGGAGGGATATAGGAGGTATAGCGAAGGGAAACATTTCCTTGTCCATACTCTCTAGAACCCTTGGTTGATTAGGTTAAGAGTGAAGGCAGGCAGCCCTGCATTTTGTTAGGTAGGTGGCTGCTAGATGGCACACTGTGCTGGACCCATAGTCAGGAAGATTTGTGTTCAAATTTGACTTCAGACACTTAACTAGGGGTATGACCCTGTGCAAGTGACTTGACTGCTGTCTGCCTCAGTTTCCTCATCTATAAAATGGGTATAATGATAGCACTTACCTTCCAGGGTTGTTGTGAAGATAAAATGAGATAATATTTGTAAAGTACTTTATAAATGCTAGCTATTACTATTATTGTCACAGTGTCCAACCCAGAGCAAGAAAAAACACTATTAGAAACCTCAAAGTCTCACTATGAACCTGCCTTTCCTCATCTATAAAATGAGGACTTTGGATTAAACCTCTGAAATCCCTTCTAGCTCAATCTGTGATCCAACAATTTCTATATTTCTTCCATTCTCACCAAACAAGTACTGGGAATTCTCCTCCCCACAACATTCTCTCTTCTCTCTCTATATGTATCTCTTTCTGTCTCTGTCTCTCTCCCTCCCCCCTCTCTCCCTGTTTCTCTCTGTTTCTGGCTCTCTCTTTGGCTTTCTCTCTCTTTGGCGCTCTCTCTCTCTCTCTCTCTTTCCTGTTTCTTCCCTCTTCATCTCCCTTTCTCTCCCTCTCTCTCTTTCTCTGTCTCTCTCTAGATAAACACATACATACATATGAATACAGATAGTTATAGTTTATCTATATCTATCCCACTCCCATCTCAGCTCCCACCCTCCACCACATACTTGCAGTTACATAGGGAAACAGAACTGTCAGAGACAAGGAAATCTCATGGAATTTGAAACATGGAAGGCTAGCAACATTTGAGGTCATTGATTCTAACTCCCCACTTTGCAGTTGAAGAAGCTGGGGCCAAAAGAGGTAAGATGAGTTGTCTAATCACCATACCCAGTTAATGGCAAGGCTGGGTCTAGAACAATGTGTTCTTTCTGTCTCCCAGTATTGCTTCACCTTCAGTCCATGATGATGCTTCCCCATGGCCAGCTCCTCTGTCATGGTGAACAGAGACATGTTTCTATCTACCCTGACCTCAAGAAGCTCAGAATTCTTGATATTGCTTTTCTGCCCTTGGCTGTTGTTGAGCATAGACCTTGACCTTCTATACTTTATCAGAACTCATGACAGAATCCCTGGACTCTAAAAGTTCTTCAGAGGTCATTTAGTCCATCTCACTGACTCTAGTCATTATCATGTTTAAAGCATCTTAAATAGAATGACAGAGCTAGCACAAACAAAGGATATATGTGTAGTGGGGAGAAGATGGGGATGGTGGAGGGGGGCAGGAGAGGGGCAGGGAAGGAGGTGAGGATGTATGTGTGATATCTTGTGCATTGTTGTATGCAAGTGGGTACCTACCAGATGCAAGTTAGGGTTTATTTCATGCTGAATTTTCAGCATGACTTTGTTCGGACAGAGAAAAATGGAACAATAAAACATCCCTGTCTTCAGGTATAAATTCTTCTGCTCTTGCCATCCAACACATGTTCCCTCTCTTCTTACCCATAAGCACATGTACAGCATTGTAAATCTTTTTCCTCTTACTACACACACACACACACACACACACACACACACACACACACATACAAAATCCTGCTCCATCTGGACCCAAAGTACACTCTCTTCATTCCCTCCACATCTCCCAGAGTCAGCCAAACCCAACGGCAATATGAAGATGGAAAACTGGGGGGAGGGGGGAAGGGGATGGTATTGGAAGTTACTTCTATTCCAGTTAAGACTCCCAACGCTTTTAATTCTGCTAATGATACACAGCTGGGAGCAATTAGGAAATGGCTAAAATTAGTTGTTTTAATTTGAATGAGGGAAGGGGGATGGTTTTGGATTGGGCCATGGCCACTGACAGCCCGGCATGGAGAAAATGTCATCCTGAGTACCCTCAGCACAGCTAGAGAACCACCTAGCACTTCTAGCATTAGTGAGAACTCCCAGGACAAACTGGGGATCTGTGGGACTCAAAACAGTTAGTCACAAATGAAAGCATTTACTGGTCATCAATCCAGATAGCAGCCAGGTTTCCAGTCAGAGACCATAAGATGTCATACAAAAACTAATACCCAGAACATGGTCATGTGAAATTGGATTATTGGGTTCTCCTTCTACTCTTCTGGTAACTTCTTCCTTTGTTTCTTTGTCCTTCAGTTTCCCCCCAGTTTTCACTGCCTCTGAATCCTTCCATGAATACACCAGCCCACAGTGATCTCTTGCCCCTCCAAACTCCCATGTCATCCATATTTAACACTCATCTTTTCCTTTATATTTGATGATGTTTCTCCTGACCACTTGCAAAATGTATTTATCACTGCAATTCTTACATTTAACTACTATATATATTACATGATGAAGCATGGGGGTTTTATGGCAGTAATTTGTGGATTCTCTCAATCCATGTTATGTTGTCTATACATGGAAGTTCTGGATAGTTTTCTTGTATTATTTCCTGCCTTATGATATTTAGGGTTTTTTTTTTAGTTTATCAAGTTTTTCTGGTAGACCTATGATCCTTAAGTTACATCTACGCATCATGTCTTTGAAGACAATTGCTTTAACTTAAATATAATTCATGTGTTCTTTTAATGTTATTGTCTTTTGCTTTTCTCCTGTCCCATTTTCCTTCACTTCAGCATTTTTGTGTTCCAATTTGTTCATTTTTCTTTCCCTTATTTAGAGAGATTCTCCATCATAGATTCAAATTTTTCTAGTCTGCTGATTCTGTTTTTAAATTCTCAATGAGAGTTCTGATTTCTGGCATAATTATTAAGTTTTCTTTTATAAATTTTATTTTTCTTTTGAGCCATTCTGGAGTTTCTTGTTCTGTTCCATGCTCTCTGGGGAATCTTTCATCAAGCACTATCGGAAAACTTTCCTTGACATGATAATATTTTCTAAAAGGACTTTGCATTATCTTTCAGGTACTATTCATTTTCCCTTTTGTTTTGAAGACCCCTTTTGTTGAGCTATATGCCTGTGCACTGGGATTTTGCTGAGATTTTTTTCTCTTGACATCTTTGGTATTATAGCCTTTTTCTAGTGTTCCCTACCACTTCCTGGCCCCTTTTCTTTTGATGGTGAACAGACCCTGAAGGTTGGGCTTCAAGGATGCCTCCACCTCCTTAGGATGGGGAAATAAAGTTCATCAGCTTGAATTCCTGCTCTGTGTAACCTGGGGGGCAAGGCAAGACTGGCTTTAGCTGAATTTTAGTCTCCTTTCCTTCAGGCTTGATATAGTCATCTCTCTTGGCACCAGAATCCCTCCTTTACTCTCTTTCTTTCCTTCACATGGCATCTGTCACTTTTTGCAGAGTGGAAGGGATGGATGCATTTGGGCAATGTCATCACATTATCAGAGGTCCCTACATAGGGACAGGGATCTTCAAGTTTCTTTGTTCTTGTTGCTGGTTTGTGGAGGCTGGTGGGGAAAGGGTGCTGAAGGAACTCTCTAACTATGTTCTCCAGTGTCAGTTCATACCCTTTGGGTGGTTCTGTCTTCATCTATGGATTTAGCTGTAATGATTTTACAGCTGGAAAATAATTCAAGAGGTTTGCAGAAAGTGACTAATCTGACAACTTGCTGAGGTAATCTTTGGCATCTATCTTTCCATAACAACAATCACAACAATCCACGTTTATATATAGATAATGAAACTGAGACTTAGTGAGATGGAAGGATTTTCTAAAGGTCACATGATTAGTTAGCATTTGTACCACATCTCTCTATATCAATGTCCTATCTCCCCAACTAGACTGTAACTCCTTGAAGGCAGGGAACATGGTTTATGCCTCTTTGTCTCTTTGCTAGGATCATGGCTTTTTCTCATGTCTCCCCTGCCCCCTGTTGCACCACCCCCTTCTTCTTGCCTGCAATAGATTCTCAATAAGTATTTATTGAATGATTTGTTGATTACTTAAATGTTGTATAAAAACATGAAGGACTATATAGTATATAGTATATAGTAACTTTCTGCTTCCAATCTCCATAAGAATGTGAGAAAGGAGTGAAACTACAACAAAGAAAGTTCAGTTTAGAGGAGAGGAACTTAAGTTGTTGGGGTGTTAGATACTAGACCCCTTCTTTGGATAACTGTTTTTCATCTGTCTAGAAAGGTTTGAGAATTTACCTTCCTTAGGGCCTCTTATGGTCTAAGTATTCTCTCTTGGGCTCTAAGGTCCTCTAATAAAAGGCAAGAGAGAAGGTGACCCTAGAAGAGGTGGGGAACAAGGGAGATTGGATTTCCCTAGCGATGGTTACTTAATGTTGTAGAAGTAAGTATTACCATCCCTGTTCCAGAAGGCCTCTCCAACCCTGGGGCTGGAGTGTCTGTTGGCCAGGGCTCCAATCTTTCCATCAGAACTTTCTGAGTCTGGAATACTGAATCCATCTCGAGCTTTTTCCAGATCCAAGCAGTTTACTGCTAGAAAAAAAAAGAACGTGACTTCCTCTTTCTCCCTATAAAGATGCAGAAGGCGTGTTGGACATCAAAAGCCTCTTAAAAAACAACATTTTGATGACTTAAGAGTAAATGAATGAGAAACATACGGCTTAGATTTCCTTTATGATACACAAGGGCTCTTTCTGGACTCACTCTCCATCACTGCCAAGCTAATGATGAGAATGGAAATTGCCCAATTCTCACATCATCCACATATGGTCCCTAAAATTTGGAAATTTCTCATGTGGGAGAGAAATAAACCTGCCAGCCAGAGCAAGGAAATTGAGGTTAATATGGAAGGCAGTCACCTAGGGCATAGGACACAAAGGTACAGTGAGGGATACTTTTAAATATTACCTTTTGTTAAATGTGTATATTTTTAATGCCAGAAAATTCTCTTCTCCATGGCAAGTAGGTGTTTATTTTGTGATTACTTTTTATGTCTAACAGTGAAAACTCAAAACTTTCTTGTTTGGTGGACAGGGACACATGTAATAGAGAGAAATTCACAACTGCCTCGTCTTGATTTAGTTGACTGCTGGATTGTTAGATCTTTTCCTTATTCCTAAGGCTTACCCTTGTCAATAACAGGACACACTAGTCCTGGTGGTATGGTGCAAAGAGCAGTGAAGACCTCGATTCAGATCTTGACTCTGATAGTTACTATCTATGTGACCTTAGGTAAGTCACTTGTCCACCCTTGGACTCAGCTTCATTTATAAAATAAATGAGTTGGACTAAAGGATATCTAAGGTTCCTTCCAGATCAAAATTTCTATGATTATATAATCATCCATCTAACCATTTCCTACTTTTTATACCTATTTTTCTGCTAGGAAACTGAGACATAAAGGGGCAACCCTTTCAATAAGCTAGAGAGAGAATCCAGACATTCTGTCCTGACCTCTTGTCCTTTCAGGAACAAGGGCTTATGGATGGAGAATACCTGCAGTGGCCTCCTAACTTATTTCTCTACGTCAAGGAGCTCCCGCTCCAATCCATCTTCCACCTGTCTGCTAAAAAGCACAGGCTATGAATATGTCACTCCCATACTCAATAAACTTCAGGACCTCAGCATTTTCTATCCTGAGTCCCTTGGAATTGTCTTAGATCATTGCATTGCTGAGAAAGAACTGATTCTACCAAAGTTGGTCATCACACAATATTGCCTTTACTCTGTACAATGTTCTCCTGGCTCTGCTCTCTTCACTCAGTACCAGTTTATTTAAGTCTTTCCAAGTTTTTTCTGAAATCCACCTGCACATCATTTCTCATGAAACAATAGTACTCTATCATATTCATATACCACAACTTGTTGAGCCATTCCTCAATTGACGGGCATCCCTTCAATTTCCAGTGCTTTGCCACTACAAAAAGAGTTGCTATAAATATTTTTGTACATGTGGGTTATTTTCCCTTTTTTATGATCTCTTTGGGATACAGATCTAGTAGTGGTATTGCTACATCAAACAGTATGCACAGTTTTATAGCTGTTTGGGCACAATTCCAAATCACTCTCCAGAATGGTTGGATCAGTTCACAACTCCAACAGCAATGCATTATCAAATATTATCTTCTATGTGAAGTCTTGCTTCTCCCTAAACCCTCTCCCTAAACTGTCATATTTATTTCATATTGATGCTTATTTCATATTTCATAAATATTTCATATTTATATACAATGGTGGAGTTGATTCAATAAATCAATAGTCACCCCGCCCCACCTAAAATAAGTGATAAGGTGCCTGCCCTGAAATCTTAATGAAATGAGAACCAAACAACAAAATAACCAATCGAGGACTTTAGAAATGATGAATTGAATTTGATAAGAAATATTCAAAATCACTGAGGAAACTTAGTCACAACCTGTGGGTCATCTATAAAATATCATTTTAGAATGCATTTATTCAAGCAAACAGGAATCAAAGAAGTTAGGCAAAACTTGGAGAAAACATGCAGAAGTGAATGAGTTCTTCAGATGGTAGAGAGATAATACTTCATACCAGACCAAGAGGGACGTCCTCTTTTGATCTGGAAGTTCAGACACATTGGGGTGCTAACTTCTCTTACATGTCTTCAGCTCTGGTGCTCAGCTCATGACTGCCTCCTTCCAAAACAATCTCTCCACTGACTCATTAAGTCTCTTATCCAGTGCTGTGCAGCACTGAGCTCAGCATTCTTTCTGCCAATGAGGAGTCACATTTTCCTCCACGCTTGGCACACAGCAGATTGCCCCTCTCCCACTCTAACTGGGTGGGATCTGGGTTCCATATATATACATGTTGTCTTCTCCAATACAATGTTAGCTCCTTAGGAACAGAGAATGTTTCATTTTTGCCTTTGCATTCCTAGCCCTTTCTCTTCTCCTTCTATACTATTTCACTCAGTTATCCTTAATCTTAGTGCCTTTCCTCTGAGATTATTTCCCATTTACCCTATACATAGCAATTTGTCCATAGCAATTTCCGTGTTTCATCAGACTGTAAGCTCCTTTAGAACAAGGGCTGTTTTTTTGCCTTTGTATCCCCAGCACTTAGCATGGTGCTTGAAATGTTATTATTGTCATTGTTGTTTAGTTGTTTTCAGTTGTGTCTGACTCTTTGTGACCCCATTTGGCAAAGATGCTGGAGTGGTTTGCCATTTTCTTCCCTGGATTATTTTACAGTTGAGGAAACTGAGGCAAACAGGGTTAAGTGACTTGCCCAGCATCACACAAATAATAAGTATCTAAGGCCAGATTTGAACTCATGAAGATGAATCTGACTCCAGGCTCAGCATCCTATCCACTGCTCCACCTAGCTGTCCTGAAATGTAGTAGGCATTTTATAAATACTTATTGACTGACTCAAGAATCTTACATTCTAATGAGGAGGGGAATAAACAGAAAGCTGGAAAGGGGAGGGGGCACATGAGGTACCCGCATAAGGGCAAAGTCAAAAAGTCCAGATAGAAAGAATAGAGCTGGAAGAGAAGTGAACCTGGATGGTCTTGTACATTCTGAAATGATGGTCCTGAGTAGGAACTCACCAACTGAAGGAGGGGCTACAAGGATGGAGGGACCTCCAAGGAAAGGTTGCTTGTATGGAGGTGAAGAAGTCAAGAGAGACTAGGCAGGAATGACTGGACAAGTAGAAAGACTAGAAAAGAGCAATGTCATAGAAGTCTAGAGAGGAGAAAACATCAAGGAGAATATGATTGATGATGTCAAAGGCCACATAGAGTCTATGAAGGATGAGAATTGAGAAAAGGCCATTCGATTTGGAAATTAAGCAATCATTGCTGGATTTGGAGAGAAGAGTTTCAATTGAAGAGTTGAATTATGAAGTCAGAAGCCAGACTGCAGAGGGTTTGGAATCAAGTGAGAGGAAAGAAAGTACAAGCATCTGGACACAGGGAGGAGAGATCTGCTATGATAGCTAGAGGGAGAGTTAGATCAAGTGAAAGTTTTTACAGATGGGAAGCCCTGGGAATTTCTGTAGACGGTAGGGAAACAGCCTGTTGATAGTGAGATAGTAGAGATGCTAAAGGTGTAATCTCCTAGAGAAGATGGGATGGAATGGTATCACTTGTGCATGAAAGCCTTGGCAAGGGGAAAGGCCACTTCTTCATCTGAGACAGGGCTTAAGGAAATCCTGGAGGAAGACATTGGTACCATGTGAGATGAGGAGGGAAAGAAAAAAGGGAGCTCTTGGTAAAGGGTTCTAATTGTTTTAGTTAAGTATGAGGCAAGGTCCTTAGCTGGGAAGGTGGGTGGAGAGGGTGCTGTGAGAAGCTAGAAGAGGGATGCAAAGGTTAGGAATAGCTCCTGTGTTGAGCGAGAGAGCAAATCAGATCAGCAAATCAGTATAAAAGGATCATCTTGCCAAAGTGGAGGCCCACTTGACATTAGATAATATAAATTTATAATATAGATAATATAAATTCCTAATAGACCAAGTCAGCACAGTTTCATGATTTTTTCAAACTCCATTCAGTAGTATATGAACAAGAATGGAGGCAGAAGATGCATGGAGCATTCCAAGGGTGGAGTTTGGCAAGGTGTGATCAGTGACAGCACAAGGGGGTGAAGGATTTGAGAGATGATAGTATAGAGTTGAACTAATTCACCAAGCAGGGAAAGAGGTTGTAGCCAATGTAGGTGTGATGACGTGGCATAGAACTGAGGGATGGAGAGACTGGAGGTCATGGGGAAGATGAAGAACAGGTTTAGGGATCCCAAGTCAAAACGAATGATAGAATGATAAAAGATTGTGAACAAATAAAGAATTTTTGTAGCTCGTGAACACAGAAGTGGGGCCTGGCAAGATTAAGGCTATGATCTCTGTGTGTGTGTAACTGAGGTGGATTGGAAGAGTTAGTCAGCGGATTTGAGTAGATTCAGGAACTGGTAAATTAGGACCCTTGATGGGGCATCAATATATACTCTGAAGTCTCTTACTATGAAGGTAAGAGTTGGATTGGAAAGAAATATTGTGAGATAGGCACTGAATTCATTGAGGAAGAAATATGTCTTAGGAATCAGTAGAAAATGGACACCAGAATCTTGACTTGGTGATAAATCTGTACTAAATTTAACTTCAGGAAAGAAGAATTTACTGAGAGATGGTAGAAGAAGGGCTAGAAGTAGCAATGGATCTCACTAGGAAAGAGACCTGCCATTATTAATGAGAAGAGAAAGTTATAGTGATTGGCAATTCCACCATTCTGCCAGCTCTGTCAATACTGAGGAATACTGAGCCAGATATATATGTGTATACATGTATATGTGTATACACATATAGTGCCTACATATACACACATATAAACACACATGTACATGAGTACATATAGAGGGTATATGAGATTTCTGGTTAATAGAAAAATGGCTTAGCTGATGAATGGCAAAGATACATATCTGCTCTTAGATCCGGCCTCTACCTCACCAAGGGAAACCATAATGGCTGCCTCTGTGGGGAATAAGAGAAAGGCTGTGGATGAGCACTTATTCCTTTCTTGACCTATCTCCAAAAGGGGTACTGATTAGAATTCTATCTCCCCACCACACCTCAAACATTGGTAGTACTGAAGCACAATATTCTTAGGCAGGATCAATATTGTTTTTCCTGATTGCTCTGTAACGTTGGGTAATACTTAATTTAGTATCACCAATTTAATTCACTCCCACCAAAGTTAAACAAAAGATCATCATGAATATCTCATAAGCTTTTTTATTGAAATAAACAGTAATTGAAATCAGGAAAGTAATACAGATTAGAATAAACCGGGAAAAAAACCCACCATAAAAGTAAAGAAACTCTTCAAATTGGGAATGAGATAAGATCGTAGCTCACTAAAGAGAATGATCTCACCAAAAGGAGTCTTCTCTTAGTAGTCTGTAATTTACAAGCCCTAGAAGTCAAGAGATAGATTAGGGGCCAGCTCCCCACATGTCTGTGGCTCTGGGGGCCCTGGTAGCCATTCCAAAGTTTGTGTGCTCCTTTTGTGATGGCTTTCTGAAGTCCTCCAATCCTCTGAAATCCCATCTGTGTTATATAGGTATGTGGCTTAAAGGCTCAGCACTCACTCAGCCAATGAGGAATCAAATAATGATGATAATGAAGAAGAAGAAGATGATGATAGCTAGCAATAGCACAGCATGTTAACAGGACTGTCTTTCAGGGCACTACCCACTGAATAATGGGAGGAATTACATAATACATACACGCATATTCATACATACATATGTGGGGTCTAGGTGGTATTTGAATCTTTGCTGCTTATTGAAGGTGAGGGCTTCAGAAGAGAAAGATGAATTTGTGAAGCTGACTAGATGATAATGTCTAAAAATGAGATTTGCATTTCTGTACCACCAGTTAAGTTATTGGAATGGTGTGAAGAAAGGGGCATTCAAGCTGAGTCTGGAAGAAAACCAGGGATTCTAAGGCATAGAGGTGAGGAAGGAGTATTTATAGGCATGAGAGGTAAATGAAGCATTGAGTACATGGAACAACTAGTAAGCCAGTATGGTTCTATCTAAAAAAAGATATTGGAATGATGGGCTTTTGGACAGAGATAGAGTATATCTAAAGAGAACTGGTAAAAATATATTTGCTTGTGAATCTAACTGCGAAAACTTCAAACTAAAAATGGAGAGAAAGGAGAAAAAAAACTGCCTACATATATCTGCTAACTAAAGAAAGTAACAGGTTTAATAGAAGTTTAATATTAATAATTTTGAAGTTAACATCCAATCCCATTCCCCCACATACTCTGCTTGAACATACTCTGTTGAACAAAGTATCGGTGATGAATGAGATGGACTCAAGATCTTAATGGAAGGTAGTAGATTTGACTTACAGGTATCACTGGAGCTGATTGGATATGACTTATGCCTGGAATGTGCTTAGGTATAGAAAGGTATGTCTATTCAAAAGGAATACATTTTATTTTATTTTTTTAAAGGAGTGGAATAGCATTATATGGGAAATAAACATGATTGAGAGCATTTGGGGTTAGAATTAATGGAGAAAGGAATAAAAACAGTATTGTGATGAGTATAGTACAGACCTTCAGTTCAGAAAGAAGAAATAGATAATGGGTTTGAGAAACACACAAACTTAACACAGAGTTCTGAATTTACTCTCTTAACTAAACATGAAGTAGCAAGTAATGTCCCCAAGGCTCATCTGGCTATATCTCCCCCTCAGGGTTCTAAGAGCATGTCTGAGGAGCATCATTGTTCCTCTAATCCTAAAAATTCAAGATCTCATTCCAGTGCAATTTCTCTCAATATCATTCAACCATTTACCCTCTCTGATATCATCCAAACAATGACTAATGCACCAATATCCTTTTGACCAGTTTATACCTCCTCAATATCAACAATAAACAATTAACATTAATTAGATCTTATAAAGGGATATTTGCTGAAAAGATATAGCAAGAACAGAAGTATAAACACATTTCCCCCAAACTGGAAGCACTCCTTCGCCTCTAGAGCCTCAGTTCCTGGAGAGAGCCTAAACAGATGGAAGAAGTGTGGCTAAATAATATTGCAGGCAAATATGACCTGAGGTTGTCAGTAGACTGCAAGATCATATGAATCAATTTGTCATGCTTAAGAATCTTCAGTCCCTACCTATTGCCTCTAGGATATAATACTAGCCTCTTGACTTGGCATTTAAAGCTTTTTGCAATCTGGTTCCACCCTACCTTTCTAGGCTTATCACACATTACACACTTTCACACACTCTACCTTCTAACCAATCTAGATTGCTTGGTGTTCTGTGAACTCAGAACTCCTATTTTGTGCCTTTGCACATTCTTGGAATGCATTCCCTCCTTACCTTCTTTGAGTTTCAGTTTATGTGTCACTTCTTACAGGAAGCTTTTCCCTGATCCTGTTAGTTGTTAATTCTCTCTTCTTCTTCCTTCTTATCATATATATGTGTGTGTATATATATATATGTATGTATGTATATATGTGTATATATATATTATATATATGTATAATCATCTGTCTACATATTGTATCTCCTCAGTAGAACTGAAGTTCTTTGAGGGCAGGGTCTACTTGTCATTTTGTTTTTGTATTCTCAGTATCTAGCATAATGCCTTTCACATAGTTTGTGCTTGTTGGGTTGAGTCGAATCAGAACAGTGTGTCATGAGAACAAAAAAAAAAGCTAATGTAAAAACTTTGGCTTTATTAATAGAGGCATAATAGCTAGGAGGAGGAAAATATTAGCTCCACTCTATCTTGGCCAGGTCAAACCACATCTAGAATATATTCATGTCTGGGTGCTACCTTTAAAAGACACTGACAAACTGGAGTGCTATGTTGGTAGGCAAAATGGCCTTTGTTTTGTTTGAGTAATTCAGTGTATTTCATTGAGCCTTACTAGGTGCTAAGCCCCAGGCCCAAACCCCTATTAGATGTAAATCCTATGTGGGTGTGGATTGGCAACTAAGGTGGGGCCTAGGGTGGGGCTAACTCCAGGGAGGGCCTAGTTTACATGTCTGGGACAGCAGAGGCTCTTAGACCTTAGATGTGGGTTTAAGATGCTGCTTTGTGACGATTTTAGGTCACGTGGGTGAGTTGCATGTGTGACTCACCCCTGACACTGAAAAAGATAAAACCAGGGCTTGGCCTCCTCTTCCTTGGAGCTCATTCCTGAAGAAGTAGTGGTGCTCGTGACTCTAGGCCAGCCCTTGTTCTGAGCTCCTAGGCTGATCCTAGATGTTGGTAACTATGAATCTGTATTGGGTCTGTCTGTTGATGTTTGTGATTTGTTTGTAATTTGCTCTGAAGTTCAGAGTGCCGGCTTTTTCCCCTGAACTAAGTGAATGATATTTGTGTGCTGAATTGAAGTAAGCTTGTCAACCCCTTCACCTTGCTTTCCTTAGTTAAGCAGATCAAAAGAACATGTGCTTTCTGGGTGCTGGCTGTTGGTGGATCTTGCACCCCAACAGAAGCTGCTAGCCAGATTGTTGAAACAAGTGCATTCAGACAAAGCTAACCAGGATGGTGAGAAGAATGGAGACCAGGCCATATGAGAATCATTTGTAGCAACTCATAATGTTTAGCCTGGAGAACAGAAGACTTGGGTGGAAGAGGGGATTGACAGTTGTCTTCATGTATTTGAAGGACTGACATAAACAAGAGGGATTTGATTTATTTTGATCGACTCCAGAGGGGCAGAAGGAATAATGGGTAGAAATTGCAGAGAAGCAGATTTTTAGATTGATATTAGAGAAAACATATCAACAGTTAGAGATATCCAAAAAGCAAAATGGAAAAAAATTGTCTCAGTAGGTAGTGGATTTTCTGTTGCTGGTAGCTAGGTGGTATGGTAGAGAGTCAGGAAGACCCAAGGTCAAATGTGGCCTCAGACACTAGCCGAGTGACCCTGAACAAGGTACTTAACTGCTATTTGCCTCACCTGTAAAGGGGGGGGGAATGATAGCATCTACCCCCCCCCAGGGCTGTTGTGAGGACCAAATCAGACAATAATTGTAAAGCGCTGAGCACAGTGCCTGGCACAGAGTAGATGCTATACAAATGTTAACGATCATCATTGTCGCTGCTGCTATTACTGTCTGAGAACAGAGCCTGGAGGGACCTTTGTTGGGTATGTTGCATGGGTGGTTCCTGGTCAAGAATGGGTTTGATTAGATGATGTCTGAAGTCCCCTACAACTGTTTGCTCATGCTTTGACATTAGCTATGTGACCCTAAGAAATAAATATCTTAACATCTCTGAACCTCAACATAGAGAAGTGCCAGCATCATCTGTTTATTGCAAAGAGAGCCTTTTGTAACCCAAAAGTGCTACACAAATGTCAATCAACAACTCCTGGTATTCGTTTTACATCAGATTGGATCTAGTTAAAAATCTTGGTATAGCTGATGGCCCAATGTCATTTGCCTTAACCCCACTACCTCTCCACCCTCCCAAGGATAGTTCTGCACCTAGAAAGCTTAATTTTCTCTTTTTGCCCCAGGGAGCCAAAAGTGAATGCCTTATTCATTTGCAAGTCTAATTGGAAATCTGAAGGCATTTTCTCATAGAAATAGTTTCTTAAATGACAGCATCATCAGAAGATTTAGAGCTGAAAAGGAACTTTGAGGCCATCTAATACAATACTCTCAATTTACAATCCAATTCAATCCAATAAACACTAAGTGCTTACTATGTGCCAGGAACATAACAAACTGTGGTTTTTACAGATCAGGAAACTGAGGCCTAGAGGTGTTTGGTGTCTTGCCTAAGGCCACATGGTAACTGGAGTGGCAGAACCAGGACTATGTGAAGCATGGACAACATTATGAGCTCATCCTTGACCAATTCATAAAGCCATAAGGCTCCAGATTAATAACCAAGTAATTCAGCTCAATGTCCAACGATGAAAGGGAAGAGAAAAGAAAACAAGAGATCTTGTGAGAACGAACATGGAAGACAGGAGTATCTGGTCCTGTTTATGTTGGGTAAAATATTCATGAAAAGCCAGGGGGAAAAAGACACCACAGGAAGGTAAAAAGGCAACAAAGTACAATCTCCTTGGGCAAATCACCTAGAAGTAGAGACCATTTCACCTGACAGCAGTGTGGTCTAATAGAGAGGGCTGGACTAGTTAGGGACCTGAGTTCTACTCTCAGACCTATCATCAATACTGACCTCAAGCAAATTTTCTGCTAGGCTTCATCTTCCTCATCTATAAAAATGATAGTTATGTATAATGGGTGAGAATTAAGTAAATTCTTCTTGGATATCCAGCCATGCCATGTCTCAGGCCATTACCTTTACTCCCTCCCAACTAGAAAATTGAACTTTGACCCTGAAACCATCCTGAGCTTTGATAAGCCAGCTTTGGCTTTAATTGGTTCCATTTCAGTTCTCTACAACACTGCCTAGACATCTCCAGTCGTGCCACTGTGCATGTACCCTCCTTGCCTTTCCAATTCTTCACATAATTTCTTCTCTCATTTAGAACTTAGAACTTTAGAATTTGAGGGCAGTGACTGTCTAGCTTTTATTTGTATCTCCAGGACTTAGCATAGTACCTGGAACACAGTACATACCTGATAAATGTTAATCTATCTATCTATCTATCCATCTGTAACCTTTGGCTCAAAGGGCCAATTGCATAAAACTACTCTCACTGGTGGAGAAATCAATGCTCTAAGCCTACATGAAAGTTGGAGTTGGTGAGAGCTGGAAAGAAGAAAGATCCTGGACTTTTGGCTTCCAATCTTGAGAGAGAAGATATGTAGTTTCAGCCTAACTTCACCTTGAAGGGAGGGAAGTAAGCTGGGAATAGGGACATGATCAAAGTGCCAGCTCTTCTACATGCTGGGATCTTCTTAGAGTCTTTCTTTCCCAGGTACCTGAAGAGAGTCTGGAATGGCATGACTTCTCTCTCTCTCTCTCTCTCTCTCTCTCTCAGCTGCACTGAGTAATCAATTTCCACCAGTGGGGGGGGGGGGGGGGGGGAGGAGGGGAGAGACAGGGAGAGAGAGAGAGAGAGAGAGACTAAGTCCTATACCAAGGGGTTTTGAGGCTCAAGTTCCATTTCTTCCCTGAGGCAAAACTCTTTGAAGTTCCTTGCAAAGATCAGGTGAGGCAAGCTTGATATCTGTAGTTATATAGTGTAAACAAGAACATCAGTGCTTTAAAACAAGGCATCCCAGGTAACCAACCTTTGAAACTAAAGTGAAACTAATGGGCATTAATAGTACATGCAATAGACATGACATAATACAAAGTATCGCCTAGGAGGATACTACAGTGACACTCTCTTTAGGTTGAAGAGAGGTTGGAACTATGTTTCTTCTCTCCAAAGCTGGAAGCCATAAGACCAAAAAATCTCTTTTTTCTTTAGTCCTGACCAACGTCATCCCTTACATAGGCTTAAAGCATTGAGTAATCAACCTCCAGCAATGAGGATAGTTCCATGCAATTAGCCCTTTGAGCTAAGGGCTATATATCTCTTTCTAAATTTTAGGGTGGGGAGGGGGAAGTCAATGTAATTGAATAATATTGTGTCATAAGAAATTACAAATATGAAGAATACAAAGAAATATTTGCATCTCCAGCTCCAACTGGTTTCAACTCTATGGAATAAGATGGCCCTCCCAAGATAAGCTCATCCCTTCTAACCTCACACCTTTGCTGTTAACTAAAGCCTTAGCAGCTCCCTCAGCCTCCTCTCCCCTCTAATTGGAGGACTGGAGGATGGAGTACCAAACTCCTCTCAAAGCCTCCCCTTATAGAGGACAGAACTTGGATTTCTAGCTCACTCCACTTTGCATCTACAGCTCTATCTGGTTTTTACCCCACCAAACAAGATGGCCCCTACTTTTCTAGCTTCTTTTTGTATATTGTCTTCCACCATTAGCTTGTAAGCCCTTTAAAGGCATAAATTATCTTTTTTTATTTATATCTCCAGTGCTTGGCACAGTACCTGGCACTTAGTAGGCACTTAATAAATGTTTATTGAATTAAATTACTGAATATGAAGTGATGCCTGGTGAAGACTGTAGACTACGCATGAATGAAGAAACAAACCATTTATTAAGCACTTACTATCTGCCAAGTACTGTGCTAAGCACTGGGGATTGAAATACAAACACAAGCAATCTCTGCCCTGAAAAGCTTACATTCTAATTGGAAGAGAAAACACAAAGGAGAACGGTAGCCAGGGAAAGGTGATTTGGTCTGGGAAATCTCCAGGATGGGCACTGGAACTAGACAGCAGTGCACTGAAAGAACTTTTCCTGAGGCAGTAGTATTGCTGATTTAATTACAGTTTTAGGAGGAAAGGATGGAAAAGTGGAGGGGGTTAGGGTTCCCCCTCAACCAGGCAAAGTAGGAAAGGACTAGTGGGAGATGACATGAGATGGTCCAAAGTGTTAAAGGTGAGTAGTTTAGCTCCTCCTTGGCATGATCTTTAGAAGTACAGTTGAGGGTGGAGCAGCAATAGAACTAGGCCAGAAAATTGTCAAGGTGAAGATGAGGACCAATTACAACATATGCGGACTTCGTGGCTGTTCAGTCGTTTCAGTCATATCTGACTCTTCGTGACCCCATTTGGGGTTTTCTTAGCAAGGATACTAGGATGGTTTGCCATTTCCTTCTCCAGTTCATTTTACAGATGCGGAAACTGAGGCAAATAAGGTCAAGTGACTTGCCCAAGGTCACACAGCTCATAACTGTCTGAGGCCAAGGAAGATGATTCTTCTTGTCTCCAGGCCCTGTACTCTATCCACTGCGCCAACTTCTGTTGTTATTGTTGGGACAGCTAGGTAGTTCAATGTATACAGCTTCCCTGTATACACTGACTACAACTACATAAATAGCAAGATAGCAGCAAAGGAACAACTAAAATACACCTAGAAAAAAGATCAGACAGGGATAGAGAAGCAAATATGATGTTCTTGCCATTATTTTGTTAAATTAATATACTTGGTTTTTTTTTAAAAGAAACCAAATAGTTTGGAGTTTATAGTTTTTATATATGGTCTCATTTTTATTGTTTACTTTTTTGAATATTTGTTTTTGTGGATGGTTACTAAGTTTATAATTGTTAAGATTACTAATAAAATGAAGCAAAATGAAATAAGGGTTTAGACTAACTTATCTTTAAGGTCTCTTACAATTCTTAGTCCAGGGGAGGTGGTCATTCTCATTTGTTAGAAGCAAATTTTCTGGGTAGTACTAGCTGCCTCTGGCTCAGGCTGGAGTTGGGGCTGGGCTGTCACGATGACTGAAAAAAAAAAAAGCTTCTTTTGTGCCCAGTGTACAGGGAACAAAATCCTGTACTGAGGATTTGCTGGAGCAGGATCACACAAGAAACCATGTTCCCCACAAATCAGTGCCTGAGCAAGGCGCCTCTGTCTGCAGTACAAGCCAGGATTTACTCCCTTCTAGGCCTATTCATGCATCAGAAAAATCAGACTCCTGGATGGTGCTGCCTGGACAGGGGCTTCAGAGGATAGACTTGGAACAACGACACTTCAGCTCTTCTAAACAGCCGATGTCTTCATGTCTGTTCAGGATTCCTGGCTATACTGTGGAGAATCTGAAGCTGAGGACAAGGGACAGGAATGTGGCTCTACTTATCACAATGGGGTAGAATTCGGGTTTTACAGCTTCTCCCAACTCATCCTCCACCCCCCCAAAGTGAGTTTGAGCTCAGAGATTAAAAGATCATTCCCTCACAGGAAATGAAGAGCTGTTGCCAAGACCTCCGGCTGAGAAAATATGAACAAGATGCCTGGTGATAGTTGATGAACTCCCAGCTCTTGGGGCCTCGAGGGAGGGAGGGAGAGAGCAAAGACGGGCCCCTGTCCCAGGCACTCCTATATTTGTGTCTATCAGAAGTGGAACATGCGAAACACCTGGCTATCCCTTGACATTCATGGAAATAAGAACCACCCCAGTCAAGGGGTAGCAAGGCAGCACAGTGGAGTTGAAAGGAAAGTCTATTCCATCTATTCCATTTTTGGAATTTCCTTATCTATAAAAATGAGGGGGTGGCACTGGATGTTCACTAAGGTCTCTATTGGCTCTATAAGTCTTTGATTTTAAGTCTTGAAGGAGAAACTAACAGAGGTCACAACAGAACTGGAGTCTGTCCAGCCTAGCGGCTCTTTACAAAGGGAATACAAGAGCTCCTGCCCTTAGCACAGTGTCTGGCACATAGTAGGTGCTTAATAAATGTTTATTGATTGATTGAGCTCCAAGCCAATAGCCCCATTCCTACTCATCCACGGGTTTGGCTATCCCTCTCTATGATGTCAGTATCTTTACAGGGTCCAGTAGCCTTTGGCTTCTCCAAGGGTTCCAGGTCCAAAGCAGATTTGTGCTTTGTAGTTTCAAATGCAAACCCTAGTTGTTGTTCTCTTAGAAGGTAGGAACATGAGATCATAGATTTAGCATTGGAAAGGGCCTTTAGAGACCTCTCATTTTTCATATGAAGAAACCAAGGCCCAGAGAAGTTAATTAACTTGCCCAAGGTCATATAGGTAGTCAGTGGCAGAACTGAGCTTACTGACTTCCTTTCCACCGAACTACGCGGCTTATTAAAGAATATAATATATAATATGCCTCTGCAACAGGATGTTCCAGAATGAAGTAATGTGGTACCATGGCCTAGAATTGGAGGAGAGTGAGTTGCATTGCCTTTGGGGCAGTAGAGAGCATGCCCCAAAGGAGACAATTCTAGACCATCTCAGTACTAAGCCTCCATAGATCCTGAGCCTTGGTGTACCAATGGTATCTGGAATTGTAGGCTATGTTTTCAAAGATAGTGAACTGAGAGCCTGTACCATGTATAAGGCATCTTCCAGTTGTGTCTCATTCCCCCTCATCCTGGGATAAGCCTCCATGATGGTCATGAAATGAATGTTTAGTCCAGGCCCCAGGAATCTACTCTCTGATCCTATTCTTCCTTCATGACTAGGGTATGAGAACTATCAGAGATAATGGACCTCTGTGCATTGGAGACAGTGATGACCTACACTAGTCACATGTTCAGTCATCATAAAGCCCAGAGAACAGTTTGCCTTTATCAATTAGTCATTCCCCATGCTATGTTGGGCAAGTTCCCAGCTCCTGTTTCCATCATCCCCATTATTCAGACTGTCCATTGAGGTGAAAATCTGCTCCTCATCCTGTTTCTCCTCATATTTTCATTCTTATCCACCTCTGTCCTTACCCTCCATAGCTCATTTCCTTCTTTGTACCCTCGTTCTACTGCAGACTCTGAAAAAGCTATTCAAATGCTAAGAAATTCTCCTTTATCCAAGATCTCATCTCTTCACATTATTTCCATCTTGCACTAACAAAAACCTGGCTCTTCCCAGGGGATCCTACCTCCCTAGCTACAGTCTCCAAGACTTTCTTGCTCTTTCTTTGATACCCTTTGAAGCATTAGGTCACGGGAAGGAGAAGGAGAAGCATATTCTTTGCCCTTTACTCACACTTCCAGATTTCTCCTTTGCCACCATAACTCAGCAGCCTCTTCGCCTGCAAGGCTTATGCCAATCATCTTTATCACCTGGTCAAAAGTCTTATTATAATCATCTACCAACCTTCGAGATATTCTTCCTTCTTTCTCTTTTTAAAAGATTTATTGATTCACTTTGCTATTACATTGTATATCTGTCCAAATTTATACCACCATCAATACCACCACGCAGTGAGCCTTCCATTGTAACCAAAATTTAACAACGACAAATAAAACCTCAGCTCAGCAAAATCAATCAATACATCCAGTGCACCAGACAACATTTTGCACACCTAGTCCTCCACCTGTACAGTGAAGGGAGAGAGTTGCATTTTCTCATCTCTTCTAGGGAGCAGGGCAGGGTGCAAGCGTGGACATTTTAATTATATGCCATTTAGTTTCATTTTATTGTTCTTTCCAGCTACATGATTAGAGTTATTGTGTATATTATTTTCCTGGTTCTTCCTATTTCACTCTCCATCAGTTCATATGCCTTCCCATGTTTCTCTGAATTCTTAACATTCATCATTTCATGCATAATAATTTCTTATGCACATACCACAATTTGCTTAGCCATTCTCCAATCAATGTCATCCATTTTGTTTCCATAAAAGTGCTGCTTTAAATAAAATTTTTAAAAAACACACATGGGGCCTTTCTATCATTGACCTTTTTGACCTAGATGGGTCAAAAGGTATAAAAATTCCAGTTACTTCTTTCCCACATAATTCACAAATTGTTTTCCAGAATGGCTAGCCCAATTCATAGCTTTACCAAAAATACATCTATGTGTCAATCTTCCCACAGCCGCTCCAACACTATTTCCAACTTTTGTCACCTGTGCTAGTTTTCTGAAGAGTTGAGTTGTTTTAAGTTCTATTTCTACGATTATTAATGATTTGGAGTAATGTGTCACATGGTAGTTAATAGTCTGCATGTCTTCTGAGAACTCTTTATTCATATCCCTTGACCACTTATCTTTTGGGGAATGGGTTCTTGGCCTTATAGATTTGTATTAATTTTTTATGTCTTGGATATCAGACCTTTTACAGAAATATTTGATGCAAAGATTTCCACCCCCCAAGAGTTTCCTTTTTTGTCCAAGCTTTTGTCCATGACTATTCATGCAAAAGCTTTTCAATTACTCCTTTGGTACTTATGTGACCTTAGGCAGGTAACTTAAATATTCCAGACTTTAGTTTCCTCTTCTACAAAATCAGGGGTTTAGACTAAATGGCCTCTAAGGTCCTTTTTAGCTCTAAATATATGATCCTATGGTCCACCTTCATGTAATCAAGAAGGCCTAATTTTTTTTTCATGATTCCCTCTCTTATTTGATTAAGAATTTTCTTCCTAGTTATATAATTATGAAAGGAAACAGACTTCCATCCATTTTTCTACAACTTTTTAAATGATATTACTTTTTGTGCTTAGGTCTCTTAACCACTTGGAACTTACTGTAGTGTAAGATGTTAGAATAAACTTATTTTTTGACAAACTTTTTCCAGTTTTCTTAGTAGTTCTTCACAAATAGAGAGTCCCTCCCCAAGGAGCTTGTATTTTGGAGTTTATCAAATACTGAGTTAAATTTATTCTCAATCTTCCTTACCTAATCTGTTCTATTGATCTACTTTTGTATTTTGCAACTAGTGACAAATGGTTTTTAATTAATACTGCTCTGTAATGTAGTTTGAGGTAAGAAAGTGCCATTTGCCTTCCTTTTCTATTTTTTTCATGATACAGCTTGATATTTTATACTTTATGTATTTCCAAATCTTTTCTGTTATTATTTTGCCCACCTTTAGAAAATGACTCCTTGGTAGTTTGACTGGTATAGCACTACATCTATAAATTAATTTTTATTTTATTACCATTTTATCATACTGCCATGGCCTCAATGAAAATGGTGAATATATATTCTTCCAATTATTTATTTTTCCTCTATTTTTATAAAGTGCGTTTCGTAATTTTTCTTCTAAAAATCTTGAGTGTCATGGTAGATTGACTCCCAAACACTTTGTGCATTTTGTAATTATTTTGAATGGAATTTTCCATTCTATTATTTCCTCCTGGTTTTCATTAAAGGATCTAGATAATAGGATATTATGATTTTGAATTAGAAGAAATATTAGAAATAACTTAGCTAGTTTTGTAGCTTAGGTAACTGAGGCCTAGACAATTAAGTGACTTGCCTAAAGTCACACAGGTAGTAAGTGGCCAAACTAGGTTTTGAACTTAACTCCTGTGACTTCAATTTCAGTATTTTCCCCCATGCATCACATTGTTATTGCTATGCATAGAAATGCTGATTATTTTTGTAGATTTATTTTCTATCTGGCTATGTCACTGAAGCTATCGATTGTCTCAGCTAGATCGTTTGTTAATTCTCTGATGCTTTCTACACGTACTAGGATATCTTCTGCATTTGCATTTAGAATAACTTGTCTCTCTTTGACTTTTTTTTCTTATGGAGAGGATGGAGAGACGTGGACTAGACTAGAATACAACGAGGTTGATTTGTATCTAATTTGAAGGTGGGACTTACCGGATAGTTAATAGTCCAAAGTCAACCTGGCAGGAGGTCTCTAATGGAACACCTCAGGGATCTGTGCTTGGCGCTGTGCTGTTTAATGCTTTTATCGATGAGATTTTTAAAAAGCATAGATCGCGCATTTATCAAATTTTCAGATGACACAAGCTCAGAGAGATAGCTAATACAATGAATAACAGAGTCAGGATTCAAAAAGATCATGATAGGCTAGAGCATTAACTTGAATCTAATACAAGATGAAATTCAATAGGGATAATTGTAAAGCCTTACATTTGGGTACAAAAAAAAATCGGTTTCACATATAGTTATTTGGAAGGTAACCTGCCATGATACACTCAGATCTTGGGTGAATACAACTGCCAAGTATTCTTTATAGAAATAATGAAACACAATTGGAGAAATACTCATTGTTCATGGTTGGGCCACATCAAAATAATAAAGATTATGATACTATCTAAATTAATCTACATATTGTTTCAACAATCCAGCTAGCAGCTGTTGTGGGGATGAAAGACCAACACAAACCCAACAACAAGAACGCTACCAGCACACTGCAAAAGCACAAGTTCTTTTGATCTGCTTTAGTAAGGAAAGCAACGTTATGGGGTTGACAAGCTTACTTTAATTCAGTATACAAATACCATTCACTTAGTTCAGGGGAAAAAACCAGCACCCTAAACTTCAGAGCAAAATACAAACAAAGCACAAACATCGACAGACTTTGTCTGATTCAAATCCCAATACATAGTTACCAGAGTTTAACAAAGTCTCAGCATCTGGGTTACAAGCTAGAGGGCTCTTAGCTGTAGCTGCCTGGAGTCTCCACGCCACCAAGACTGAGAGCCCTAAACAAATTATAAACATTGACAGACAGACCAAATACAGATTCATAGTTACCAACATCTAGGTTCAGCCCAGGAGCTCATAAGAGGGCTGGGCCAGAGTCACGAGCGCCACCACTGCTGTGGGTAAGAGCTCCAAAGAAGAGAAAGCCAACCCCTGGTTTT
>CM053622.1:681047161-681064896 GCA_028646595.1 Phalanger gymnotis | reverse complement strand
GGAAGGAAGGAAGGAAACACAAAAACCTTAGGAAGGAGACCAGCAAAAGGAACAGCAAAAGCAGAAAGCCTGGCATTTTGACACACAGCTCCAGAAACCATACTCTCTGAAATCTAAGGGAATTGTTTCTTTCCAGATGAGAGTGAGAGAGGAAATCAGAGAGTTTGAAATGACCTGAGAGGTCATCTAATCCAACCTATACTTAAACGGGAATTCCCTGGACAACATCTCTGACAAGTGTTCATTCAAATTCCATGTGAAGACATCCAGTGATGGAGACTTCTCTACCTCCTGACACAATACTTGTCCAGGGAAGAAGACATCCATACTCCCTGAGGCATTGAGAGCGAGTTGCTTAAGAAGCCTCTACAGGAGCATGTGACCCTATTAGACTGAAACAAGGTCTCCTCGAAAATCTCACCAAGACAAAAAAAAAAAAGAAGAAAGAAAAGAAAAGAAAAGTAATTCTATTATTCCTGCCCTAGACTGGGCTGAGAGTAAGGGAGGGCTTCCACCCACCCTGTTGTGGGCTGGATTCCATCTCCTGTTCTGTTTATTTAATATTCACTCAGCTGTATGGAGTTAGGTTAGCCACAGCTTACACAAAGCAGCCACCGTGACCACGGCGTGTAGCCCCATGGGGGCTCTAAGCAGCTTTCCTTACCCCTTACCCCCTACTCATCTTCTTCCTTCCTCCCAATATGCATCCTCCTGAGTTGGTCAGGGTTAGGCTGCTGAGCAGAGGTGGTCACCTGCACTAGTCCCAACAGTGGCATAGAATAAGAACTTGAAGCTCTCTGTTCTGGTTAATTTCCTTTCCATGTGCCTTTGTGTTTCTCATCGCCTAAAGAGAATACGACTCTGGAGTCTGATGGAGTGACGAATAAAAAGATCATGCCTCTGTCTCTGGGCAGATTTAACTTAAACCATCCTAAATGCACAGGAATTCTGGGCTGTCCCCAAAGACCTCTGCAGAAGGATATTCTGAAACTTCCCTCAAATGTCCAAAAGCCCTCATGGTCACAAAATGCTGTTAATTTAATCAAACATCCCTCCTTTCGGGCCTTGCTTTTGTCTAATTTTTGCATTGTGTTCTCAGTGGGAATAGGGAACTTATATCTTTTCTTTGAGGTTTACAAAGCTTTCCTTAATTAATTCACATGACCCTCATAACAACCTTGGGAGGGAGGTTGTGCAGCCATTCTCACTCCCATTTTACAGATGAGGAGGCCAAGGCTCAGAAAAGTTAAATTACTTGTCCACAGTCACACAGCTATTCAATTTGTAGGACTGGATTTGATCCTGGGTCTTTCCAGACTCCAACCCACATAAACAGGGGTTTACACTCCACACAATGCTTCATAAATTTCATTGTGAAATTCCCTTTTCCATTTCCAATTTCCCTTTGGCATTTCCCTTTCTTCTTCCTTCTTATCCTCTCTATATCCCTTCTCTGTCCCCTCTACAAGTTCTCTCCTTCTCTTTTTGCTGTGGTATATAGCAGAGGTGTCAAACTTGGCAGCCCAAGGGCCAAGCAATTCCTGCATATGGCTTGAACCAAATTAAAATGAAATTAGGAAATGTTTAACAAAATAAATACAATATAACACAATGTGAATTTGTGGGTTTCTAAGTCAATATGTAGCCCACAAGAATCCATTTCTATTTGAGTTTGACACCACTGGTTGTACAATAATAACCTCAGGCCTCAAGTTAGAATGGAATGGAATGGGGATTTTTTTTTGGCTCCTCTGCATTGTATTTTGCAGTTAATGCCGACCACTATAGATGATTTATAATAAGTTTCAAGATCTGAGGAAAGTCAGGTCACAATTTAGCAGATAATCTTTTCAGTTGCCATAGCCTTGTGTCCTTAGAATCCCAAACATCCTAAATCAACAGCTATCTTTCCACTATGTAAATTTAGTCACTCCATTCTAATACATGCATACACATTTCCCTTCCTCCCTGGGCCCTTGGCCTTTTGCCCTCCTCCCACCTTCTTTATCTAGCTAAGGAAGAGACCCAGGGTGCACATGGGGTCCCTCTATTCCCTAGGCCATGGAAATCCAATGCCGTTGGATGCCCTTCTCCTGTTCTCAGAGGAATACAGCCCAATTTCACTTCCACGCTCCCTGTGGCTGTGGTGGGTCTTTCCTGAATGAACTGGCTGCTCGTAAAGCAAACTGATGAAAGGCGAGATGGACAGGAGGGGTCAGGGTTCACGCAAGCTGCTCCGCCTTCTGTTTCATGTACAAGTGACAGTCACCTCATTAAACCCAGTTTCCCCCCCTCCCCAAGCAGCACACCCCACACATCTTTGCCACCTCTCCCCCTCCTCCCTGCAGCCCTGGACCCCAGCTTTATCGAAGACGGTTGGTGAACTAGTGGCAAGACGAGGCTGCAGAAACCTCACCCACTTTGCTAAGGCTCCTCCCTCACAGCCTAAGGGATGACAGTGCTTCTTACATGAACACAGTGGCACTTCCTCATCTAAAGGACTACAGCCACCTTCCGAAGTGTCACCTTGGGATACTCTACCTTTGGCCCTTGATGTCACCATTGTTCAGAACATTTCAGGAGTGCCTCTTTTACAACTGCCTTCCCAAGTGACTTAGGAACCATAGAGGAAAAGTAGCAATATCATTTTACAGTCATTTAAATTTTATTTTAGTAACCTTTATAATGATAGAGGCAGCTAAGTGACTCAGGAGACTGAGTGCTGGTCCTGGTGTTAGGAAGACCAGAATTCAAATCTGACTTCAGATACTAGCTATGTGACCCCTGGGTAAGTCACTTAACCCTGTTTGCATCAGTTTTTTCATCTGTAAAATAAGCTGAAGGAAGTGGAAAATCACTCCAGTAGCTCTGCCAAGAAAACCCCAAAACAGTCACGAAGAGTCACACATGACTGAAAAACAGCTAAACAGTAACAAGCGGGATACGGGCAGGACTTGCAATGTCAGATGAGGCAACTGCCGCTACAATTACAGTCCAGCATCTTCTCTGCCTTAAAGAGTTGCCTAGAGTGCCTCGGCTGGCCCTGAGTTGCCCAATCAATATGTGTCAAAGGTGGGAAATGAACTCAGTTTTTTCTGGCTCTAAGGTCAGCTACACGCAGCCTCTTACAGTCTTTATCATAAGAGTTCATAGTCATTTCAGAATTCTTAGCTTCCTTCAAGACCTAGTTAGGAGCCATCACCTAGGAGAAGCCTTTTCTGGTTCAATGAGTTGCGAGCGTTCTCTCCTTCCTCACATGGCCTTGAATTTATTTCTCTGTTAAATGTCGTATCCCCCATTAGAATGTTAGGAACACACACACACACACACGCACACACGCATGCACACATGCACGCACACACACACACACGCACACACACACGCGCGCACACGCATGCACACACATTTTTAAATCCTTGCATCCCTGGTGTCTAGCCCTGTACTCTATGCATGGTGTTTAAGAAATATTTGTTGCACCAAACTGCATTACAACTCATGGTTTTGCCATGTCCTCTCAGTGGTATTCTCCAGCTTGATCACCTATTTTAATCAGCAGACATGACTCCAATGCCCTAAATCTACCCTTAAATGGTGAAGATTTGTTACCACAGAGGATATTCAAAAGAATGAGCAACAATATTTGTAGGTAATGCCAAGAGAGGAGTATCAAACTTGTTTTGTGCGATACCAATAGGCTAGTTGTAATCACTTCCTGAAGGGACTGTTGGGAAGGGAATAATAGTCATTTGGATATTTAAATTCTGCTATGGTTGTTAAAAAATGAATAACAATTTATTGTCCCTCTTGGTAACCACTGGTCCTTGGGGGAGAGAATGTAGCTAGTGGTGAAGGATGTAAATCAAAATATAGACACAGGATTTAGAGTTCCAAGGAACTTCAGATCATCAATTCAACCACATTATTTTATGATTTGGAAACTGAGGTCTGGAGTCTAATTGATTTTGCCCAAGGTCACAGATCTCAGAATCAAATCATGTTTTCTGACTCCAAATCCAATTCCCTTTCCTCTATACCATACTGCCTTCCCTTAGAATTAGCCACTAGTCTCATAGACATCTCAGAGTCAATATGACCAAAATGAACTCAGTATTCTTCCCCCTCCCCCCTCCCAAGCCTTTCCCCTTCCTAATTTCCACATTACTGTTGACGGTACCACCACACACTCTGCCACCCAAGCTAGAAACTTCCATGTTATGCATTTCATTCCCCTCCCAGTCCTATTCTTCTGGACTCAAAACCACGACCCCTCTACTACTGCCTCATTTTGGAACTTCCTTCACTTCCTGGGGCTTCCTCAACCTGGAACAGACTTCCATGCTTATAGTCCACTCACCACAGAATATCCCTCTGCAAAGCTCAACCCATCCACCTCACCTTTTTCCCATTGGTGATTGCTCCCTGGAACCTCCATGATGTAGAGAGGCCTAGGACGGCCTGCCTTCATTCTCCTTTGGACCCCATTCCTGACTTTCTCTGGACTTCAAAACCAGACCCTGCCTGTGTTCATTCCCTCTCCCTAGACCATTATAATATTCTTTTGATTGGTCTTTCTGCCTCAAGACCTTCTCCACTCCACTCCACTCTCCACTCAGCTGACAAAGTGACTTTACTAAAACACAGGTAGGTCACCCCACTACTCAGTAAACTTCAGGAGATCTCTGTTACCTCCAGGATCAAATATAAAATCCTGTCTGGCATTTTAAAGCCCTTTACCCCTTGGCCCCTTCCTACCTTTCCAGTCTTTTTACACTTTACCCTCTTCTATGTGCTCTATGATCTAATGACCCTCGTATACTTGTTTTTTGGACAGGATGCTCTCTCTCCCATCTCTTTGAGTATTTTCACTGGCTGTCCCCTGTGCAAGAAGCTCTCTCTCATTTCTGCCACATTTTGCCTTGACTAAACTTGCCATTTTCCTTTACTTCCTTCAAGACCCTTTTGCAAGAGGTCTTTCCTCAGCCTTCTGAGGTTAGGGCCCTCCCTGGAAGACTGCCTTCCATTTATACTGTTATCTTATATGTACATAATTGTTTGTGTGATGTTTCCTCCATTAAAATGTGAATTTCTTGAGGGCAGGGATAACATGTTTTTGACTTTCTTTGTATCCCTAAGGCTTAGCACAGTACCAGGCATATACTAAGCACTTAGTAAATGCTTCCAGATAGTGAGGGTGATACTGACAATCAAGAGTCAGGTATTTCTTAAGGAGACATTAGCAGGTGTCTTAATCCCTTTATGGCTGCTCCAATATACTTTTCTGAATGTGGAAAACATTGGGCAGGTAGACCAGTGGTGACTCTAAATTACTTATTTGGGAAGAAGCTAGAGTATCCTATTTCCCAGCTTAAGGCTACAACCAAAGCCCACCTTGCCTTCCCCATAACTCCACCAGGGCCCACTGAGAAAGAACAGAGATTAGCATGGTAGAGAGAGTACACAATTTGGAGTCAGAGGACCTGGGTTCAAATCAGATTCTGATATGGCCTTGGGCAAGTAATATAACCTCTCTGGGCCTCAATTTCCTCAATTATAAATTGTAAAATAAGGTTGGACTAGATGTTCTTTAAAGTATCTACCGGTTTTAAATTCTATGCTCCTATGAAAGGTAGTAAACTGGTGACTCTCTTTCCCTAGACATATTAAGTCATATTAAGCATATTATATTAAGTCATATTAAGCACAAGGGAGATACTGCCCTGATCCTCACTCTGAGGCTCCCTCCGAATCTATTGGATTTGGCAGGCCTAAGATTGTATTGATTATTGCTGCTAAGGTTTCATTCACTCAGGATGAGTTTTTCCTGGCTCCAGAAGGAGGGAAGGCCAAGATCATGGTGATGGAGCTGCCACCCAGAGGAGAGATAGGGGATCAACACAGAGTGAAGAGAAAAAGTGAACATCAGCCAGAGACACAGATATAAGAGCAGACATATACAAAGGGAAAAGGAGAGAGAAAAAAAGGGAGACACATCAAAGGGGGCAGGGGGTGAGGGTGGGGAGTAGATCTCTAGTCTTCACCCCAGAATGAGAGTATAGAAAGTACTCAAGAATGAGGGAGGTGATGATAGTGGTCACTGGTCAGATTAAATGGGCTGCCTTAGCTGATAATGAATGGGTAATGAGTGTTTTCATAATTAATTAATTCAACATCCATTTATTCAACAATCATTTATACCTATTATGAGTAAGACAGCATGCTAACCACTGATGACACAAAGACAAAAGCAAAACTCCCTATCCTCTAGGAACTTATATTTAACTTGGGGTTGGGAGAGAGGGGAACTACATACAGATAACTGAATAAAAATACATACAAAATAATTTCAGGTAATAAGATGAGGATTAGAGAGAGAGCATTCTAGGCATGGAGGATAGCCTGAGCAAGACACAAGAGCAAGAAATGTACTACAAGTATGAGGAACAACTCATTCCAGGCCAGTCTGGCTGGAACACAGAGTATATGAGGGAAAGTAATATATAATAAGCTTTAGCAGCTATTAGGCACCAATTGGATGCACACCACTGGAAGAGATGGCCAATTTAGATAAGGCGAAGTTCCTGTATCCATGGAGTTTCTTGTCTCTTAGGTGGCAAAGACCCTGAGAGAGATAACTATAACATAAGCAGCCCAATTAGTATGCATTTTCTCCCCACATCCTTTTTCAGAGGGGGAGAAAGGCTCACTGGGCATGTGTACAGACAGTGACAGATTTTTCCTGTTGGTGGCTAAGGTTTTGCTCAGGTCCTGCCCTCAGTCAAGTGACCAGAAAGGAAGTTTTTGTGGGGTTTTTTTTTGTTTGGCTTTTTTCTCTAGTGTGAAAAAGAAAAGTAACAAATATGAGGTATGGTGATGTGTCAAGAACTTACAGGAAGGTAATATAATCAGGAGCCAGACAGGTTTCAGACCAGGGGTACAGAGAGTAGCAGGGGAAGTTGGTAATCCTAGACTTGGCATTCAGTCCCAAGACTATCCAAAAGTACATTCTTACAGTAGAAAGAAACTGAGCCCACTGAGTCCTGAGACTGGAGGAATATGAGCCCCAAACTAATCTAGGGGGCTGGTGTGCAAGTAGAAAGGCACTTTACTCATTTGGGAATCTTACTGATTGTTTTAGTTACCTTAGCATTAATTTCTAACCCAATTTAGTGTTTACTGTTTCAATTTATTTCATCTGGTATGATAAGCATTGTGAGCCACAGAAAATAGAGCCCTAGTTAAGGTCAAAAATCCCCAGGTTTCTGACTGGGTGGGACAAATGCAACAATGATAAATTACCATTAAAAGTCCTCCATGATTTAAAGCCTAGTCTATGCATGTCCAGAGATGTAGAAGCCACAGGCTACACACTTATTAGAAAATTCTAAACAAAGTATTATGTGAGGTCCAAGGGTGAAGGTTGTTTGCAGATGAAAGCCTAATATTGTAAGTAGTATTTGAGTTGGGCCTTAAAAAATGGATTGGAATTCAACAGGCAAAGACAGTCCAGGTACAAGGATAGTGTGACCAAAGGCATAGAGATGAGAGAGCATAAGTGTTTCAACAATCCTGCTAACAGCTGCTGAGAGGGAATAAACCAACAACAACCAGCTCACAGAATGCTGCAAGCCCAGGTGCTTTTCATCTGCTTTATAAGCACTAAGGAAAGCAATGTTAAGGGTTAACAATCTTACTTTTTTTCAGCATACAAATGTCATTTACTTAGTTCAGGGGAAAAAACCAGTACCCTGAATTACAGACCAAATACAATTCGTAGTTATCAACATCTGGGTGTACAGCCGGGGAGCTCGTTATAACAGCTGGCCCAGAGTCCTGCGCCACTCCTGCTGGAGTGGAGAGAGAGAACGCTAATCTCTGCGCTTATATATCCTGTTCAGGGCTGCGACCTCACCCAGGCTGGGCGTGGAGAAGTTCCCCACTTCCCAATATCACATCAGATACAAATCAATGGCTCCCAATTGTCTCAGTGCTGAGAAATACAAAAAACATCCCACTTTATCTGTCCCATTCAAACGAAGGGCAGAATCATTAAAGGTCAACAGCAAAAAGTCCCACCTTAATTACTATTACAATAAGCCATGTTTTTAGTATAGTTTGGCTAAAGGATAGAATGTGTGTGGAGGAGAGTAATATGAGAAAAGGCTTGTAAGGTTAGGTGGCATCAGATGATGGAAGACCTTGAATTCCAGGCAGAGAAGTCTGAGGTGTACTCATAGGTAAGGTGGGATTCATAGGTAATTAGAAGCCAATGAAGATTTTTGAGTAGGGGAGTGATAAGTAGATCTTTACATAAGAAAGATTATCCTGGCAGTGGCATGAATTGGAAGGAGATGGTAGAGGGAAGAAGATTCATTACGATGTGCCTATAATAATCTAGGCAGGTGGTAATCAGATGGTGGCAACAGGAATTAAGAGGGGGGGACAAATACAGAAGATATTGCAAAGATGAAATTGACAGACCTTGGCAATTGATTGGCTATAAATTATGAGGAAGAAGAGAGAATCAAAGATAATCCAAGGTTCCAATCACTGCAGATTTTTAAGAGGAGACCAGATGGTCAGCATTAGGGATATTGTAGAAATGATTCTCCCTCAGGTGTAAGTTGCACTAGATGAACTCCAGGACCTTTCCAACTCTAAGATCTTGTGGCTCTATAAGTAGAAGAGTTATGGGAGCAGGGAGGAGAAGGGGAGAGGTATAGACAGAGATAGTTGTCTCATTTTGTTGGTTCATTTAGTTTTCTGATGTCAAAAGTAATGAGCAGGAATAAAATCAAAGAAAATAGAAGAAAAATAATAGTGTAGGAGAGGTATTTGCATCAAAGTCTGATATGCAAAGTATAGATTGTCCCTAAAGTTTCAGTGAGGATTTAAGTTATTCACTAAGACTTTTGGGACACTTTGTATATTGAGAGTTGGCATAAATATGTAACACCATGAGCCATTCTCCAATAAATAAATGGCCAAAAACTATGAGTCGTTTTTAAAGAATTTGAAACTATAAATGACCACATGAAAACTTGCTCCAAACCAGTGATGTCAAACTCAAATAGAAATAGGAACCACTAAACTGTAAGTATACCTGTGAGAACACATTAACTTAGAAAACCACATATTAACATTATCTATATTATATTGTATTTTACTTTATTTTGTAAAATATTTCCCTATTATATTTTAATCTGGTTCTGGCAGCACTCAGCATGTTTGACACCTTTGTTCCAAACCACTAATAGTATAAGAAATGCAAATTAAAACAACCCTGAAATTTTCTTTATGCCATGTAAATTGATAAAAAATGAATGATAAAACAGTTAAACAGTAGATACTGGAGGGGCTGTCAGAGGGCAGGAACACTGATATACTGTTGGTGGAACTGTGAAGTGTTCCAACTTTTCTGGGTATTACCAAATTTTAGTTTTGAAAGGGGTAAGGGACAGAACTAAGATGGCAGAGTAGAAGCAGTAACTCACATGGACTCTCCCAACACCTTTCCCCTCCAAACAAATGAATTCTGGAGCAGCAGAGCCAACAAAAGGTCAGAGTGAGACAATTTTCCAGCCCAAGACAACTTAGGTTGGCAGGAGACATCTAGGAAAACCAGGTGGTGCTCAGCCAAGAGCACAGTGTAGGGTTTGCCCCACTAATGCCAGAAGCAGGCCTTGGAGACAGCTGCAACAATAGTAGCAGCAGCTTCGGGGGGTCTTGGCCCACAGATGGTAAAGGGGTCAGACAAGTGGTCAGAAAGAGATTACAGGAGATGTTTTGCTGGTGCTGAGTGAAGGACCCCGTTGCATTGCTCATACACAGCTCCAGCATGAAGAGGAGCACTGGCACTTGTGACTGCAGGGGTACTGGGTCCTTGGCTACCTTTAAGCCTCAACTGAAATCCTACTTTCTACAAGAAGACTTGCCTAACCCCTTTTAATTCTAGCACCTTCCCTCTGTTAATTAGTTCTTGTTTATCCTGTATATAGTTTGCCCTGTATCTATTTGTTTACACGCTGTCTCACCCAGTAGACTGTAAGTTCCTTGAGGGCAGGGAATGTCTTTTGCCTCTTTCTATGTCCCCAGTTCTTAGTTCAGTGCCAGGTACATTGTAGGGACTTAACAAATGTCTATTGATTGATCACTACTGAATTTTATCTTACTCTATTTCACTTAATTACCTAGACTGTCAGGACTTCTTAAAACCTCAAATATTAGTTATCCTTCCCCAGCTTTGCATCATTGGTATATTTGATGAGGATGCTATCTATGTCTCCAAACAACACAGGGTCTCACTACTGAACATGTCCCCCAAGGAAGTCAAAGACAGAAACAAAGGTCCAATATATGCCAAAATATTCACACACACTCCATTTTGAGGTAACAAATAACTTGAAACAAAAGGGGGAACCCACTGATTAAGGAATGGCTGAAAAATACGGCATACAAGTGCAGTAAGGGATGACATGAGGAACTCAGAAAAATGTAGGAATATTTGCATGAACTGATACAGAGGGACATAAAACAGACCCAAGAGAAAACATATACAATAACTAAAACAATATAAATGGAAAAAATCACTAAAAAGAAGTCAAACTCTGAGTTGACTTGACTGGAATGAAAAATCAATAAAGGTCCCCAAGAAGAAAAATGGAAGCATACAAAGAGGCAGAGGACCACTAGGGCAGACGGGATAACTACTAGATGTTTTTATTTATTTTTCTTTGTCACAAAGGAGGATTTAGTGAAGGAGAGTTTGGAATTAATATAAATATAAATACCAAAAAATTCAACAAAAACATTTTTAAAAATAAAGAAATGAGCAGACATCTCCAAATGCCAAAAGAAATCATTAGGGACTTTAAAAGATAAATATATTGCTAAATCACATGTTGATATTGTTGATGAATTGATATTCTTCACACAGCACTGAAAAGAAGCTTTGACATTGCAATTTGGGTGCTATCTCATTTTGGCTAGTAGTCTCTTGGAAAGTGCTCAATTGAGATTCCTGCACAGCTGTTCCAGGACTCTAGTTAGCTTGCTTCTGGAGGTGGAGACATCTTTGGATAAGCTGGGATTTAAGACCAGATATCATTCGGGCCAATGAATCACTTGGTAAATAGATGTCTGGGGCCACTGTGGAACAGAGTTAATGCATTCCTCCTAGAGGCTTTCACCTCTGTTAACATAGTTCATATCATGCTTTTGAAATATTTTTCTTCTTATTATTAGAGTAGCATCACTGGTTAGTTAGCCGAGTAAACTTCCTATAATAGACCCTGGCCAGACAATGAGGGAAATGACATTGACTATTTGAAGGTTATAAGCATAGCAGCAGCAAGTGTATGTGACAAACAATAACTAATATTACATCCATCAAATTTATCTATCCCATACAAGACAGAAAGAAGAAAGTTTGAAAATCTGACAGAATGTTTTCTTTGGAAAGCAGGGACAATATCTTATTCGTCTTTGTATTTCCCATATAACCTAGCATAATAATCTTGTTCATAGAAAGCTCTTAGTAAAAGATCATTGGAAAAAATGCACTGATTTTTTTTTTACACAATAAACTATTTGACGCATCATACCCCACCCCAGTGGGCAGCTAGGTGGCCTAGTGGATAGGGCACTGAGCTTGGAATCAGGAAGACTCATTTTCCTGAGTTTAAATCTGGCCTCAGACACTTACTAGATGTGTGACCTTGGGCAAAGCACTTAACCCTGTTTGCCTCAGTTTCCTTTTGTGTAAAAGGAGCTAGAGAAACAAATGGCAAACCACTCCAGTATCTTTGCTAAGAACACTTCATATGGGGTCATGAAGAGTCGGACATGACTGAAGAACAAGAACAACCCCATCCTGCTCACATATTAACAACTGAATATCACCCCTTGGAAAACTCCTTAAAAGTTAAGCAAAACAGCTTTAAACAGTGACTGCAACTTGTAGTTCTTGCAATCTTATACTTAAGTAGTTTTTTTTCTATTAAAAAAGGAGGCTGGGTGCTTGCTTTGTTTATATATGTTGTAAGTTAACTCCCAGACAGTTTGTTTTATTGCTGCTATTGTTTTAAATATCACTTCTCTTGTTATGTCTTCTTTCTGGCACTTGTCATAATGTGTGTGTGTGGGGGGGGTGTACATATATATGTATATACACATAATATACAGAAATGCTGATGATTTTGATTTATTTATTTTGTATCTTGATACTCTGTATTTTTGCTAAGGCAATGAATTACCCTGATTGATTTTTTGTTGATTCTCTAACAACATTTGGTGTTGCTTCTCATCAACATCTACATATGAGAATTTTGTCTCTTTTTAAATAATGTTTATACCCTTAATTTCTTTTTCTTGTCTTACTGCTAACATATCTAGCAATAAGAAAAATAATGGCGACAGCGAGTAACCTTGCTCTCCTCTTGTTATTACTAGGAAAGTTGCCGGTATATCTTGATTAGAAATAATACTAGCTCTTTATTTTAAATAAATGCTTTGGTCATACTTAAGGACCTTTCATTCCCATACTTCTTAGTGCTTTAACATGAATGAAAGTGTTATTTTGTTAAATGCTCTTTCTGCGTCTATTGATAGAATCATGTGGTTTTTGTTGTTTTTGTTATTAACATGATGATATCTGGCCTTGGCTTACTAGCTGTGTCACCCTGGGCAAGTCACTCAAACCTGTTTACCTCAGTTTCCTATTCTATAAAATGAACTGGAGAAGGAAATGGCAAACCACTCTAGCATCTTTGCTAAGAAAACCTCAAATGAATCACAAAGAGTCAGACATGATTGGAAAACAACTAAACAACAAAAATATGTCAGCTGACCAGTATAAATGTGCCCTTGTGGCAATGTAGATGGTTTGAGGATGCAGTAGCAGGGGAAACCTTCTGACTAGAACAGGCAATATATGTTGGGGGGAGTGATTGATAATAATAATACCAATTCACATTTAAAGAATGTTTTGAAGTTTACACAGAACTTTCCTGACAATAATCTTGTCAGGTAGATAGTACATCCCAGTGAGGTTGATCAATGAATTTCCTATGACATATGTATCTAACCTGCTAATTAAAACAAACAAACAAACAAACCTTAATTTGCATATTTACACATATCTGCACGTGTGGGGCAGGCTTGCTGTTTATCTGATACCACAATGCTCAGAAATTTAGCAATTTTCTACTCCTCGCACCCAAATACTGTCAACTCCTATAGTGTTAAGTTAGGCTTGCCCCAGCCTACAAAAACTCCTGGTTGAGGATTATAAATCCCAGTATAAATCCAATTTGGTTATAACAAATCAGTTTTTGGATATGCCTTTGTAATCACTTTGCCATTATTTTACTCAATATTTTTTTTTTTACAATTTTCATTAGTGATTCGGTCCACAACTCTCTTTCTCTGCTTTATCCATTCCTTGCTTGTGAATCAGGCCAAGGTAATCACATACACTCTTTTCTTTCATTTCTCACTGTCTTTTCACAATCTTTTGTGATTCGAACTGGTAGTTTTTGATGTGCGAATTACTTACTCTTGGCTGCTATCAAGATTATAACCTTGACACTGAAGTTGTATAATATGGCAACTACATTTCTGGCTGAGTCAAATTCAGGACCCTCTGTCACTATTCAGGTGATTCTATCAATCTGCACTCTTTCTGGCTCTAATATTTGTAGGCAATTTTCTTGTATGATTTCCTGAAGGAGAGGATTCAACCTCTATTCATATTCTTCAAGGAGATCAATAATTCCTCAGTTTATCTCTCCAAACTTGGTCTCCTATCTCTGTTACTTTGGAAGTAACTTCTAGGGCCACTCCCAGACCCTACACCACTCTGATCAGCAAAAGAGCTTTGAACTAACTCTATTTCCAACCTTGGTGAGTTCAATCCTCTTTAGGAATCCTAGTGTACCACTCTCCAATTCCCCTGCTTCCAGAGCTCACCTAATTAATGTTAAATTATTTGGTCTCTCCTACTGCAGCTCAGAACTCCTGAGCCACAATCCTCTGCCTCCCCAGTTGGAAGGATGTCAGCTGTGTGCTGCCATGCCTGGTTTTCCTTTTAGCTTACTTATTTCTTCTATCTTTCTGTCAGCTGTCCTTCAAGGTTTTCCTTTGGAAGGTGTCTTTTCCCTTTTCTTGTTATTTTCTTTTATTCACAGCATTCATCATTGTTTTGAGTTGGTGCAAGGGACCTGAATTTAGTCATGCTCACTCAGCCACCTTGCCAGAAGCCCTCCACAATACATGAATTTACAACCAAGTGATAGAGGGTACAGAACATTGTATGTATTGTTCACTGGAAAATAGAGAAAATCCCCAATACACTGCACAGGCCTCAGCCAGGAGTTTTTGTAGGCTGGGGCAAGCCTAACTTAACACTATAGGAGTTGACAGTATTTGGGTGCGAGGAGTAGAAAATTGCTAAATTTCTGAGCATTATGGTATCAGATAAACAGCAAGCCTGCCCCACACGTGCAGATATGTGTAAATATGCAAATTAAGGTTTGTTTGTTTGTTTGTTTTAATTAGCAGGTTAGATACATATGTCATGGGAAATTCATTGATCAACCTCACTGGGATGTCCTATCTACCTGACAAGATTATTGTCAGGAAAGTTCTGTGTAAACTTCAAAACATTCTTTAAATGTGAATTGGTATTACTATTATCAATCACTCCCCCCAACATATATTTCCTGTTCTAGTCAGAAGGTTTCCCCTGCTACTGCATCCTCAAACCAACCACATTGCCACAAGGGCACATGCCTTTGCTCAAGCTATTCCTTTCTCCTCTTTTCCCCACACACTACCTCTGGTTAACTAAACTGTATTCCTCAATCAAGACCCAATTCAAGTCTTACCTTTCTTCATGAGCCATCCCAGACTAGTTTAGCACAAATAGATTTCTTTCCTGTCTCTCGACTCACTATACTTATCCTCAATTTACCAGTTGCAAAAGTAATTGCTTGGTGTATATTGGTTTGGTTTTGTTGTCTCAATTGGTATGTAGTAAGCTCGATATCAGGGATCTTATTTCACAAACTCTTAATAACTCTCAAATTATCTAGCACAGTGCTAAAAATACAAGAAGTACTCGATAATCAAGCAATAAACATTAAGTGCCTATGATGTACCAGGTACAATGCTAAATGCTGAAAATACAAAAAGAGGCAGAAGATAAAGAGTTCACAATCTAATGGGAGAGACAACAAATATGTATAAAAAGGCTACATACAGGATAAAAATGAAATAATTAGCAAAGTGAAGACACTAGAAGTAAGAGGGATTGGGGAAGACTAGATGGAAACCAGGGAAGTCAGTAGGTGGAGATGAGAACGGAGAACAATGCAGACATGGGGAATAGCCAGAGAAAATTTCTGGAGCCAAGAGATAGAGTATCTTGGCTGTAGAACTAGGAGGCCAGTAACACTGGATTGAAAAGTACATGTCAGGGAATAAGGCTTTGTAAGAGCATAGGAAAGGCAGGAGGGGCTAGGTTATGAAGGACTTTCTTTGAATGTCAAAATGAGCATTTTCTATTTGATCTGGGGGAAATAGGAAGCCACTGGAGTTTACTGAGGGGTGTGGGGGTGGGCAGAAGGTGGAGAGGGTGACATGATCAGATCTAAGCTTTAGGAAAATCACTTTAGTGGCTGAATGGAGTATGGACTGGAATGGAGAGAGACTTAAGGCAGACAGATCCACCAGTAGACTATTACAATAATCCTGGCACGAGGTAATAAGGGCCTGTACCAGAGGGGTGGCAGTGTCAGAGGAAAGAAGGGGGTGTATAAAAAAGATGTTGCAAAGGTGAAATTATGAGGCATTGGCAACAGAGTAGATATGGGGGTGAGAGATAGTGAGGAATCCAAGATGACTCTTGGTGTTGTGAGCCTGAGGGACTGGGAGGATGGTGTTGCCCTCTACAGTGACATGGATGTAGGAAGGAGGGAGGGTTTTGTGGGAAAGATAACTTCTGTTTTGGACATGCTAAATTTAAGATATCTAAGTGGACATCCTACTTGAGAAGCCTGAAAGGCAGCTGGAGATGCAAGTTACAAGGTCAGGTGAGAAATTGGGGCAGGAATTTGAGAATCGTGAGCACAGAGTTAGTAATTAAATCCATGGAGCTGATGAGGTCATCAAGTGAGGTAGTAGAGAGGGAGAAGAAAGCCCAGGATAGAGCCCTGAGGGACTATGGTTAGAGGGCATGATCTGGAAGAGGATCTAGCAAAGGAGACTGAGAAAGAGCAGTCAGGTAGGAGGAGAACCAGGAAGAAGTGATGTCCTGGAAACCTAGAAAAAAGAGAAGAGAAGGTGATCAAATATCAAAGGCTGCAGATAGGTCAAGGAGCATAAGGATTGAGTTAATCAGGCCACTGGATTTGTCAAATAAGAAATCACTGGTAACTGGAGAGAGTAGTTTTGGTAGAATGATAAGGTTGGAAACCAGATCATAAGGGATTAAAAAGACAGTGAGGAGAGAAAGTGGAGGTACCCTATTGTAGATGGCCTTTTTGAGGAGTTTAGCCAGAAAGGGCAGAAGAGATATAGGATGATTGTGGGGATGTAAGAATTAAGTGAGGGTTTTTTTTTTTTCAGGATCGGGAAGACATGGGAATGTTTGCAAGCAGTAAGGAATGAGGCAGTAGAGAGGGAACCTAAGTTGAAAATAAATGAAAGAGTAGGGATGAGAGGGGGGGCAATCTTTTGGAGGAGACAGGATGAAATGGGATTGCTTAAGTAGGTAGAGGGGTTAGCCTTGGTAAGGAGTGAGACATTATGTGAGACAGAGGTGAGTAAGGAGAAAGTGGCAGATGGCATCTGAGTGATTGGAAATGGAGAAGAGGGGAGAAGAGGGAGCTTATGGCAAATGGCCTCAATTTTTTTCTGTAAAATATGAGGCAAGATTCTCAGCTAAGAGAGTGGGAGGAAGGGGGAGGCACAGGAGTTTTGGGATGCTGCTGTAAAGTGGGGTGGTGAGTTGGTAAGGAAGGTATAGGAGGAATGCCAGCAGTAATGAGGGCCCAACTGAGGTTGTGTAACATATATTTGTAGTATACCCAGTTAGAAGAGTTGCATGTTTTTCCCCACTTTCATTTAGCAGCATGGATGTAGGAGCAAAGGATGATGGAAGTAAGTCAAGGCTGAGGCTTGGCTGGGTGTGACTGGCAAAATGTTAAAGGGGCTAGAGATTCAACAGAAGAAGACAGTGTAGAGTTGAACTAAAGATCAAGATGGGGAAAAGAGGAGATTGGCCAGTGTGGTGTAAATGGCCAGGAAAAGAATTGAGGGGTCAAGGGACTGAAGCTCATAGTGTCAATGAAAAGCAGGGTTTTGTAAGGGAAGATAGAGGGAGAAATGAAAAGCCAATAGGTTATGGTTGGATGAGAGAATTTGGAATTCTTGTGGGTGATGGCAAGATCAAGGATATGACCATCTCTGTGCATGGCTGAAATGGGGGTAGAAGAATAGGTCATGGGAAGTGAGTAGGTTGAGAGAATGAGTGGTTAGGGAAGAGTCAATCAATACACATGCTGCTCTAGTATCAGGGAAGATGGGGAAGAGAGAAAAATTTTGAGTCATGGACTAAATTCATCGAGGAAGGAAAGGGAGTGACCTGGAGGTCTGTAGACAACAGACAAGGATTTTGATTAGTTGGTAGATTTGAATAGCAGGAACCTCAAAGGAAGAGAGGTTTCTAAATGATGGAG
>CM053622.1:681024047-681047061 GCA_028646595.1 Phalanger gymnotis | reverse complement strand
GCCAGATTTCAGTAATAGCTAGTACATGGAATGAGAGAGAGGGAGGAAAAGATTTAGAACGAAGAGAAGTTTGTTGCCTATGGAACGGGCATTCCATGGAGCACAGTGGAAGGGCCAGATGGTATCTGGTTAAAACTTTGAAGTGGAAGGTTGAGGGGGATAGGAATAAGGAACTGGGTGGGGGGTGGGGTGGGGAAAGGGATTTGGATGATGACTTGCAGGGGTTCTGAATCACTGAGATATGAAGGGTACGATTAGGTATTAGAACCTTCCTCTGACTTCATGCTTTGTGCCTTCCATTTCCTGCTAGATCCCTTGAGGGAAGGCAGCAAGGGGTTGGCTTTAGTCGTTCATTTGCCACAAAGCAACGACTTCCATCTGTGTCAGCACAAAGCAACTTTACCTCCTGATGCCAACTTGATCTCCCATCTAGAATGCAGAGAACCTCTGGTACAAAGAGAGGCAACCTTCCCTTTGACCTCAGGTCTTCCATCTCCTCTGCCTGTCCCTTGAGGGAAGAGGGAAAGCTGGTGCTGAACAAGACTTCTTTCTCTTGCCTTGCAGGTCTGATTTCTAACCCCTGCTGTGCTCTTTCCTGCTCAATCTCCACCCTTCCAAGGGAAGAGGAATATTAAAGTGGGGCCTCCCATTTGACTGTGTGCCTCCTATCTCATCCCACACTTGCCTCCAGCCTAATCTCCAACTCCTTTTGGAAAGAGGAGTTGTGCCTTCCACTCATTGGAATGGACTTCTGAGGTCATTTAATTCAACATATATATACATGACCCAAAATCCCCTCTAGAGCATCTCTGAAGTAGTGTCAAGTCTCTCTACTCAACTGCTTTCAATGAGGGAAACCTGAGGGACACTATTTCATTTTTGTACAGCTCTGATTGTTAGGAAGTCTTTCCTAATATCATGTCTAAATTTGCCTCTCTTCAATGTCCATCTAATAGCTATTGATTGGCTGATAGAGTGCCTTGGAGAAAAGTCTGCATCGCACCACACCCCAATGCAGGGAAAACTCTCCTGTTTTCTTCCTCTTTGGGTTTTGACCCTTCTTAAGGCACAGAAGCTTAAGGGGGCAAAAAAAGATCCATTTCAGAGCTCTGAACCCCTACTGAGGGACTGCAATGCCAGAAAAATAAAGCCTTTCTTTACCACCTCAGTGTCAAAGTGCCTGGATCCACAACCAGGGGTAAGAGATTCAGGCCCAAGGAGAAGGGGGTGATAGGGGGCTGTTCTTTGGGAAAATAATGAGGCAATTAAAGGAGTCGGAGAACAGTTCCAGATGTGCCATTTTACTGCTGAGATAATGCCCATATAATGCTAATAAATATGCACTTTGGGGAGAGAGGCTGAACACAGCTGCTGCAGCTGTCAGGCTTCTGCTATTACCCGGCTTCATGGTTTTGAAGTCAGCTGGGTTGGGCTCAATGAAGTCAGTTCAATGGCCCGTGCCTGGGTTCACTGCCTTTGTCAGGCAGTTTCCTGGAGCAGAGATCTTTGATGGAGAAAGTCTCAAGACCACTTGGGGATGGGTCTGCAGGGCTGAACTGTTTCCTTGCCCATCTCTAGATGGCAGTGGAGAATGAGATGAGGCTCATGTTGGCAACAGTTTTGGCTCCCAACATTCTCCACAGGGGCTAAGATCCCCCTGTAATACTAGCAGGTTCCCTAGTGAAAGCCACCTGGTTCACCCCATCCATGGGAATGGCTCCCACCAGCTGGACTGAATTCCTTTGTAGTCCCTGGCATATCAGACTGGGAAACTGACCTCCTGGCAAATATTGCATGGGTTGGCATTATACCAGATGAGGGTTTCAGATGAGTGGGCAGGGACAGGGAGGCACTAGGCCAGAATCCCTGGCACTTACTTCCAATCTATTTAGTCCCAAATGGTCTCAAGGCACCATCTTGTCTTCCCAGTCCTGCTGTCAGGAAGGAGACATAACTGACCATAATCAATCAATAGCAAGAAGAGAATTCAGGTGTCATGCTTCTCATGAGGAGCCTCCCTATAAAGACTAAGTTCTCTGTCCCTTGCTCCTGCACTCTAAATTGGTCTTTCATTCTCCTAAGGAGCCACCAGCTCCCCTCTCTTTTTATCTGGCATCTCTCCCAGGTGTCCTGAGCTGCTTAGCCTCTCCAATAGATTGCTAAGGCTGATAGCAGCACTGACAGCTCTTGTCACAGGCCCTGGGGGTCTTATCGGTGTTGGGAGAGGTGAGGACAACTTAATTCAATTCTCTAGACACTGAGCTGCCTGCAGCTGCTTGGGGGAGGCCATGGGGCAGGGCCTAAGCAAAGAGCTCACCTGAAGCTGCTGACCACGTAGGGCAGAGAGGTGGTCTGGGGAGTTCCCACATGACTCTTCCCTCTATTCCCTATCAGCCTGCCCTTGAGAAACAAAGACACCTGTGTTTCTCCCCTACCCTCCTATAACCCCCAATTCCCTCTCTCAACTGTCCTTCTAACTCTGACCTCTCCATTCCCCCTCAATTCCCCTTCCCCTAAGCCAGATTAACAGGCCCTGATGGCAGATAAATTGCCCCAGGATGAGTGATGCCAGGCAGCAATGGGCCTTGTTTGAAGGGAGGAGGAGGAAGAAAGGGAGCTGCTGATGTGGTCTCCCTCTTCCCCCTGAGACATGGATATGGACACAGGGCCAATAGCGCTTCTTTAGCCCTGTGATCCCACCCAACAGGCAGCAGAGCTGACACAAAGAGTCAAGATTTTTCCCTGTCCGTTACTCTCAAACTAGGACAATAAGTCCAAAGACTTCCCACATTGGATTTACACCCCTTCCCTGCATGGAGCTGTTGGGTGAAGAAGGCAGAAAGGTGTAAAGAATACTGGATCTGGAAGAAAGGGGGAATTATGAACCACCTACTATGTGCCAGACATCATGCTAAGCATCTCGTCTGATCTTCATAATAACCCAGGGTGTTATTATTATCCCTATTTTACAGTTGAGGAAAATGAGGCAGCGTTAAGTGACGTGCTCAGGGTCATACATCTAGTGTCTAAAGCAGTATCTGAATTCAGATCTTTCTGCCTCTGCACCACCTAGCTGCCCAGAGGTCCTGGGTTCGAATCCTAGCTCTGTCATTTATTGGCTGTGTGACTTCTGTCAAGTCACGTCCCTTTAAGCCTCAGTTTCTCCATCTGTAAAATGAGAAGGCTAGATTAAATGGCCTCCAAAGTCCCTTCCAGCTCTAAATCTAAGACTCTTAGAACAGTAACCAGCCGATGACTTCCTACCTCTTTTCTTCTCAATCCCTTCCTCTCCCTTCCCCTAGTCTCTGATCAATACTGGAGACTTCCTTTCGCAAAGGAGACATTTTGGTGGGAGGCTTGCATTGTCTCCTGAATCCTTGCTCTAACGCCAGTTGTGATAGACAATGCATTTGGGGGACAGGAATCTCCACCCTACAACGAGAAGAACTCTGTGGGCCAGGATGAGACTCCCTACTTTAGCTCCTTAGCCTCTTAACCTCTTAAGCACTGCAGAGCTCCTTAAGCTGAGACCTTGACCTCAGTCTCCCCATCTGTAAAATGAGAGAATTTTTCACCCATTTCTCTTCTCCTTTGCCTTTCCCAGACATAGGGTCTTGTCCTAGCTGCCTCACCCAATACTGGGTCCACGGAAGGGAACAGAGGCACAGGGGAAATCACTCTGGCACTTTACTGGGCTATAAGACACCTGGAACATAAGGCATCTGAGTTAATACCAGAAAGGCTCCCAGCCTTCTCATTTCCAGGGCAAGACTTTAAGGCCCTGACTGGCCCTCTGAGTCTTGGTCTTCCTTTGTACTTTTGCTTGACATCTCAGTGTAAGGGGTGGGGTGGGGGGTGGGGAACACATGTGAGGAAGAGGAGGGGGAGGAGGTGGAGGAAGTAGGTGCGTGCAGGGCAAACCTGGTTTATAACTCCAGAAGAAAACTAAGAAAACTCTTCTGGAAAATTCTGTAACTCTAGACAGGAAAAAGGCCAGACTCATGGCTGGGCTGAGCTGAGCTGGCAGCCGTTCAGGGTCCTGGATGCAGAGAGGCCCCGGTGTATGAAGGGAAAGAATGTGGAACACTGAGGATGCCAGCAGGGAAGGCATCTAGCAGGGGGGCTCCCCACAGCAAGGGGCTCTCACGCTGGCTTTCCGTTACTCTCGATCCTTCTGTCTTCTCCCTTGGTCTCTGTGTGTTTTCTCCCACCACTAAATGTCTGTATAGGATGTTATATAATCATTATAAAGCTCCCTAAAATCAACTGAAAAACGAGGAAGAACTATCTTCGGGCCTCGGCTCCAGCCGCAGTCTCAGCTCCCTCTCTTCACTCCACCCCCATCTCCATTGATCACCAGTCTCTCTGCTCTCCAAACCTCCCCTCCCTTTCCCTTGAGCTCCAGCTGTTGTCAGAACCAGGCTCAGGGCAGTGACATCCCTGGAAAGAGAAGGTGATGGGGAAAGCAGCCTGGGAGTAGGTTGGAGCAGCCAGACAAGGAGTAAGGCTGGTGTACTTGGTGGGGCCCAGAGGCTGGGACTGAGGGAAAACTGGCCAGAAAAGACAGGAAGATAAAAGGGGTGAGGAAGACAAACTGGCGTCTCCCCCATCAGAGGCCTGAGATGGAAGAGGAGATTGTCTCCAGAACCCCCTCCCTTTGGCCCCAGTGTCCTGCTCCTTTCCTGACCCCTGCTGCTCAGATCAAAGTGGGGACCCTTCCCCATGCTCCACCCCTTAAATTGAGCAAGGGCTACCATTCCTAGGGCCTCAATGGCTGCTGATGGACAGATGGTAATAGCTTCCTGACTGTTGAAAGGGGGCTCAGGCAGAACTTTAATTCCACTCCCACCAAGTTCCAGGGCAGAAATATCTACATCTACCCTATCGTTTTCGGGCCTTGCCTGCCCTGCTCTTGCATCCTCCTGGATTTTCTAAGGCAAGCATCCTTAACGGGGATCCATGGAATAGATTTCAAGGGGTGGGGGTCATTGGACTTGTATGGGGAAAAAAAACCTTCTTTATTTTCACTAACCTCTAAGTGAAATTAAGCATATCCTTCAATTACGAATGTAGATAACAAAATGTTATTCTGAGAAGGCATGCATGGGCCTCACCATTGTGCCTTAAAGAGGTCCATGACTTGGAAAAAGTCAAGAAGCTCTCCTCTAGGGAGAGTTCTGACAGGTTAGGGTTTGCGAAACCATGAAGTATGGACCATAGGACGATGTTTTCCCTTAATAACAACACACACTTTTCTCCCTCTCTCCTTGGCCTGAACCATCCTCTCAACCTTCTGAGCCTTAGCTTTTTCGTCTGTAAAATAGTTAACATTTGTACCACCTGGCCCAGAGTTGTCGTGAGGAGAAAGTGCTTTGTAAACCTTGAAGAGCTATGTAAACATAAATTTTTATTGTTATTCCGACAAAGGGTCTGATTATGGGTTAAAATAAATGGGAAAGGGAGGCAAATGGAGGAGGAAGAGGGAAAATATTTTAAACACTTCCTCCCTCGATCTCAGAAATGGAATAATATAATTAAATCAACTTCATTGATGGGATACCCATGTGTGAGCATTGGTCTAAATACTACAGGAAGAAAAAAGGGATGTAGCATTCTCTGCCTTTAGTAAACTAACAGACTAACTGAGGGGCCCAGAGGTTAAGGCCAGGGCAGGAATAAGGGAAGAAAGAAGAAGATATAACACTAATGTTACATTAAATTATAGCATTTAAGAGTTAGAAGGAACCTCTCTACCTTAAACATGAATCTCCTATACATCATTACCAACAAATGATCACCCAATTTCTGCTTGAACACCTCCAGTAACAAGATACATACAATTAGCTCTAATTCTTGGGATTTTTTTTTCTTTAAGTCAAAATCTACCTCCCTAGAACTTCTACCAATTGGTCCTAATTTCGTCTTTTTGGGCACTCACAGAACAATTTTGACAATTAAATTCAGCAAATGCGTATCAAGTTCCCTTTCCCCTTAAATATCTGAAAGCAGCTATCATTTCCGTGCCTCTTCTCTTCCCTAAGCTAAACAATCTTAGTTTCTTCAAATGATCCTAAGATGGCATGAACTATGCAGCTGCTTCACCAGCTTGGTTGCACTCTTCCAGCGACATCATGTAGTAGGTGGATATCAACATCTTTCCTAAAATGCTGCACCAGATAAATGCAATACCCTAGATGTATTCTGGAAGGCACGCATATAAATTCACTTCTACAATATGTAACCATAGAAACAACCAACAACAACCATGCAGAGCTGACTCTCTTTCGATATATACATATATATATATACATATACACACACACATATGTACATACAAATATATATGCATATACACACATACACACATATACACATAAGCATCCATCATTTTATAAAATAGGCATGCCCTTGAAAGGTCATATAAATTTAAAGTTTTAAAGACTGAATCATATTTTAAATATACTCCTAGATAGTCTCTTCTAAAATATAAATTATCCTTTAATTATATGACTTTAGATTTTCTGACTCAGGCTTTCCTAAAACCAGAGCATATAGGCACACATAAATACTGAGCATTTGAATTGCTGGGGAAAACAGTACCATGCACCATAAAGAAAAGAGGTTATGCAAGAAGGAAGGCAGGAGAACAGGAAAACTGAAGCATGGTACAGTGAGTCAGTAAAGATCATAGAAGCATAAGGGAATGAAGAAGCAATAATTATTTATTAAGCACCTCCTCTTTCCAATTAATGTGCTAAGTGCTTTTATAAACCTTGTCTCATTTGATTCTCACAACAATCCTGTGAGGCAGCTGCTATGATCTTCTCCCTTTTATACTTGAGGAAGCTGAGGCAAAAAGAGGTTAAGTGAACACTAGCCCAGGGTTGCAAACCTAGTAAGTATCTGAGGCCAGATTTTAATGAGGTCTTCTTCACTCCGGACCTAACACTATTCACTGAGCACCTGGCTGGTAGTCAAAGTGTTACAGATTTAATGGTGGAAGGGACCTTTAGAACCTAATTGCCTCATTTTAAACAGGAGAACATCTAAAAGAGGTTAACTGACTTGCCCAAGGACACACAGCTAGTAAGACTTCAAAAGTAATCCCTGAGTTGAGTTTAAAGGAGACAGACATGGTTCCAAAATGGACAGGGAAGGCTACTCCAAGCTAGACCAAAAGTCCAGTGGTGTATGGGGGGAAATGGGTGAGTTGGTGGGATAGGAAGCAAATGGTGAGCAAGTTTTACTTGGCTGGACCAAAATGAATGAGACCGGACCATATGAGGAGAAAAGACTTGTCAGCCAGGAGGACCAGCTGATTAAAAGTCTTTTAAGCACTAAACAAAGGCAATGGGGAACCTTATGGAAGCCTGATCTGAATTTTGCCTCAGACATAGCAGTAGCTATACCACCCTGGACAGAGAAATCCCATTCCCAGGCTTGGTTCTCTGGTTTTGGAGCTTCTTGTGATGGTCTGAGGCTGCAGGCCTGGATATACCCCCATAACAACAAAAATAATAAGGATGAAGACCAGAGTGGGCCTTAGACCCATGACTTCAGCCTTCCTCTCTCCTCAGAGAACATGAAAACCTCATTAGCCCTGCCCCAAAACAGTTAAGGCAACAGAGACCATGGGGCTGGAAATGCTAGAAAAGCCCCAGACAAGGATGTCTGGTAGTTAAGAGTAGCGGAGCCAAGCCTGGTCTGGGATCCAGGAGACTTGACTTCTCTCTTGGTTAGCTAGACTGGCAAAGAGAGACAGCATGGAGTACTGCTGCCCCCTGGTGGCTGCCCCAAAGCTTACAGCCGATTTCACACGCAGCCCACCAACCACATACATGGGTTTTTGATTGTACAAACACGTGCTCGATAGAGACGGACTCCTTGACGTAGGCTTAATAAAGGAGGTACCACTCATGCCTAAATACCAAGAGCACCATCATTTGGGAAGGAATGATGGAGAACGGCAATACTAATTATCCGTACTATTCATTTGCAATTTGTCATTAATCTTCTATTTCTTCTCTCATAGGGAGGCATGAGGTGTCTGAGATGTAGAGACTGTGGAAGCTATGAATCACTTAGAGGTAGGAAAGGGCAGGCAGAAAGTCCAGCATGCACGAGGTTATACATGTCTAGGGCATGAGTAATTATAGCTGTGTAGACAATGTAAGATGTATGCGTGCCAGGAGTATGAATGCACACGTAGGTGTGGGTATATATGACAATGGACATCTGATCCACAGTTGGATGTGTAAGAGTGAAAAGAGTGGGTTTTCCTATGTTTCCCTACCACTTGTGTAGGGAACAGTAGGTGTTGCTATAGAAACTGTGATGCCTGGGATTGTAGCCTACAGGCAGGGCACGTGGTAGGGAAGCAGCATGCAGTTATCTCAGTGCCTCTTGACAAATAAAATGATTTAGAATCATGGAATGTTAGAGCTGAAAAGGACCTAAGAAATCACCCTATTCTATGCACTCAACTTAAAAATGAGGAAACTGAGGGCCAGAAAGGTTGAAAACCTGCCCTTAGGTCTCCAAACAATTTGATGGCAGAGCCAGGACTAGAAATCATGTCTCCTGAGACTCATTCCATTGTCCTCTCCCTGTAACACATGCAAATAATAAAGGGTAGAAAAATCACACACCATCTTAAGGTAAGATTGAGGTCCTCACCTAAAATTTTTTTTCATTCTGCAAGTTCCACCCAGAGCTACTGAGCTGTCCGTTATACAAAAATCCCAAACCGAATGAGAGTATGACCTCAATCCCAATTCAGATTAGCTAGAACTCACTAATTTATTTCTGTGTAACTTGGGAGTTGGATTGACCCTAGTGAGTTCCTCTGCAGCCCGGCCTCTACTTTCTTAGATCAGAACCCCATCAGATTCCCTGAGGCTACTGCTTTCTCTTTGATAAGGTTTTCTTTCTCCTCCCAACCTGTAGGATCATAGGATCTAGAGATAGATGGGTCTTGAGAGATCATTTAGTTCAACTCTCTCATTTTATAGATTAGGAAAGTGAGACCCACCCAGGTGCATCAACTTGCATATTTATGACAAAGTAAAAGTAAAGGCAGATTTTTTTTGTGTGTGGGGAGGACCTATTTCTGAAGCTAATTCCACCTGAATAAATGGTAAGCCTCCCATACAGACCATTGTGAAGAGCAATATTCATCTTGACCTCTAAGTTTGGGTTATATTGACATTATTTGATTAATTTTTTTTAGGATACGAGATTGCATTGGCATGAGTCCTCCAACCATTGCAGAATTCAACCCCACTACAGAAGCCTTAGTGGGCAGTCTTTGTGAATTGCTAGGGCTAAAAAAAAAAAAATCCACACCTGGTGGCAAATTCCCTGGTGATGAGCCTCTCCAGATTTGGTGTCCAGGTTCTCAGAAGAATGGCCTAGAGTCCATCACCGGGGCTACACTTGAAACCATTCCCCTTGGGAAGACCTGCCGGACCTTGTTCAAGAATCAGTCACCTCCATGCCATGGCGAAGCATCAGCATAAGTCAATTCTTTCAAATGGCCAAATTTAAAAGTTACAGAGCCAGGTCTAAATCTCTTCTGATTCTTACTAGTGACCAAGGCTTTAGCCTAGTGGATAGAATGTTGGCCTCAGAATCAGGAAGACCTGAATTAAAATCCTGCCTTAGACACTAAGCTGTGTGATTCTGTCAAAATCACTTTCCCTCATCTTGGCTTCAGTTTCCTCACCTGTAAAACGGGAATAATGATGATAGCACCCACCTCACAGAGTTGTTGTGAGGATCAAAGGTGATAATGTATATAAAGCTAAACTTAAAGTGCTATATGAATAGCAGCTGGATAATACCTGTAGTACCTATAGAGTTGTGAGGCTCGTATGAGATCATGTACATAAGACATTTTGCAAACTACCAAGCTCTAGGTAAACTTATCTCCTTGACTTAGGGGTTTTCCTCCCTCACTTCCCCATCATGCTCCGTCAGCCTGACTCCACTTCATCATCTACTGTTTTCTCTGCTTTCTAATGCTGCTCTCTCTTTCTCATAGGATGCCTATTTCTGTGCCCCCGGGTCTCACACTGCAGTGCTTTTATTCGGAAGAATACAGGTTTTGTTTAAGATACCCCAAATATGGTCAAGAATTAAGCAAATGTGAAAGTATATTAGTAAAATGAAAACCCCCTTCCCTATGTTAGACAAACAACTCTGAGCGATTATGCACTATGGCGATGGGCACCATGGAAACAGTGAAGAAGGGGGCTCAGAAAGATGTCTGTATTAGCAACACACAGGGAGTAAGTAACAGCTGCACTGGGGCTGCTTTTCCCCCATTATGCTACCACTCCTCTATCCCTTGATTCAGCCAAAAGTAATTTGAGGTATATTTGGCTAGAAGAAATAAGCTGACTATAGCTAGGACTGAATGAACGTAGAAGCCAAGAGAATTTCCATGCCTAGAGGAGTTCAAGATGGCTGTTTTCTTTCTTCAGACATAGAGGGGATATCTGGCTTCCAAATCAGATCCAATCAAGAAAAAAAGAAATAGAAATACCTGCATAACTACAGATTTGCACAGGTACAATGAAGATTCGGCATAAGCAGCAATACCACCTTAGCACTGCACAGTTAAGTTCTTTCACACCTATTAACTCATTTGAAAAATTCCTACCACTGCTCCTTGAACCCCACAGAACTCCCAGGTCACCCCTTTCCCCTTACTTCCTCAAAATTCCTTAACAGAACAGCCAATATTCCCCCTTTTCCTGAGTCCCACAGCCCATGATCGCTACTGAAACAGCTCTCTCCACCACCCTTCCACCCTTCATAAGAAGCCATAATCCCTCTATCTTTCTGTGTGTAAGGAAAGCCCAAAGTAGCAGATAATTTGAGGAATGTTAAGAAAAGAGTAGGAGTTTACAAGAGAGGGGTGACTGATCCCTTCAAGAGAGACACCTTTCAAAATAGTTCATGCAGTCAAACAAATCCTACAGGATGAGTGAGCGACCTCAGCTCTGTTATAAATTTTGGGGAGCATTATAGAAGCCATTCCTGCATTTCCTTTCACTGCCTCTTTATGGAAGGAATGCAAAACAGTACAGCAAATACCAAAGACAAAGAGGGCAGGGCTGTAAGACAACAGGCCTTGCACTGGAACAATTCAGATGATCAGAAAGAGAAAGACCTAGGGCTCACAGCCTGAAGGACAGCAAGGATGGAGCTGCCAGAAGAAAAGACCATGATGCTTATAATTAAGGCCTTAAATGGTACACCCTAATAGCCATCACGGTAACCTGGGAATTTGGTAAGGGCAACTTCCTTATTGCAGGAATGGGGAAGTATGCGACCCCTAAGAGGTCCTTCTAGAGGATGGCATGTGAGGAGGACACCTGAGAGGCTGTTCGAAACCTGTTTGCCCAGCACAGCAGACACAGGTTAGACCGTGATGGGAATTCAAACATAAGAACTTACCTGGTAAATAGCATATAGTTTAAAAAAGAATTTTATTGTAGGGAGACTATAGTTGTTACTTCTTATTTCTGTCCTTGGGGACTATGTATATTTAATTCTCTCCATTTACACCAGTCTGCCTAGCTTGGCTGGGTTCTTCTGTTCCAGTGAAGTGAGGGGGTAACACCGACCCTCAAAAGAAGCATCTCTACAACCTGCTGACCTTATCAGAAAGTAGGCTTTGTTTTACATAAGAGAACCTGAAACAACTGAGATTCTTCAGCCCATCCTATCTTATCTCCTTTGTACGACTGGATACTGGATTCTAATTCCACAGAAGCCAACTCGGCCAGCCGCTCCAACGTCAAAGTCAAAAGTACTTGGAGGATGATGAAGCCCTCCTCCTTGAGAGTCATGTCTTGAACCCTCTTGCTTCACAGAATACTGGCTCCAAGAGTGCAAAGCCAAAGGACCCAATGAAAAATTGTCCATTTGTTCTATACTGTGTTCTCTTCAGTACCTCACTTTAATCTCAGTCTTTCTCAGGGATTTCCAGTCCTAGACGTGATAAAGAATGCATGAAGAACTTGGGGAGCTTGCAAACCAAGTTAAGTTCCTGACTCTCAGAGCCCAGGGTAGGTAGGATAAGCTGCTGGGCATGCAGGTGGAGAGGAAGGTAGCGGGTCTTTGCCTTTTCCAGACCCAGTTTCTTCAGGATGCCAACAGACAACTTCTATATAAGGAAAAGAGAGGCCCATGAAAAAGGATGGAGGAAACACATCCTCAAACAGCCCTGAGAGCCTCTGCTCTGAGGACACCACTCTAAAGACCTTCCTAGGAGACAGAACAATTGTTAGGCCTCTTTTTTTCCAAACTACAGCTGGGAAGTGATTAGGATTGTCTCAAGGCCCTTATATCCAGAAGTCATAATAACCCCTGGGAAACTTTCATTTGCTACCTGTCCGGCTGTGAGGCTTTCAGAAAGAATGGGTTCTACCAGTCCTGCTGAATTCTTTGGCTTTTCAGCAGTGGTGAGAAAGGTACTGTTAACTTTGAGAGACCCAAAATTAAATGTAACAATGAATGAAGCAGAAAGGCTCTCCTAATTAACCCTAAACAAACTCTTCCTGCCCTGCCCCACCTTGCTCTAGAGGCCTATGGAGTTTTATGACATATACTTACAATATACTTCTGCTGTCTGAACATCTAACTTCTCCGAGTATAAACTATCCAAGAGCTGTGACTGCCTGTTCTATTCCCCAAATATTCACTTCAATATTAAATACGAAAAGAGCCCTTGATGACGCTTTGCTCACTGACTTATTCTGGGCACTTTCCCTTTTTGTGGTGCACTGGAAGAAGTCAGGGCCCTCTTACCTGGGGTGCCAACTTATTCCAGTCAGAATATTTGTGATCCCCAAGGACTGGATACCCCAATCCAAAGGCGAGGTGGACTCGAAGCTGATGCTTCACCCCTGAATAATTGAGGAAAAAGAAAAACAGCAGATCTCCAGATAATCCATCTCATTCAAAGTATTGGTGTATATGTCCTAACTTTTTACTAAATAGTGAAAACCTTAAGGACAGTGTCTCATTTGCCTTGCATCTCCCCCAAAGCCTAGGACTATGCCTTGCAATTAGAGGTACTTATTAAATGTTTGCTGAATCATATTGAATCACCCTGGACACCCAAGAATTGATACGGATTGGGCAGAATACTTACAAAGCCATGCCCATGAAGACTCTCACAATGAGCACTGGAGAGAGCTCACTGATCCACTGTACGGAATGTCCCATAAAAGGCCTAAAAAGCTTTAGTTGCACACAACTGCATCAAGACATTTTGAAACATTATAGATTTGCTAACTCACTCTGGGATGGCAAGAACTCACCTGTGATGGGCTGCAGTTCTAAGAGGGCACAGGATAGAGTGCTGCTTAGAACCCGATACTGAGTCACAGCAACATGAGCGTGCCTGTTTGGACGGACCTTCATGGTTTTCCCATTCTCCATGCGGTAGTTGGGAGCCAATGTCATCTGAAGCCAGAGAGATCAAGAGTTGACTTCAAGGAAATGGGCTGCAAAGAAAGCTCTACACAGAAGAAGCCTACCTACCTTATGGTGTTGCTGAGAGCCTTGTACCTCCTTCTCAATGATAGGGATATCTATCACCCCTGCTGAATGAATGGGGACCCCCACACAGATGGCCCTGGGGGGAAGGGACAGAACATAAGCATTACACATCCCTAGCAGAGATGAAGGGGGAGGGAAGCCTATAGTGTAAATCTACCTGCTATATTTGCATAGCCTTTAGGGTGCCTAGCACAAAGCCAATCACAAGTGGCTATTTGATAAATGCTTTTTTTTTTAATGAGGAAGATGATGACGGAAGGATCAGAGGGACCAGTTCCACCTTCCTTGCCAGAAATAAAACCAAAAAGGACTGTTCCTACATAGTATCCTCTCTTAATTGTAGAGGAATAAGGCTTCCCTCTCATCAGTTTGCCCTTCTTTGTTAGCTTAGGCTTCCCTCCACAAAAAGAGTTTTCTATCAGCTAAGTATTCCTCAGAACAAAGAGTTCAAAGAATAGCATGGGCTTTTTCACCACCCTTGTCCCAAGGAATCCATCGCTTTATATGTACTGCAGGCAGACAAGAACCACTACCTTTCTGATCTTTGTTTTCCAAAGGGGAGGTTTCTCTAGGGTAGAGCTTCTTAAGAAGGGGTCTACCAATAGATTTCAGGGGGTTCTGTAAACTTGGATGGGAAAAATATATAACTTTATTCTCACTAACTTTTTTAGAAGTTCCTTCAATTATTTAAAAAGATGATTCTGAGAAGGAGTACCACAGGCTTCACCAGACTGCCAAAGAGTTCCATCACACACACACACACACACAAAAAGGTCAAGGTCCCCTGCTCAACGGTAAGGACCAAGTCCTAGGAAATCAATGAATGTGTAACTTCATTAAGAGTGTAAATCTGTTGGAACTTATATCCATCTGTATGGACTGGTGCAAACCACAGTCATGATAAATCTCCCAAAACCCTGTTTTGATAAAGGGAAGGGACTCATTCACTCCAAACTATTCACAGTTGTACTTTTGGTGGTAGCGAAAAACTGAAGAAAAATCAGGTGCCCACTGTTTCGAGAATGTATGAACAAAGTATGATATATGGATATTATTGAAGGATAAAAATTTATTTGAATTGAATGCGAAGAATTCAGAGAATTAGGGGAAAACTTGTATAAAGTGATATATAGTAAAATAATAAGCATAATAACCACAGTTATTAAGGAAAGGAAAACAACACTAAAAGACATGAAAAGACAGATCAATGTACAAGCCAATCTTAACTAGAAAGGAATAATGATCTCTCTTGCTAGAGAGGTGGTGGTATATTGCGGTTATGAAAGGAAGCTAGAAGGCATATGCTATCAGAATCAGTCACTCTATCAGCTTGTTTTCTTAGATGAATTTCTCTGAGGAAGGGTTCTTAGTGGAGGGGGGAAGGGGAGCTGAGTATTGGACAATGATAGTGGTGGACCTTATATAAGCTCCTTGAGGGGAGAGGAACATTTTATGTTTTTGTGCCTAAAATATCTTGCACACAAGAGGTGCTCAATAAATATTTACTTAGTAAATGAACAAAAAGTCAGTCCTTCATCTGAGTTAACTATCCCAATGTTGCTCCTACCAGTACTTTTTTGCCACCTGCCGAGTTTTAAACAAGTCTTGGACTTGGTGAGCCATCTCCTTGTCCCGTGCCAACACCATCACCCCTGTTGTCTCCTTGTCTAGGCGATGGCAGAGGTGCAGTGGCTCTGCTTTGTTGCCATATAACATCTTAGCCAAAATAGGCAGGATGTCGGTGATACAGCTCTTGACCCCTGGGCCACCTATGAAGAGGGCAGAACAAAGAAGAATGAACCTAAAAAAAGGATTCTACTAGAAAAATAACACCTTTGCTTGGAAGGAGGAAAAAAAAAAGATTGTTGCCTTTAGTTGTCAAAGGATCCCAGTAGGAACAAGTAGCATTCTCTTCACTCTACCTAAAGCTACCTATGGCTCTTACCTCAGGGTCTTTATTGGAGGGGAGAGGGGAAGAGGGTGTCTATGTTCAAGGTGCCTGAAGATCTGCAAATTCTGCTCAAAAAATGTAACATCATTTTGCTCTCCATACAAAGCTTGCACACTATTCTCTAGCTTTAAGCCTTCATTATGCTATTGCCATCCCTTACCCAAACTTTAATGGGTCTCCTTCCCAACCTTTAAAATAATACTCCAAATTTACTTCCTTTAACTCCTAACTAACCTCATCGGTCACTACTGATGTGTTCAACCATCAGCTCTCTGCAAACAACTCTCAGATTTATATATCCAGCCTTAGCCTCTTTCTCTAGGACTTGAGCACCTCATCTGGAAGCACCACAGGCACCTCAACCTCAACATGTCCAAAACAGAAATAATTCCTGTCCCCCACTCTCTCCCTAAACCTACCTCGTCCTAAATGCTCTACATTAAGGTTCTAACTTCCTTCCAATCATCCAATTATGCAATATCAAAGTCATCTTCGTTCTTCCCTCTCCCACATATCCAATCAGTTGCTATGGCTTATCAAATGTAATTCTACAATATACCAGTCAGTCAATAAGTACTTACTAAGCACCTACTATGTGCCAGGCACTGTTCTAAGCACTGGGGATATAAAAAGAGGCAAAAAAAAAAATCCCTGCCCTCAAGGAACTCATAATCTGGTGGGGAAGACAAGCAGCAAACAACTATGTAAAAACAAGCTATATATAGGATAAACAGAAAATAATTAACAGATGGAAGGCACTAGAATTAAGAGGGCTTGGGATAGGCTTCTTAGAGAAAGTATAATTTTAGTTGGAACCCAAAGAAAGCCAGGAGGCAGAGATGAGAAGGGCGAATATTACAGAAATGGAGGACAACCAGAGAAAATGCCAGAATGTGAGAGGCAGAGTGTCTTGTCCATGGAACAGCTAGGAGGCCTGTGTCAATGGATCAAAGGGTAATTAATTGGCAGGAAGTAAGGTATAAGAAAACTGAAAACGTAGAGGGGAATTAGGCTGTGAAGGGCTCCGAATGCCAGAGTTTGTATTTGATTCTGGAGGTGACAGGGAGCCACTAGAGTTTATTGAGTAGGGGAATGGTAAGTTAGACCTTTGGGAAAATCACTTTTGTGTCTGAATGGAGGATGGACTGGAGTGGGGAAAGGCTTGAAGCTTCGGATTCACCAACAGGCTACTACAGTAGTCTAGGCATGAAGTGATAAAGGCCTGCACCATAGTGGTGGCAGTGGCAGTGGAGAGAAGTGGGATATACTTGAGAGATGCTGCAAAGGTGAAATAGAGATTGGATCTGGGGGGTGACAGACAGTGAAGCGCTGAAAATAACAACTAGGTTTTGAGCCTGGGGGAGTGGGAGGATGGTGTTGCCCTCAACAATAATAGGGAAATTTGGAAGAGGAGAGTGTTTAGGAGGAAAGATGAGTTCAGTTTTGGACATGAGTTTAAGATGTCTGCTGGACCTCCAGTTCAAGATAGGTAGTTGGATATGCAAGACTGGAGGTCAACAGAAATGTTAGAGCAGGATAGGTATATTTGAGAATAGGTATATTTGAGAATCATTAGGGATGGTAATTAAATTCATGGGATGAGATCACTAAATGAAGTAGAACAGAGGAAGAAGAGAGTCCAGGACAGAGCCTTGTGTGACTCTTATGGTTAGAGGATGTGACTAAATGAGCATCCAGCAAAAGAGAATGAGAAGAAGTTCTGATAGGGAGGAGAACCGAGAGAGGGTAGTGTCTCAAAAATCTCTAAAGAAAAGAGTTCAAGGAGAGGAGGATGATCAACATGTCAAAGGCTACATACAGAAAGGTCAAGAAGAATGAGAATTGAGAGAAAGTCATTCGATTAGTCAATTAGGAGATTATTAGTAATCTTGGAGAGAGCAGTTTCAATGAATAATGAGGTCAGAAGCTAGATTGTAAAATGTTAAGAAAAGAGTGAGAGAAGAGGGAAGCACCTATTGCAGTTGGCCTTTTCAAGGAGTTTAGTCACAAAGGCCACAATATCTGACACATTTCCCCTTTTCTCCATTCACACGGCCACCATCCTAGTTCTGGACCTCATCACCTCTGCTCACAATAGACTTCTAACAAGTCTCTTACATTATTTACCTTCTCCATAGAGCTACAAATTTTCATACCCAAAGCATGGATATGACCCTGTCACTCCCCACCTTGGGAAGTTTCAGCAGGCCATTCTGTCATTGGAATAAGGTACAAACTCCTAGCAGCTTTTGAAATCCTTTACTATTTGGCTCCAGCCCACTTGTCAAAGATTATTGCACATTACTCTCCCTCACCCCATCTACACTGCAATCAAACTGGCCTATTTTCTGTTCCTCACTAAGGGCCTTCTGCCTCCAGTGTCCACACTTCTATCCCCACTCCTGGAAGACACTCCTCACCTCCACCATTCAGATCTTCTAGCTTCCTTCAAAGCTCAGCTCAGGCGTAATCCCCCTTTCCTGATCCACCCAGATGCCAGGGATTTTCCCCCAGAATTATTCTGTATATGTTTTGTATTTAGTTCTTTATGTATAAAGAATTGTGTCTGCCCATAAAAAATGTAAGCTCCCTGAAGGCAGGGGCTATTGTTTTCATCTCTGTGTCCCTAGCAACTGACACAACACCTAGCATACAGCAAGTGCTTAATTAGTGTTTCCTGATTTAATGAATAAGTCTGTTCACTCATTCAAAACCTCTACGCTAAATCCAAAAAAAAAAAAACCACTAGAATTCAGAGATGGAAAGGACTTTAGAGGTCTTCTGGTCCAGCCCCTGCATTCCACACATGAAGGAACAAAGTACATGGATACAAAGTGACTTGCTGCAGATATCTGGCTGCCTCTCGCTAAATGAGGGTTGCCCACACATCTTTTGTACATGTTTTTTATGTGTCTTTGTGTATGTACACCTACATATCCCAGCTTCTCCCATTAGATTGTGAGCATCCTGTACTACTCATAGTCAGTAATTATACAAGGTAGGTATTCAATTATTTATGCTGACTGGCTCAAAGCTGATTGGTGAGGCAATTCTGTCTGATACACTGTTGTAATGGATATTCTCAATTGTTGCTCTAACCCCTAGGAGAATCCTACAATCACAAGACAGGTTTCAGGGCTATCTTAAAATCACTGAGGTAGAGTTAGAGATAGGGTACCAGGAAATGTGGGTTCGGTTGCCAGACTGCTAAGAATCAGTTCACCTCTCCAGGCCTAAAGATCCCTCTTTGTAAAATTAGTGAAGTATTATAATAATAACAATAATAACAATACCTAGAATTTATATGGCATCTACTATGTGCCAGACGCTGTGCTAAGCACATTATAAGTAATGTTTCATTTAATCCTCACAACAACCCTGGGGGGTAGATGGCTATTTTTATCCCCATTTTTTCAGGAAACTGAGAAAAAGAGAGGTTTATTGTCTTGCCCAAGGTCACACAGTCAATAAGTGTCTGAGATCAGAACTGACCTCAGTTCTTCCTGACTCCAGATCCAGCGCTCCATCTACTATGCCACCTAGCTGCCTCTGGTTATTTCTTTCTTTTTAATATGGTTTTATTTCATTAAATATTTCCTAATTACATGTAAAATGTTTTAAACATTCATTTTTAAAAATTTTGAGTTCCAAGCTTTCTCTCCTTTCTTCCCCTCCCCTTCCTTGAAAAGATAAGAAATTTTAAAATATTGATTATACATGTGAAGTCGTGCAAAATATATTTCCATGTTAGCCATTTTGCAAAAGAACATACTGACAAAAAAGAAATGAAAAATAAAGAAAATTTTTGAAAAGTATGCTTCAATTTATATTCAGAATCCATCGGTTATTTCTCTGAAGGTGGATCCAATGAGTCCATTGGAATTGTTTTGAATCATTGTATTGAGGAGAATAGCTAAGTCATTCACAGCTGACTATCTTACAATATTGCTGTTACTATGTACAATGTTCTTCTGGTTCTGCTCACTTCACTTTGCATCAGTTTATATGTCTTCCTAGGTTTTTCTGAAACCATCCTGCTCCTGCTCATCATTTCTTATAGAACAATAGTATTCCATCACAATCATATACCACAACCTGTTCAGCCATTCCCCAACTGATGGGCATCCCCTCAATTTCCAATTCCTTACCACAACAACAACCAAAAAAAGCTGCTGTAAATATTTTTGTACAAATAGGTTCTTTTCCCTTTTCTTTCATCTCTTTGGCATACATATAGACCTAGTAGTGGTACACACAATTTTATAGCCCTTTGGATATATATAGTTCCAAATTGTTCTCCAAAATGGTTGGACTAATTTACAATTCTACCAGCAGTGGATTAGTGTCCTAATTTTTCCACCTTCTCTCTAGCATTTGTCAATTAGCCAATCTAATAAGTGTGAAGCAGTATCACAAAGTTGTTTTAATTTGCATTTCTCTATCAGTAGTGATTTAGAGCACTTTTTCACGTGACTATTAATAGCTTTGATTTGTTCTTCTGAAAACTGTATTCTTCGACCATTTGTTAACTGGAAAATGGCTCTTACTTTTTATAAATTTGGTTCAGTTCCCTATATATTTGATAAATGAGAGAAATTTGCTGTAAAATTTTTTTTCCTGTTTTCCTTCTAATTTTGACTGAATTAGTTTTGTTTATGCAAAAGCATTTTAATTTAGTGTAATAAAAATTATCCATTTTACTTCCCATGACCCTGTCTCTATCTCATTTGCTTATAAACTCTTCCCTTTTCCATAGATCTGGCAGGCAAAATTTTTCATACTCCCCAAATCTGTTTATGATATCACCCTTTATGTTTAAATTACACACAGTTTATCCCTTCCATATCGCATATCATGGGTCAGCATAGGAAATTAAATAGGAAGTTTTGGGGAGTATTGTAGAAGCCACAGACTACATGCAAAATCCAATAGACAACACAGAGCCTATAATCAAATACTTAACCCAAATTTTACAGCAAGGTACCATAAACACCCCATAAAAGAAAAAGAAAAAATCCAGATTTCTTCTCTGGTACAAAGGGAGGGCCAAAAAATTTTACTGGCTTTTCCAGATCTCAGGAGCACTGTGACCTTAACCCCCCAAGACATAGAAGGGATAACTGTATCCATTTTTACATTATTTTGATATACAGTGTGAAATGTTGGTCTATACCTAGCTTCTGTCAAACTGCTTTCTCGATTCCTCAGCAATTTTTGTCAAATAGTGAGTTCTTGTCCCAAAAGCTGGGGTCTTTGGATTTATCAAACACTAGATTACTATGGTTATTTACTACAATGTCTTATGTACCTAATCTATTCCACTGATCCACCACTCTATTTCTTAGCCAATAACGGATTGTTTTGATGATTACTGCTTTGTAATATAGTTTGAAATCTGGTACTGCTAGGCCACCTTCCTTCATAGGGGAAAAGACACTGTCTCAAGCTTCAGGCTTTTTCACATTGCTGTTTTCAGAAATAGTTTTGGGGGTCTGGAAGTTTTTAGTGTTTCCAAGGTGGTGTGATCTGGGAAAAAGTGTGGTCACTGGTCTTCATTCTGGTCCTTACCCAGGAAGGGCCCCTGATGCTTTGGGATTGCAATTGATATTGCTCCTCAGGGCCCCTGTTCCCTTGAGACCAAAAATAGTACTGTTCCTCAGGGTCCTTGATTCCTTGAGACCAGAAGTGACCCTGTTCCTTAAGGTCCCTGATCCACTCTGACCAAAACTGATATCATTCCTCAGGGCTCCCTCTTGACTGAAGGTGCTCCTCTCCACCCTTGAACTATGACCTAAAAGTGGATACAGGCCAAACAGTGTCTAGTCCTGTTTCCAGTGCTAGCACAGGGGTCTGCTATAATCTCTTACTGAACAATTTCTGGGTACCCTATCTCTGGCTTGAGAGCTCCTGAAGCTGCTGCTCCTTCTGTCACCACCACTAGTGTTTCATCCACATTGCCTTCAGACCAGCCTCCATCCTCATGTCACAGATCTCTCTTTCTGACCTTCTAAGTTGCCTTGAGTTGGAAAAATGTCTCACTGACCTTTCATTGGCTCTGCCACTCCAGAATCTGATTTAAGTTATTTTAAAGTTGTTTCAAGGAGAATGTTGGAAGAGCCCAACTGAGTGCTTTTCTACTCTGCTATCTAGGCTCAGCCTCCTCTGATTTTTTCTAAGCCCCTTTCTACCTATAATAATTATAGGCATTTCCTCCATGAGGCCTTCTCTGCTCCTTCTACCTGAAAGTGTGCCAGTGTTCTTTCACTCAGATTTTGCCAAAACATGTTTGGGCATCTCCTCCATTCTCGTCACTCTCAATCTTTTAACATTCTTATATATGCTATGTGCTGCATTCCCTAACCCAGCAGAATATGAACTTCTTGTGGGTATGAACTGTATCATTTTTCTATTTTTGTATCTGCAACACATAGCACAGAGCTTTATATATAGTTGGTATATCAACAATTCAATTCAGCTCATCTTTTCCTTCTTTGATCCTTACCATGCACAGGTAGGCCATATGGCTTGTTAATGACAACAAGATTCTTGTCTTGATGTAGGATCCCTCTCTTTAGTGCCTTAGATAACACATTGGGGTGGACATTCTGTAGTTGCTGAGTATACCGTTTCAGCTCGTGCACTCTCCTCTGAACAGGGTCTCTAGGCACCTGTGAGGGAGAAAAAGATATCACTCGCAATGGCCTTAACAGTCCCCACCATGACTTAGGAAAGAATTGGGACTAGGACACATATTCAGTAATTGGAAAATGGCTAAATATATTGTGGTAGATCAAAATAATTGGATATAATTATACCATGAGAAATGAAAAATACTAAAAAATACAACTAAATATAGAAAGATACTAACAAATAACAGCAACAAAATCCTATTCTATATGCAGAAGTTTCATTTCTCAAGCATCCCTAAGTTGGTACTCTAAAATTATGAGATCTGTAACTAATTATGGACAAGTGAACATACCACTGGAGGAACTGAATCCTCTGAATTTTCACATTTTCACCATAAATGAAACCAGATGACAGAAGGAAGTTGCATCTAAATGTAAGGTTGGCTCATAGGTTCTCCTTGAAGACGCAAATAAAGGATTGGGCCATAATGTTTTATCATATATCCCAGAGCAACAAGAAACATTTCATGAGACATGTGGCCACCTTGTATTGCAATGGACATAAGAATCTGCAATAAGACCACCATGAGAATAACTGTGAAATTTATGACTCAACATCAATTGTGGAGGACAAGGAAGTAAAAAATTCTTAAAGAATGAATATAAATAAAAAACATATTAAGCACTTAATATGCACAAAGTATATGCTAAGAGCTAAGGCTACAAAGACAGCTCCTGTTCTCAAAGAGCTTACATTCTAACATGGAGGGACAAAGCTGCAGGTCAGATGGAAAGCCCTGGTGGTCTTTAAGGTACAGTAGGAAAGCAAATGTTAATGCATCTCCTTTTCTTTTTTTTT
>CM053622.1:680999917-681023547 GCA_028646595.1 Phalanger gymnotis | reverse complement strand
TTGCTTCCACAGAGTGCCGTCCTGTGTTGGGAGACCTGGGGATCTCTGCTGGTTTCGGGCACCCGGCTTTCTCCCAGCCTGTTTCCCACGTGGGTTTCCCGGCCAGTCGCTTCTGCTTTGGTCCCGTCTGGCGCAGCTCCGCACTCCGAGTGCTCTCCTAGCCCACAGATTCGTTCCTCTGGCTTTTCAGACTCTCCTGGCTGGGAAATTTGCCCCACTCAGACTCCTCCTAGTTTCTAACTCTCTCAAATCTGCTCAAATTCACTTTTTTAATAGGAATCTGACAGAACTTGTGAGAGAACTCCGGTAAGACGCTGTTTTCATGCGGCCATCTTAATGCATCTCCTTTTTTTATCAGTTGTATTGATGAAACCATATTCCTTTCTGATGTTGAAATATTTCACAGTGTCAAGGCCTTTGGCCAGAAGAATTTTCTTTTCTGCATTTTGTTGTCTAGGGGCTGCTCCCTGAGGGCAGTGGGAGGTAGGCACAAAGAAGGGCTGGTAATATGGCAGCATTGCTATTCCAGGAGCCATAGGTTTACCTGCCTGTCAATAGCAATTAGCAGGTGGCTGGTATTAGGAGATCTCTTTTCACCCTTCTATAATGGCTGTGGAGACTAGGCCTGAAACAGGACCAGTATTCTGAGGGGCACTGCCACTCCTGGGCCTCTCAGGCTGGGCTTTCTCCACCAGAGTTATAGTAGTAAGGCAAAATTCATGACCTGAGAGGACCATGGGCATGCTTGAATGGTTCAGAATCATGAAGTATAAGGAATTCTCTAGGTAGAAGGCAGAGGAAGTATAACATTTATTTAGACTCCAGAGGATCAGATTTGAGGACCAATGCCCCCAATTTGATATTGTAGCAATAATATTCCAAAACCAGTACGCCCACCTCACTATAGTAACAAAGATATTATAACAAAATATTATAGCAAGGAACCAAGCCACATTGTAGCTTCCCCTCCATGGCAGGGCCTCCCTATAATAAGATCACTCACAAATCCTAACTCTCCACTCAGCACTCTCTCCTGCAGCTCTGCTGACTCCCAGTCCCTTGATCTACACAGCTCTCTTGTTCAGCAGTCTCCGCTCTGCACTCTTGATGCTGGCTCTCTGCTTTTGAATCCTGCCACTCTCTGCTCTGCTGTTCCCAGTTCTGTTGTGTTGCTCCCAGTTCTGGGCTCTCTTTTTACACAGTTCTACCTGTCATCTGATTGTCAAGAACTCAGCGCAGGTACCATTGGCTCTGGTCTTAGCAACTCCCCTTAGGGTCCTGAGGGCTTCACACCCACATCAGCTTAGCACCTAGTATGTAGGGGTCTGGGGCCTTCTTAGGAACAAAGATATAATCAGGCCTTCCCACCTAGGCCCACCAGAGCCCTATTGAATGTGTGGGGAAGATTTTTGATCAGATTAATTCTACAAGAGTCTAGGAGGAAAGATACCTGAGGTCATGGTAGTAGTCTGACATGCGTGAAACATGCCAACTTTTATCTCTTCTTCAAGACTGCCTTGCTGCTTTGGCTAGGATGGGTTCCCTGCCCTGTCAGCAGCAGGCGGTATTGGTGGTAGTGTGGATGGCAGAACTCTTCTCTACAGAGATGGTGGCTCTTGGGTTTAACTGCCTGCCTGTGGCAATGAGTGGCAGAGGGGATGGCAGGGCCCTTTTCCACAAAGACTGCACTATAAGTGAATATAAAGCAAGAGAGAAAGACACAAACTAAGGTGGGGTGGTAGTGGTGAGGAATCAGAGTAGGCATCAAATAGGAAGTGACATCTGTGCTTAATAAACCACATAAATTAAATCAGTCAGTCAAAAAGCATTTATTCAGTCCTTACTAAGAGCCAAGCACTGTGCTACACACTGCGGATAAGGAAAAAAGACATGGCCCCTGCCTTAAGGAGTTCACACACTGATGGGTGAGATAAATAACTATGTACATAGGAGATATATACAGTATGAATGGTTATCTCACAGAGAAGGCACTAGTAGTGAGGGGATGGGAAAAGCCTCTTGCAGAAGACAGAATATGAACCTAAAGAAGGGCAAGGAAGCCAGGAAGTAAAAGGGAATGTGAGAAATAATTCATTTGTACTCCTACTGTATTCCAATCAGTTTGATATTCTACATAAATCATATGGGGATAGATAAGTTCTTATAATGGGCCTCAAACTTTAATGTGATGTCCACCACTTGTTTACCAAGCCATGAGGTTCCCTTGCACAACCATGAAAATGATAACAAAGATATCTCCATTCTGTTTTACTCAAATTCCATGTCCAAACCCAGCACGGGTGGAATGCCTTGATGCTTTAGAAATTCCCCCAGACCATTATCTCTTGTCCACCACCAACAGGTGATCATCTCATGACCATCTCATGACCATTTAGTCAGTGGAGATGCCTCATACTTCAGCCAACCTGTAACCACCCCCCCCCCCAAGCTAATATATCATTTTGGGCCCTCTTTTGCATATTTGTGTATCAGACCCTGTAAAAACAAGGTCTCAGAAGAAAGGGGTATCTCAGATATGCGGTCCACTTCATTAGAGAGAACCATGAACCCTTTAATAAAGTACCACTGGCTCAGAGTTCTGCCTCGGTCTCTTTTATTGTAGGTTAGACAATTTTAATCCCCACAGTAAAGCGTGCCAAGCATGGGGAGAACCAGGGAAAAGTCATGGAAATAGGAAATGGAGTGATATGTATAAAAAGCAGCAAGTGGCCCAGTGTAGCTAGATTACAGACTACATAAACAGAAGTAAGACATAAGAAGGCTGGAAAGGTAGGTAGAGGCCAAGCTGTGAAGGGCTTTAAAAGCCCAACAGTGCAATTAACATTTGACCCCGAAAGTAAATATGGAACTACCAGAGCTTACTAAGTAAGGAGCTGACATGTCGAACCTGTGCTTTAGGGAAATTACTTTGTTAGCTTAATAGAGGCAGGATTAGCGTGGGAAGAGACTATTAGAATAGTTCAGGTATGAGGTGATGAGGATCTGTATAAGTTGGAGCTGTGGGAGCACAGAGAACAACACATATACAAGAGATGTGAAAGTAGAAATGATGAGAGTTTTCAATAAATTGCATGTGTGGGATAAGTATGAATGAGGAATTGAGGATGACACTGAGACTGTGAGTCTGGGTGAGTGGGAGAACAATGGCAATGAGAAAGTCAGGAAGCGGAGAGAGTTTGGAGTAGTTTTGGACATATCGAGTTTGAGATGCTTATAGGACATCCTGTTTAAGATATCCAAAGGAAGCCAGTGAAGTGGGACTAGAACTCAGGAAAGAGACTAAGACTAGCTATATGTACCTGAGAATTATCTGTTTAAAAATGATAACTGAACCCAGGGGAACTTATGAGAGTACCAAGTGAGATAATAAAGAGGGAGAAGAAAGGAGGGCTCAGGACAGACCCTCGGGGAACACTATGGGTTAGTGGGCATGATCTGGTTAAAGAACTAGCAAAGACTAAGAAAGAGTGGTCAAATGATATGAAGTGAAGAGAGCACCGCAGGGGGTAAAAAAAAAACCTAGAAAGCGGAGAATATTTGGGGGAGAGGATTATCAACAGTGTTAAAAGCACAGAACGGTCAAAATATATGAAAATTGAGTTAGAGTTGGCAATTAAGATATCACTGGTATGGGAATATGGTGGCACATGATAATAATCAGGGCCACAAAGGAGGCTGAGGCTGGTGGATTGTTTGAGTTCCAGAGTTCTGAACTTCAGGAGGACAAAAGCTGATTGGATGTCTACACTAAGCCCTTCACCATTACAATAAGTTCTCAGGAACAAGGAGCCAAAGACTGCTTGAAGGGGCAAACTGGCTCAGGCTGAAAACTGTGAGCGAAAGCTTCAGTGCTGATCAATAGTGAGGTCAGGCCCTCGAGTGGCCACTATACTTTCAATCTAAGCAAGATAGGGAGACCCAGCGAAAAAATTTTTTAAAATTATCATTAATAATTTTGAAACTTTAAGTTGAATGAGGTCAAAAGCCAAAACACAGAGAAAGTAAGAGAAGAGGAAGCAGAAGCACTTACAATAGACAACTTTCTTAAGTTTAGCCAAGAAGGGGTTAGGTGTAAGATGGTGGCTAGTAGAGATGGTCAGATCAAATGGGAGTTTTTTTTAAAGATGCAGGAAATTTGAATGTGTTCTGTAGGCAGAGGAGGAGGAGCCCATAGGTTGGAAAAAAATGGAAGATTAAAGAAAATGTGGGGATCACAGAGGGGGACAATCTGCTGGAGAAAACAGGAGGGGATGGGATCAAGGGTATACGTGGAGAGATTTGCCTTGGCAAGTGGAAAGGCTATATCTCCATGTGAGACAAGGGCGAAAAAGGAGGTAGTAGATGTCTGAAACGAAGAAACGAAAAGAGGAAGCTCTTGACGAATGGCCTCAATTTTTTTTAGTGAAGTATAACCCTGAAAGGGTGGGGAAGGGATACTTATGTTGGACTTGAAGAGGGATGAAAAGGTTTGTAACAGTCACTGTTGGTTGAGTAGAACAACGAATTGGTTAGGGGGGTTTAAAAGACATTGCCTCACTGCAGTGAAGGCATCTGAGATTATGAAATTTAAATTTGTGACCCAGGCACCATAGTTTCATGACTTTTCTCTAGCTCCATTTAGCAGCACATGAATAGGAACAAAGGAAGCAGATGATGGGAATAACCTATGGTTGGGGTTTATCAAAGCAATACTGGCAACAGGATGAGCTAACAGGCTACTCTCAAGAGATTTAGAAGGGTTAGCATCTTGAGTAGTTCCCCTGTGGGGGATTTATGGGAAGAAATGGGAACCACTAAATTGTATATAAAGATTCCTGCGGGCCACATATTGATTTAGAAAACTATCTGGTAGGAACTAAATTTTAATCTGGTTCCTGCTGCCTTAGGGAGTGCTGTGGGTCACACGTTTGGCCCCTAAGATGTAGTCTAACCCTCTCATTTTATAGAGGAAATTGAGGTCAAAGAGACCTCCATATTAGTGGAATAAAAAGATAGTGATGGGCTAACAGATGAGTAGCTAACAGGACAATATCAAGAGACTTAGAAGAAGGCTCTGAGCAACTTGAGTGAACCTCTTGTGGAGAATTTATGGGAGGAGATGGATAAGAATTATGTGGAATGAGAGTGCATGGGTGGGTGTGCTGGTAAGCAAAATGGGCTCCTTAGCACTTAGTTCAACAAGTGCCCTTGGAGAGTTTGGCTTTTGTTTTAGTTGGGTAATTCAGTGTATTTCATTGAGTCTTACTAAGTGCTAAGCCCCAGGTCCAAATCTCTATTAGGTGTAAAACCTATGTAGGTGTGGATTGGCAACTAAGGTGGGGCCCAAGGTGGGGCTAACTCCAGGGAGGGCCTAGTTTACATGTCTGGGACAGTTGAGGCTCTTAGACCACGTGGGTATAAGTGGCAGCAGTGATGGCAAGTGTGACTCTGGGCCAGCCCTTGCTCTGAGCTCCCAGGCTGAACCTAGATGTTGGTAACTATGAATCTGTACTGGGTCTGTCTGTTGATATTTGTAATTTGCTCTGAAGTTCAGGGTGCTGGCTTTTTCCCCTGAACTAAGTGAATGATATTTGTGTGCTAAATTAAAGTAAGCTTGTCAACCCCTTTACCTTGCTTGCCTTAGTTAAGCAGGTCAAAAGAACCTGTGCTTTCTGGGTGCTGGCAGCTTTCTGGGTGCTGGTTGTTGGTGGATCTTGCACCCCCACAGAAGCTGCTAGCCAGATTATTGAAACAATGGGTTAGGATCAGTGTCATTTGAGGGAGTACTTACATAGGGATTACAAATCCTCTGAAGTATGGAAGTATACATGGAAGATGTCTTCATCAGAGTGGAACACTCATTTAGCTAGCAAAAATGCTGAAGATGTGAAATCTCATTCTAATGCCTTTCCTCTATTAATTATTATTTCCTATTTATCCTGTTTTCTCCTCCCTTAGATTGCAAGCTCCTTGAGGACAAAAACTTTCTTTTGCCTTTTTTTATATCCCCAGTGCTTAGCATGATAACTGGCACATAGTTGGCACTTAATAAATGTTTATTGATTGAATGAAAACTCCTTGATGGAAGAGAGGCACCCTATTGCTGGTAGAGCTGTGAATTAGTTTGACAGTTTTGGAAAACATTTTGGAATTACATAAGAAAATTACTAAATTGTGCATATCCTGCAATCCAGAAATGCCACTACTGGTGGTATATCCCCAAAAGGTGACTGAGAATAAGAGAAGAACCATATGTTGAAAATGTTCATAACAGCACTAAGTTAAGAAAAAACTAGAAGCAAAATTTGAGCCCAACAATTGACAAATGGGTGAGCAAACTTAGGTAAATCAATGTGTGATCCTGAAATCAATTCAAATGCAATGGAATGCTGCTATCTCATAAGGAATGAAAAAGGTCAGAGAAACATGGCAAGCAAAACTTGTATGATGTGATAGATATGACTCATAGCAGCACAACAGCATACCAACCAACTAAACCAAAGTAAATAAAATCATTACAGAGAGGCAATAAAACAGGACGGTCAGCGTTAGTTCCATACTAACAAAAGGTGATCAAACTGTTTTCTTGGATATGTTTTAAACAGGGATTTGATTGGGTGTTTGTTAGGAATTATCTGCTGTGTCAAAACAAAATGTATAAATACATTTCCTCCCTTCTGGTCCAAATGTTATCAATAACATGTTTTTAAAATTAAAATATAGTTTGGATATTATGGTTTTATTTTTCATTTTTGCTTTAAATGAAATTTGATTTCATTAAAATTTTTCATTTTAAACATGTTTCTTGGCATGTTTATAGGTGTGTTCAGGGGTAGTGACTTACGGGGTGTTCCTAAAGTCTGGACACATAGGCAAAAATGCTTATTTTCAAGAAATGAAATGAATGAAATTTTCAACATTTTATTTAATTGGAATATTGACAAATAACACCTTCGACATGATTTCCATCATTTGTGATGCAAAGGTTGATGCGCTTTGCAAGATTCACGTGAACTCGATGCAATAACTCCACCTTTCCTATGTGTCCAGACTTTAGAAACACTCTGTAGGATTTCATCAGGATAGAGAACTCGGTAACTCAATGTTTAAACAGCTGCCTAGAGTACCAAGAAGTGATGCGACCCCGGCCTGGAACCCAGGTCTTTCTGAATCCAAGGCTGCAGCTCTTTATACCCTAAGGCAGTGCCTCCGGGTAAATAACAATTAAATTACTTTTAAAAATAAAAAGAAACGGAGAAGGGACCGCCAGGTGCCAAAGCACCGGAGCCAGGCCCAACAGCGGCCGAGGCCAATCCACTGAAAGCCGGCAGCTGCTCCACAGAACCCCAATACCGGATCCCGGATCCCGGAACCCTGTGGGTCACCGCCCCCCACTTCCCCCCGCCTCCGCTCCCGCTAGGTGCGAGCACTGCCTCCTGGGAATCGTAGTCTCGGCGCCCTCACCTCTCTCTCCTTCGCTTTTTGTTCTTGCTTCTGGGCTCGCAGCGTCTCCGCTAGCTGCTGAGCACTCGAAGGCCGAACCGCGGCAGAAGCAGAACACAGGCATTTAGCCACGAGGAAGAAGTGCCGCCCCCAAACGCGGCCGGTATTACAGGCCGAGAGACTCAGCACACTCCTCGCGGACGCCGCCATTTTACCCGTCAAGAAGGGCGCGGGGGAAGGGAACTAAGGCTACTATAGGCGGTGTTGGGGTTGTGCGGGGGTATGAAGGGGAGGCTCCAGAGGGTCACGTGAGAAAGAATGAGGCGGGTGGTGGGTGGAGCCGACCCGGTGGCCGGTCTGTCACGTGGGACCGCCCGGCGCTCAGTGCGGCTGCGCGGGCCGGTAGCAGCAGCTGGAGAACGGCGGCGGCGGCGGCGGCGGCGGCAGCAGGCTGACGGGCGGACTTAGGCGACTCGGGTGAGTCGGTTTTGGGGACTGGCAGGGAAAGTGCGCCGGTGGCCGCCTCAGGCATCGCTCGCCCTCTGTGGTCCGGAGTTCCCATCCTCTGAGACTGCTTTCTCGGCACTACTTGTTGGGGGACAGCCCACTTGAAAACAGCTCCCCACCCCCGCTCCCTCCCTGGCGACCCTAGCCAACGTTCCTCGGGGACCCCTTCTCCCCCCCCCCCCCGGCGAGGGCGCCAGCCTGCGGACCCCTGAGGAACCGCAACCTCTCGGCACCGACCCTCCCGCCCACAGACGCTCGGTATCCCTTCGGAACCCTTTTCTGGGCTCCCAAACTCCCCACCCCTTTGTCTGTAACTGGGACTGCCCGAGGATGTCCCCAGTTTTCCTCCCAGATACCGGAGGGCCCCTTGAGTCGGGTCCGGGGTGCCAGCCCTGCCTTCCCTTCCCATGTCCTCTCCTCAGACCTCATTTCTTGGGTTTTTCTGCTTTTCCACCCCACAATCAAACAGGAAAACACACATCAACTGGTTCTCTGCTCTATATGAAGTGAACCTCACCTCCAAATTCTTGTCTCCCTCCTCCTGAAATCAGAGTATTCTTGATAGTCATACACAGGCACAACTTCCCCAAATAAACATAATTCCCAACCGCGCTGATAGATGGGCATAGATCATAGTATGGAGAAATGGAAGGGACCATTTAGTTCAATTCCCTTATTTTACGGGTGGTTAAACCGAAAGGTGAGTAACTGGTCACTGGTGTAGGTCCGGGAGACAACCCTTGGTACCCTGACTCCAGTCCAATTCTCTTTCCATGACACCACCCTGCTGTTGAGGTATTTTGTTTTTCTACTGCAAGAGGATCTTAAAATATCAGATAGTGGGAAAAAAAAATGTTATCAACTCCTAGGCCTTTACAGCAAAGGCATCGGGCTGGCAGATATAATAAGGGGAAATCCTGCATAGGGCAAAGAAGTTAAACCAGAAGCTTTTATGGTCCCTTCTAACTAGGACTCTGTGAAAATGTTGCTGTCCTTTCCTTCTTTTTAGCCCAAATATTGTCAAAACCGATTCAGTTTGTTCCATTGCTTTTGGAAAAAAAAAAAGGCAGATTGAAAAGTTTAGCAAGTTAGATAACCAGATGTACAATGTTTGTTTCTTGGTCTGAATAAGAAATGCTTAATTCCCCTGGGATGTCCATACGTGTTGACAGAAACTGAGTAGGTAACTTGAAAGCAACGTCTTCATTAAGAATAGTAAAAGAAATAGTACTTAGCACAGCGCCTACCACATAGTAGACACAATAAATGTTTTTTGATTGTTTGATATTACATTTTTTTTAATGTTAGTTTTGCTGAACATTTTGTTCCTTTAAAAATGTTTATATGGTTGTGTATGATGTTCTCCTAGCTCTGTTCCGCTCACTCAGCATTATATCGTGTAGGTTTTTCCAGGTTATTATGGTCCGTATCTTCCCGATTTGTTATAGCACAATAGTATTCCATTACCTTCATATACCGCAACTTGTTCAGCCATTCCCCAATTGATGGGCATCCCCTTGATTTCCAATTCTTTGCCACAAAGCTAATTAATAGAGTTGGAATTACAATTTCCTAACTCCTGGTCAAACATTTTTTTCCACTCCCTCTTGGTTGGGTTTGGTGAGGAACTTCCAAGAGTAAATATTTAGGTAGTTGGAAATATGGGACTGGAGCACTGGTGATTGTTTAGTATTGAAGATGTAGATTTGGAAGTAATTAGTCTGGAATTGATAAATAAAATAATCTTACTAGATGAGCTCTGCTAGATTAAAGGAAAGTCAGAGTACCAAGGACAGATCCTGAATTGAGTGGATCACTAGAAGAGGAGTTGGGAAGAAAAAGCTAGGTTGTTGGGTTTTTTTTTTTTTTGCCTCCCCCAAAAGAAGTAATATGAGATATTACCTTGACTTATCTAGGACAGGTAGACTTGCTCATGCTTCCCTCTTGGAGTAATTAGAAAAGGGATCTTAATGGAAGTGTAGTATAGGAGGTCATGGTAAGTAGCAAACAACAATGGGGAGAAGATGTGGTGTACAAGAGATGGACAGATCTTGATCCAGTCAGAGAAATAAGCAAAATTTAAATCCAAGTTTCTCTCTTTCCTCTCATTAACTCATTTATCCAACCACTTCTAACAGGCCAAATAAATAAATATGTAACAAAAAGGACCTTAGAGTCCTCATCTAGTTCAGGACCTCCCCCCCACCCCAAATTTTACAAATGGAGAAATCAAGATCCAGAGAGTGACTTGCCCATAGTTGCAGAGGAAGTAGTAAAAGGAAGAGCCAGAATTCAAATCCAAGTCCCAATATTCCAAAGACAGTGCTATTTCTACTGTACCACATTACTTCCCTGAGATCTGACTAACATTTTCTTTTGGATGGTTTACTTAAAAAAAAAAAAAAGTATCTGACATCTTAGATTTCTTGAGTACTCTTTGCTAATTTTCTTGACCAAGTGGAAATAGTAGTAAATAATGAGAAGAAAAGGCATAGATAAAATATATGTATTTTCTGTAAGGTTGTAGATGCATAGCTGGTTTGTAGATGCATAGCTGGTTTGACTTTGGGGGAAAGAGAAAGAGAGAAAGAGGAAGAAGTAGGGAGAAACAAAGATCATTTCCTTCCTTCCAGTGTTCCAACAAATTCTGCAGTTGTGAGAAAGTTAGGAAATGTGGTTAACTGAGAGATTATTCCATTTACTGACTTTGTCTAGACTTGGATTCCAGAATAACTAGTCAAAGTAGCCATATTTGATATATTATTTTGGAGAGACAAAACTCAGTTGTCTGTAGTTTGTTGTCTTTCTGGGCAAGAGCAGGAGGGAAAAATATTTTGGAACTATAGCAGCATCAGCACTGAAATCAGAGCTTTGGAATTGAAATTTATCACATTAGATTGGTATTTTAAAATTTTTTTCATTATGAAGTGATGGTTCTCTTTATTAAGTCCCTTTCCATCTCTATCCCAAACATGAAATGTCACTTTAACAGACACTGGGCTTTCCATGGCAGGAATGTAAAAGTTCAGTTCATATGTCATTTCTAGGTGTCAGAATTTGTGCTTAAGCTTCAGGTTGAGGTGCCTCAGAAGGGGGAAAAAAAAAGAGTTAATTCATTCTGGAGTAGGAGCTTTTAGGTCCTTAAATGATTTAAAATTTTTCATTTTAAAGTACTTTACTAGGAACATAGTCCAGCTTATTAGCAATGTATTATAATTAGCCAGTTACATTACATTCTCCCAAGTTCTCCCTCTTTACTTGAAGACAAATGATTTGGGTATGTAGCTGAACAGAATAGTAAAAAATTCATGCAAAAAAAATTGGTAGTGTCTTTTTTCACTTGTATCTGGGTTTTCTCTTTTAGACATTGTTGCCTCTTTTCCCTTCCTCGTTTATTTGTTTTACTTTATAATTTTCCACCTCTGTTGCCTAACCAATACATAAACAAATACCAGTTTCTTCCATTTTTTAGGGACTTTTTTCTGGTCTGCTTTCTCACATAGAGCTAATAATCCAGTAAACCAATAGTAAAACCAAAATCCCATAATAGTGGTATATTAGTACCACAAGTGGCGTAGATAGTACAGTGCTGTTGTAACATAGCTTATTACACAGATATGAACATATCGTGTTAAATCATGACCTTTAGAATATAACTGCAAAAAGTAAAAGCTTCATTTACTAGTTTATAACAATATTTCCCAGTTCATGCCAGAATTGAAGACATCTTCTTGGTGTGTCACAAATGTCTGGTCCAATCCAACAAGCATTTATTTAGCTCCTACTACGTACAAGATAATGTGTTAAGAACTAAAGCAGGTTTGCATAACTTGGAGCCTGCCAAAGGATTTCAGGCGGCCTTCAAAAAATGTAGAGGAAAACATGCTTTGTATGTAGAGGAAATCCTTTGGCATGCCACAAGCAGCCCATGGATGAGATAAAAATGAAATAATATTTGATCCTAAAATCAATAGGGAGCCACTGGAATTTTGAGTTAGGGAGTTTAGGAAAATTACTTTGGCAGCTATGTGGAGGATGGATTGGAAAGGGGATTGAGTCAGGGAGAACAAGAGACTATTCCTATCTGTAGTCCAGGCAAAAGGAGATGAGAGCCTGAAATTGGGTGGCTGTGTGAATAGAGAAAAGGAGACTGATGAAAAAAAAATGTTGTGTGTGTAGAAATCCAAGACATGACAACCGATTGGATATGTGGGAGGAGTAAAAGTGAGGTGTTGGCAGCTAGGTGGCACAGTGAATAACAGCCCTGAAGTCAGGAGGACCTAAGTTCAAATTTGGCATCATACCCTTGACACTTACTAGCTGTGTGACCCTGGGCCAGTCACTTAACCCCAATTACTGCCCCCCCCAAAAGTGAGGCCTTGGTTATAACACCATGATTGTAAACCTGGGTAACTGGAAGGATGGTGGCACCCTTGAAAGAAATAGAGAAATTTGGAAGAGGTATGGTGGATTTTGGTGGAGATCTAAAATGTAGGTCACACAGTCTGCATGCTGGCTTCTCCTATGAAGCTCACTTTGTTCCACCCAAAAAGAAAAGTGGGGAAGGGGAGGTTCCTACTTAGAGTCACTGTCCTGGAGTGTAGAGTCTGCCCTCCTAAAGGGGTGCAGCCACCAGGTGATCTGGAGAACTGTGAGCATTTTATTTTTCCCAGTAGCACCTGTGCAGCTTCTGTTTTGCTTATCTAGGTAGTGGTTAGGTTAAAATTGTGCTGAAGGAACTATGCCTGGCTTAGAGGGGAGACAGAAACTGTTAGGGGATAGAGTAGGTAAATTTAGTTATATGGGAAACAAGCCCCACATTTTGTCATCATAGGGAGAACAAGATGCCACCTGGTGGGAAGGATAACACCTTTTAGGGTGAAGTTATAGCCCCTACCTTAGTAGCCACTTTTCTAAGAGGGGGAGGTGAAGAGTGTATTCTTTGCAAAGACATGGAGATCTGGAGAGAGAGAGAGAGAAAGACAGAAAGACAGAAAGAAAGTAAGAAAGAAAGAGAGTGTAAAGTTGAGTAAAAGGCAGCAAGTAGGCCAGTTTGGCTGGAAGGTGGCATGTGTCAGGTGGGGTAATGTTCCCAGTGTCTGAAAAGGTAGTCTGGAGTTAAGATTGTGAAGGATTTTAAATACCAAGCTGAAGAGTTTGTATTTTATTCTAGAGACAGTGGGAAGCCCCCGAAGATTCTTGAGCTGAGGAGAGACTTTTTTTCAGACTTGTATTTTAGGAAGATTATTTTGTCATTGTGTGGAGGATGGATTTGAGAAGGGAGAGGAGACCGGAAGCTGGAAAGTCCAATTAGGAGGTTGTTGTATATTAGTCCATGTAAGAAGTGATGAAGGGTAATTTAAAGCATTTATGCTTATGTAAATACATGTTGAAGGTTAGATTTCCTTGGATACCCAAGGAGAGAGTTCTGTGCCCTCTTACCTTATGCTAGTTCCAAATATACAAGACTTTTAATATCCCTTGACACAGGGTCTACAGTATTTATCTTTGAAGAAACTTTAAAAAGCAGCTTCAAGAGACTTTTTTTTTTTGACACTTAACTATTTTCCTCCACCCTTAGCAATCTAACTCCTTAGAGAATCTTAGATGATTTACCAAGTTGCACAGAATCTGGAATTCTAGGAAAAGAGGAGTGGGGTTATTATAAACTGTTCAGCTAAAGTATACCCCAAATAAAACAGTACAGCTATATCTGAAACTAATCATATGCTTGTGAAGCTTGAAACCTTCCATCTATATACAATATTTATTCAATTAAACTTTGCCCAAGTAGTCTTCAGATTACAAAGAAATTGGTACACTGTGATACTGTGGAAAAATCAGTGGGCCTGACCAAGGGAATCCCAGCTCTGATGCTTGCTACCTCTGTGACCTAGGGTAAATCATTTAACCTTTATAGGCCTCAGTTTTCTCCTCTGTTAAATTAAAGAGAGTGGGATAGATGTCTTCTGAAGTCTCTTATAGCTTTGCCCTTTCATTCTATGATCTATATATTTTTAAGTATAATTATGAGAGGAGGCAGACCTGCAATTTCCTTGGGGTTCAGGGAAGCTGTGGATATGAAAGCATCCTGTACAGATGTATATCTGCAACTTGCAGTCTTCGAGGGGGAAGGAGAGGAGGAAGTACCGCAGTGGATGTGGAGCTAAGTGACTTGCCCAAGGTCATATACCTAGTAAGAGGTCAGAGTCAGGGCTTGAACCAGTATCCCTGTCTCCACTCCCCCTACTCCAAGGCTGTCCTCTGCTGCCTCATCCTGCCTTTCATTTTGCAATTACAATAATGTAAGTGGGTTTTTACTGAAATAGTTATTTTTGTTTGCTTATGTAATATTATGCGTTTGCTAATATTTTAATTTGGGGGTTATTTAAACTTGTCACCCTCTTCATTCTTTTTCCTCCTTAATCTTTAGAGCAGCAGTTCCTAACTTGAGATCCTCAGACTTTTAAAAATATTTTGATAATTGTGATTTTGTAATTAATATTTGTAATTTTATTAATTAATATAGTTGGTTTCCTTTGTTCAGCATCTAGATGCAGTTGATAGATTGATGGACTTGGAGTTCAAAAGACCTGAGTTCAAATGCTGCCTCAGACAATTACTAACTGTGTGGCCCTCGGAAAGTCATTCAACCTCTGTTTCAAGTTTCTTCATTTTTAAAATAAGGATAGTAATAATATATTGTTGTGAGGACCAAATGAGATAATATACTTAAAATGTAAAATCATTATGTAAATGCTAGCTTTTTTGAGGCATCTAGATGCGGTGGATAGAGCATTGAAAATCTGGAGTCAGGACCTGAGTTTAAATCCTGCTTCAAACATAAACTAGCTGGGTGACCTCCCTCAGCTTCAGATTCCTCATCTATAAAATGGGGCAATAACAGCACCTGCCTCACAGGGTTGTTGTGAGGATAATATATGTAAAATACTTTGTGAACCTTTAAGTGCTACATAAATGCAAGCCATCATCATCATTAATTATTTTGTGCATTTAAAAAACTTACTCTGAGAAGGGATTCATAGGCTTCATCAGACTAACAAAAGGATTCCTGACACAGAATAGGTTAAGAACACCTGCTTTAGAGAAAGGCTCTGAGTTTTTTCTCTTAAGTAGTTAGGGAAACACAATCATTGAATCACGAAGTTGGACCACAAAGGTTTCTGAGTATTGGGGGTAGCCAGAGGGATTGGTATTGCAGGATACTACCTGTGCCAGTTTCATGATTCTATAACCCTGAGACATTCTGGCTGGGTTATTGTGAAGATGAATGCCTCAGCAATAACAGCATACCTCATCGATGGACTATGTAACAGAATGAAGACTGTGGGAAAACACTGAGCTTAACCTTATGTCATCATTAAAAAGGGATTTTTCTATGTGGTAGAAAACTTTTCTTCAGGAAAGGTAAGGAGTGGGTCATTTTAATTCAAAGTGTAGATTTCTCTTCCAGAATATTTCTATTCTTTCATCTCCCTGTGCCTCACTTTTCTTATACCTATTCTATGTCTTTACCTCATCTAGTAATTCCATCGCTATTGCTCTGGCCTGACTTTCCTACATCTGCAGGACAAAGTTAACCAGTTAAACTATAAATTTTCTTCTGCCCTCTGAATACTTTGTTATGTTCTCTTTTCACTACTAATTCCTTGCCAAACACCAGCCTGGGTCACTCCCACCATCCACTTTTTCTACTCCTACTTAAGTGCTGCTGAATACCCCTGAAGGAAATCACACAGCCGGGCTGACGATAACAATGACAAAAACAAAGAAATTAAAGACATAAAGATAGGTAAAAGATGAGAAATAACTCTCTTTCCTGATGACAGGTAAAAGATGAGATTAAACTGTTTCATGATGAAGTGATGATCTACTTAGAAAATCCTAGGGAATCAGGAAACTAATTGACACAATAGCTTCAGCAGAGTTTCAGGCTACAAAATAAGCCCACACAAATCAACAGCATTTCTGCATAATAATGAGTCCAGGAGGCAAAAATAGAAGTGGAAATCTCATTCAAAATAACTACAAATGCATAATCTACCAAAGCACACTTAATAATTTGTATAGATTTGGTTATAAAATGCTACCTAAATTTTTGAAAAGAGCTTAGATAGCTGAAGGAATGTTGTTTTTTGTCCTTTGCTTTTGAAGAAGACCATGATATTAGGGAGGTGATTGCCATGACATGCAAGTGAATTGGATTTAAATGAGGGAGGGTTGTGCAGAATCACCAGCCTCACTTTCTCCTCCGGAGCTATCTGGGTCCAGTGGTAAGATATAGATCAGGATGACTGGAGATTGCCCTGATATAGTGGCAACACCCTGGCCTTTTCAAGCTAAGGTCTGCAACAGGTCAATTCGACTGCAGCAATGCCCATTCAATGATTAAGGCTAGGAAAGAAATGAGGCAGAGAATGGCCTCTTTACCTAGTCCAAAAAAAAAAATCAGTCTGAGAGGGGAACATCCTCAGGCTTTCTGGCCAAAACAGAAACAACTGCTATGCTTAGGTTGTCCCAATATAATTAATACAATTAAAATGACAATTCCACCAAAGTTAACTTACAGACTTAATCTTATACTAATTAAAAAATTATCCAATTCAAACTGGCCCTTTCTGTTGTATGGCAGTCTTCTTATTCTCTCCTAACTGGCTTATCCCATCCCACACAACAGCTGTTCCAAACCTCTTCTCTCCTCAAAACTCCCATACCACCCCCTCCTTCTTTGCAGAGAATGAACCTTGACTCCTAACTACTGAGAAAATATGGGTTACCTCTTAGGAGCTCCCTTTTCTCTCCCATTCCCTAACTGGCTCTCATACCTTGATTCCTCTACATGGTGCTACAGTCTCTGATGAAGGCTAGTCCTACTTCTCTCTTTTCACTTCCCACCTCTTCCATCTTTTTCAGGAGCTTGCCCTTTCAATCAGCCTCTCATTTCTCATCCCTATTTCATATTCTCGGCTTCCTACAGACACACTCAGGAGTCCCAGATCCATACAAAAAAACCCAAAACTTCACTTGAATGGAATGAGTAATAAAATTGTGGTATGTGAATGTAACAAAATATCATTATGCTATGAGAAACAGTGGATATGAGGAATTCAGAGAATGTAGGAGTACTTATAAAGTGATTTAAAGCAAACAGAACCAGGAAAATATGATATACAATGACCACAACAGCAACATAAATGGAAAGAACAGCGTGGTGATGTCATTTGAAATAACACAGGGTAATTGTAAAGACCAAACTTGGTCCCTGAGAAGAGATGAGAAAATGCACCTCCATCTTGTCATTAAGATAGACTGTGGAGTACTACATATGCTGCCAAACACAGTCCATGTGTTGGTTGGTTTTGTTCTGCTGTTTTGTTGTTGTTTCTTTTTTTATTTTATGGATAACTCCCAGGCTAGCTAGGAAGAGGAGAGAAAAAGAAATATATTGGAAGATGCTATAAAAGCAATAGGCATCAATAACCTTTTTATGAAGGAGAAAAAAATCTTTCACTTGACCCTTATGCCCTGTTAAGCCACTCACGTCACACTTTTTTTTTTTTCCACTGCCAGTATCCTGGAAGAAGCTCTCTATACTCTAGAAGAAGCTTCTTCTAGGAGGCAGCTAGATGGCACAATAGTTAGACTGCAGGACCTGGAATCGGTAAGGCCCGAGTTCAGATTCTACCTCAGACATTTGCTATCTATGTGAACTAAGTCACTTGACCACTCTTACCTTCAGTTTCCTCATCTATAAAATGGGGATAATAATAGTACTACCTACTTAACAGGTTTGTGAGGATCGAATGAGGTAATATTTATGAAGCTCTTTGTAAATCTTAAAGAGTCGTATCAATGCTAGCTGCTATTATCACTGTCGTCATCATTGTTGTCTTCTCTCCCTTACATCTTTCTAACTTAACAGTCCCTTGCAGTCTGGTTTCTAACTTGGAAACCTCTCTCCAAGGTTACCACTAGTTTCTGAAGTAATAAATCTGATGGCCCTTACACAGTTTTCATCCCTCTTGACCTCTCTGCAGTTTTTTACATCATTGGCTACTATTTCTTCCTATATTCTCTGTCCTCCCTTGATTTTATGATACTGACTTGGAGTGGTTGGGTTTTTTCCCCAGCCTTTCTGGTTATTTCTATTCTCTCTCTCACTTTTGCTGGATCATTAATTATCTCCTCCTCCCTAACCATGAGGGTCCTCCAGTACTCTATCTTGGGCCCTCTTCCCTTTGCTCTTAATACCTTCTCTCTGGTCTCATCAGCTCCCATGGATTGTCATCTCTGTGCAGATGATCCTTAAATCTATATATACACAACCCTAATCTGTATCACTAATACCAATCCTGCTTTGCCAGTTTACTAGTGTCTATCTATACTGGATGCCCCAATCAGTGCTACAAACTCAACATATCCAAAGTAGATATCATCTGCTTTTTCTCTAAACTTGAACTTCTTCCAAACTTACTTGTTGCTGTTGAGGCCACCACCAATTTTCCAATCACTTTTTGTAATTTTAGTGTTAGCCTTGTTTTTTCCTTCATCACCTACATTCATTAAGTTGTCAAGACTTGTGAAATATACCTCCTCCATAGCATCTCTCCCCTTCTCTTCATTCATATAACCACTACCTTAAGCTATGTCCTCATCGTGCCTTGAATGGAATAATTATTATTATAGCAGCTAGGATTTATATAGCACTTTTAAAGTTTGCAAAGAACTTTATAAATACGTTATTTTACTGTCACAACAACCCTATTATTGTCTATATTTTATGGATGAAGAAACTGAGGCTCAGAGGGGTTAAGTGACTTCCCAAGGCTTTTCTGGCCATTTGTATTTTGATGTCAAGTCATACTGATTTTTGCTAATAGTTTGTTAGTTATATGCAGTGGCTATATATGCCCACTCTGCTTCTTTCCATTGCCTTTGAGTATGGGACTTAGGATTCTTTAGAGATTGTCAAATTTTATCATTCATAACTATACAGAATTACCAGAAGAATACTAGTGTTTAAAGATGGCTTTTTATTTCAATGAGAAGGTTGGAGCCATTGAAATCACTGTAATTTCCCAAGTGCAGTCCAGCCTACTCTCTTTCTCTTATTCAGTTATAAGCCCAGGTCACCACTGTCTACAGCATCTGTACAAAATATATGTATTGATGAGCTAGCTCTATCAAGAAGCAACATAGCACAGTAGAGCTAGACTTTCAGTCAAATCTTGACTTTGAGTCTACTTAATGTCTTTTTTAGCTGTGTTTCCATGGACAGGTCACTTAATTAGCTTCTTAGTCTTTTTCCTTGCCTTGGTTTACAGGGTTGGCTTTGCGTTAAGCAAAGCAATATATAAATATGAGTTATTATTAACTGCATATTGTATTATGAAATAGGCATTTTTCATCCACTTGACTTTTTTTTTATAAATAGTTACAGTAAAGTCTTTGATTATAGTTCTTATTTAGTAGACATTCTAGTGTTGCAGGGTTTGATGTAAGCAGTAGTGTCATCTACAGACAGAAGCATTTGGAGGATCTTACCATTTGGGGAATCACTTGCATTTGGATTCACTGTAGGACATCTGTAAAAGTGTCAAATACCTTTAGGAAGCATATATTTTCCTGATTTTATGACTTGTTTATTATGCTTTGCTGAGGAGACAGAGGTCATGGGACAGAGTTCTCTGTTATTATATCTATTAAATAATCTTTCGTGATTTTGACTTAAGCTTGCAAAACACCTTGACAGAAAACCTTTGAGGCTGCCTTTTGCTCTGCCAAACCAAATATTTTTTTTCATAGCCAGCAAAAAAATAAGCACAATGAAATTTTTATGTTTTGTGCCTTTTAAATGTACAGTGTAAAGATATAGTCTACTATAGAATGTCATTTGCAAAAACCTACCTGTTCCCTTGTCATATTTTAATCAGGGTTGCCCTCTGTATGTCAGTTATTCTCGTGAGTAATTGGCCACTAGATAGAGCAATGGATAGAGAACTAGATCTGTGTTCAGATCTAGCCTCAGATACTGGTATCCCTAAGCAAGTCACTTAACCACTGTCTCCTTAAGTTTCCTCCCCTGTAAAATGGGGATAATAATAGCATCTACCTCCCAGGGTTATTGTAAGGATAAAATGAGAGTGCTTAGCATAGTGCCTGGCACATAGTAAACACTATATAAATGTTAGCTGTCATCATCATCATTTTCATGAAGATTTCATACAAATGAAAAAGACATAGAGATCTGTAGTTATTGGCATTCTTGGTTGACTTTTTTAAAAAGCTTACATCTGAGTGTTTTTCCCTAGTGTTTTTTCTTTTTTTTCTCTTTCAAATATCTTGAGAATCATTCCCTCAAACTCTTTAAAATTGTTACCTCCAACACAGACTTTGTATATACTGCTCTAGTCCATCTTCATCCAACACAAAGCCTCAATTCAAGAATTAAAGCTAGAGAAAAAAATAATAACGAATAATAAAAATAGCTGGCATTTATGTAGTACTTTAAGGTATACAAGTAGCTTTACAAATATTCTCATGTTATTCCTGTGAAATAAGTTTTATTGTTATCTCCATTTTACACATGAGGATACTGAGGCAGACAAAGGTTAAGTATCTTGAAAACACCTAATTGTTATAAAGTTTTTTTTGTAGTTCCAAAGAACTCCTAAGAGAAAGAAAAAATTATAATGTAGCAACTGCAAGCAGTGACTCAAAGGGAAAAAATGAATTTTCTATAAGGATTACATGGATGTAATGGATGCCTAGGAGAAATGAAACAACAAATTGGAAAATGAAATAAAAGCTCCGAAAGAAAGAATTGGGAGAATAGAAAACCTAAAAGAGGAAGTGGTAAGCCTTACTCAAGTAATGAACTCTCTGAGAACAGCAGACCATTAGAAATCAATGTCTGCCTGAGGCAGCAAGAAAGAGTAGAACAAAATCAAAAGATTAAAAAAGGAAACTGATATTTTTTTAAAAGTAGCCTGAAAAATAGATTGAGAGATAAATTAAGACTTATCTGAAAAACACATTAAAAGAAAAAGTCTGATAATTATAACTTCAAGAAATAATCATTAAAACTGCCAAGATCTATTAGAACCAAAGGGCAGAGTAAAACTAGAAAGAATCCTCTTTCTTCTGAAAAGCCCAAAAGGAAAAGTCCCAAGAATTATCATAAGCAAAATCTAGGGCTTCTATGCAGAAAAATTAGCTTCAACATCTGGAAAAGAGTTGAAAAACCAAGGAACCACAGTCACAATCACACAAGCCCTAGCAGTTTCTCCAATAAATGAGAACGATTCTTAGACTACAGTTATTTCAAAAGGCAAAAGAAACAGGCTTACGGCAATAGCTAGGATTTATATAACACTTTGAGGTTTGCAAAGTGCTTTACAAATGTCTCATTTGATCCTCACAACAATCATGTGCTATCCCCATTTTACAGATAAGGAAATTGAGGCTAAGAGAGCTTGATTTACTTGCCCAAAGCCACACAACCAGGAAACGAGTATAATCCTACTGGGAAAAACATCAACATCTTTAAGAGCACTATTAAGCATTTCTGATTTAAGACCAGAGCTGAGTAGGAACTTTGAAATAAATTCACAAATCATGGCACTTTGTAATTTCGAAGAGATTTCCACATGCATAAGTATCATTTGATCCTTATAATAAGTCTGGTAGGCAGCAGATTTTATCCCATTTCTCAAATGAGGAAAGAGCTTCAGTTACCTAAATAAGTTATTATTGATGTGATATTAAAATTATAACAGCCAGTTGAAGGCACTTTAATGTAAGAAAGAGAATTCAGACTGGAGGGAAGATAAGAATCCTAGATAATAAATAAAGCAAAACTGAGATGATGCTAATCCTTTGTTTCCTAAGTAATTGGGCTGAGGCCAGAGGACCACAGTCAAGATCTCTATAGAAAAATCAAGAAAGTACTTGCAACAGATACTGCCTAAGAAATATGAATCTCGGTATTTTCTGTTTTCTAAAAAAAGTTTGATCATTCAGTTATGTTATAGCTACTCTGCTGGCATTAATAATTTAATTAAAATCACTTCTACTAAACTATTAGGAATTTTTAGAAAGCCATATGAGTTTCGAGTCTACTTGGCTGATCCTTATGAACTGAATAACTATTGTTTAAAGTAGTAAATGACTAGGGCAGCTAGGTGGCGCAGTGAGTAGAGCACTGGTTCTGGAGTCAGGAGGACCTGAATTCAAATTTGGCCTCAGAAACTTGATGCACTTAACCAGCTGTGTGACCTTGGGCAAGTCACTTAACCCCCTCAAAAAAAAAAAAGTAAATAACCAAGGTCTTTCTATTTAGTCCTTTTATATACAGACAAAAATATCATCTCATATCCCTACCGTATTGAGCATACTGAACGGAGACTTCACATTTAGAGTACCAAATTGATGTTTTTTAATGGTCAACAACTGTATGACTTTAGGACTCTTTTCCTGCTTCTCTACCACAGTCACTGCTGAATCAAAAAGGGGCCAAGGACATTTTTTTATTTTTCTTTGTTTCATGAGTTTCATGTCCTAAAGAATTCATCATCAGGTAACCAGCTTACTGGTAACATGCTTCTGTGATTAACTAGATTGGGTCTTGGAAAACAGACTATATCTGTTACAGCTGACATACTTAAAACCTTTCCAGCATGGTATACCTCACAGAGCTTATGCTCTCCTGGCACAGCTTACAAGAATCCAGCATAACCTCCATACCATTATTGGAGGAAGATTTTGTGGAGAGCTGTGGTCATTACAAAGTACAATTTATAAAAAGACCACTGTGAAAATAATTGTAGCTTATTCACCAACATTGGTTTTTTAAGATGAATTGGCAGAGAAATTCTATGAAGAACTCAGTAAGACTTTCCCGAGCAAATCAACATAAACTCTGACACTTGATGACTTTTTTTGTAAATAGTATTTTTACTTTTTCCAATTGCATGTAAAATAGTTTTCAATATTCATTTTTAATAAGATTTTGAGTTCCAAATTTTTCACCCTTCCTTCCCTCCACCCTTCCAAAGATGGCAAGCAATCTGATAGAGGTTATACACATGTGTGCAACTATCTTAAACATTGTCCTATCTAGTTCCTTCAATTTTTTTTTCTTCTCTTATTCCTAAAGCTAACATTTCTAGTATAGTATTGAATAATAATGGGGATAATGGGCATACTTGCTTCACCCTGATTGGGAAGGCTTCTAGCTTATTCCCATTACATATAATGCTTGGTTTTAGATAGCTACTACTTAACATTTTAAAGAAAGCTCCATTTATTCCTATGTTTGCTAGTGTTTTTCTTTTTTTCATATTTTATTATTTAATATTTTTAGTTTTCAACATTAATTTCCACAAGATTTTGAGTTACAAATTTTTTCCCCATTTCTACCCTCCCCCCCACTCCAAGATGGCATATATTCTGATTGCCCCGTTCCCCAGTCAGTCCTCCCTTCTGTTGCCCCACTCCCCCTCCCCCGAGCCCCCTTTCCCCTTATTTACTTGTAGCGCGAGATAGATTTCTTTTTTTTTCTTTTTTTTTATTATTATAATTTTCTTTTAATTTATTTTTGGCATGTTTGGTTTTCAGCATTGATTTTCACAGGCGTTTGAATTACAAATTTTCTCCCC
>CM053622.1:680978875-680999417 GCA_028646595.1 Phalanger gymnotis | reverse complement strand
ACTATATTTTGCTTCTTCCTAACCTATCCCCCTTTATTGAATATATTTATTGAATATTATTGAGATAATTTACCCCATTCTATCTTTCCCTTTCTCCCTCTCTCAATATATTCCTCTCTCACCCCTTCGATTTATTTCATTTTTTCAGATATCGTCCCTTCATATTCAACTCATCCTGCGCCCTCTATCTATATTCCCTTTAACTCCCCTAATACTGAGAGGTCTCATGAATTGCACACATCATCTTTCCATGAAGGAATGTAAACAAAACAGTTCAACTTTAGTAAGTCCCTCATGATTTCTCTTTCTTGTTTACCTTTCCATGCTTCTCTTGATTCTTGTGTTTGAAAGTCAAATTTTCTATTCAGCTCTGGTTTCTCATTGAGAAAGCTTGAAAGTCCTCTATTTTATTGAAAAAATACATATTTTGCCATGGAGCATTATACTCAGTTTTGCTGGGTAGGTGATTCTTGGTTTGAATCCTAGGTCCTTTGCTCCCTTAATGTAGAAGCTGTAGATCTTGTGTTATCCTGATTGGGTTTCCACAATACTCAAATGGCTGCTTGCAGTATTTTCTCCTTGACCTGGGAACTCTGGAATTTGGCAACAATATTCCTAGGAGATTTCTTTTTGGGATCTTTCGAGAGGCAATCAGTGACTTCTTTCTATTTCTATTTTACCCTCTGGCTCTAGAATATCAGGGCAGTTCTCCTTGATAATTTCTTGAAAGATGATATTTAGGCTCTTTTTTTGATCATGGCTTTCAGGTAGTCCAATAATTTTTAAATTATCTCTCCTGGATCTATTTTCCCAGTCAGTGGTTTTTCCAATGAGATATTTCACATTGTCTTCCATTTTTTCATTCCTTTGGTTCTGTTTATAATATCTTGATTTCTCATCAAGTCACTAGCTTCCACTTGCTCCAATCTAATTTTTAAGGTGGTATCTTCTTCAGTGGTCTTTGGGACCTCCTTTTCCTTTTGGCTAATTGTGTCTTTCAAGGCATTCTTCTCCTCATTGGCTTTTTGGAGTTCTTTTGCTGTCTGAGTTAGTCTATTTTTTAAGGTGTTAATTTCTTCAGTATTTTTTGGAGGTCTCCTTTAGCCAGTCATTGACTTGTTTTTCATGATTTTCTTGCATCTCTCTCATTTCTCTTCCCAATTTTTCCTCTTACTTGCTTTTCCAAATCCTTTTGAACTCTTCCATGGCCTGAGACCAATTCATATTTTTCTTAGAATCTTTTGATGTAGGCTCTTTGACTCTGTTTACTTCTTCTGGCTGTATGTTTTAATCTTCTTTGTCACCAAAAAAAAAAAAAAAAAGATTCTAGAGTGTGAGTCTGAGTCTGCATCTTTTTTTTGGTTGCCTGTTCATGTTCCCAGCCAACTATCTGACCCTTGAACTTTTTGTCAGGGTATGGCTGCTTGTAGAGAGAGCTTTGTCCCAAGCTTTAGGGGCTGTGCTGCTATTTTCAGAGCTACTTCTATACAGCAAGCTCTGCTACAGCAGTGCTCCTTCTCCCGTAAAAAGCACCAACCAGGACCGTGACCCAGATCCAAATAGGCTCTGCACTCCCACTCTGATTGGCCGCTTAATTCCTCCCACCAGGTGGGCCTGGGACCCAAAGCAATTGCAGCTGCACCATCTCCACCACCATCCAGAACTGGGGCTGACCGCACACTCCTCTCACTCTCATCTAACAGTTTTTCCACTAACCTGCTCTGTTTTCTTTTGGCGTTTTTGAGTTGAGAAATCTGGTAACTGCCACAGCTCAATGATTCAGGGCACTATGGCCTGTTCTGCCGGGCTCCTGGTCTGGTTGGTCCTGGCGCAGCCCACTCTGGGCTGTGCTCTGCTTCATGCCCAGCTCCATGCAATAGACCCCTCTCAGTGATCATCCAGGCTGTTCTGGGCTGGAGTCCTGCTTCCCTTTGCTATTTCGTGGGTTCTGCAGCTCTAGAATTTGTTCGGAGCCATTTTTTACAAGTGTTTGGAGGGACCTGGGGGAGAGCTTAAGCAAGTCCCTGCTTTCCAGGCACCATCTTTGCTCTGCCCCTTCCCCTAATTTTAATGTATGTTTTTAGGAATAGAATTCCTTCCTCTCTCCCCAGATTACTTTAGCTGTGACCACGAAATTTTGGCATGTTGTTTCATCATCATCTTCTTTCACATAATTAATGTTTCTAAGATTTATTCTTGGACTTGGACAATTACTTAGGATTTCACTGTTAAGTCACCATTTGGATCTGAATCTCTTTTATGCAGCCTGACCTAGTTATTATTTTTATTGTGTTATGGTTTGTAAAGGATATATTTACTCCTTCTTCTTTTTCACATTTATTAACAACACTTTTGCTCTAATACATGGTCAATTTTTGTAAACTGTGGTAGTGCTGAAAAAAAGGGGATATTTTTAGCAGTCCCATTTAGAAGACAGTGTTAATTTTTTAGCTGTAGTTTCTCCAACAATTTATTCAATGTCATTTTTTTCCCTTCTAGTTATCTTTGTTAGATTTATCCAAAATTGAGAGGGACATTAAACTCTCCTACCATTATTATATTAATAATGTCTTGCCTTCTGATAATTTGGTTAATTTTTCCTTTATGAACATAGATGCTAAGGCACTTGCAGTATAATTTTATTACTGTTATTGCTTTGCTATGGTTTCTTTCAATATAATAATATAGTTTCCTTGTTTATCCCTTTTTGTGTTTTGAATGTTTGCTTTTGATTTGCATGATGGCATGATCACAACATCTACTTTTCTGGATTCACCTGATAGTGAACTAGCATAGCAAATCTAGTTTCAGCTCTTTATTTTTTCTCTGCACATCTTTTTTTTTAAGTGTGTGTCTTATAAGCAACAGATTATGTGGTCTTCTTTTCTTATCCAATCTTTCACTCTTCTTCATTTTATTGGATTGTTTAATTTATTCCCACTTAAAATTATGAGTTAGGTTTATATTTTCCTCCATTTATCTCAAATTATTTAATGAGGATTTTTTCCTTCTATTTTGATTCAGTTACTTTAGTGTGATCTACTTCAAGGCAACCCTATTTAAACTGGTTCTTTCTCCCTCACTCTGAAGCACTCCTCTCCCTTGCCCTGCCCCATTTATCACCCCCTTCCATAGCTTTGGAGTTTTGCAAAATATATTAATTCCTTTTTTCTTTCTTCCTAGTGACTAGTTACCTAATTATCCTTTGTTTTTTTCTTGGTTAAGTAGTTAAGTAAAAGCCCCTTCCAACTTGTTTTATTAGTTTGGTATTTCATTTTCTGTACCTTTATCTGAAAAAGTTTTCTTTTCTTCTTTGTCTTACTTCTCGTCCCTTTCTGTCTATCCTAGACTTTTATTCTTTGATTCAGGGTCCTTATGCTTTTTTATTTTTTCTTTATCCTCTGTATTCCTTATAGAATTGAAGGCTCTAAGGTACTTATTTTGAGATTTCTCCTCTAAAGGTTCTGTTAGTCACTTAATTTCCCTAGCCTCCTTTCATTGTTGTGTCTCACTCTCAAAAAGACAGAGAGGACAGAAGTATTTCCATAGAAATTTTGATGGAAATTTTCTTATGTCCCTTACTGTATAGATCATTTGACTTTCAAACACAGGAGTCAAGAGAAGCATGAAAAGGTAAACAAGAAAGGGAAATTATAAAGGCCTTACTAAAGTTGAACTGTTTTGTTTACATTCCTGCATGGAAAGTTGATGTGTGTAATTCATGAGACCTTTCTCAGTATTAGTGTAGTTGAAGGGAACATACATATATACTTACATCTATATGTATATACACACACACACACACACACACACACACACACACACACACATATAGACAGATGATATCTAAAAAAGTAAAATTAAATTAAGGGATGAGAGAGGAATATATTGAGAGAGAGAGAAAGGGAGAGATAGAATGGGGTAAATTATCTCACATAAAAGTGGCAAGAAAAGTAGTTCTGTTGGAAGGGAAGAGGGGGCAGATGAGGGGGAATGAGTGAATCTTGCTCTAATTGGATTTGACTTGGGGAGGAAATAACATATATACTCGATTGGGTATCTTACCCCACAGGAAAGCTGGTGGAAGGGGATAAAGGGAGGATGATACAAGGGAGGGCAGATTGGGGGAAGAGGTAATCAAAAGCAAACACTTTTGAAAAGGGACAGGGTTAAGGGAGAAAACTCAATTAAGGGAGATAGGATAGGATGGAATGAAATATAGTCTTTCACAACATGAGTATTGTGGAAGTGTTTTACATAAAGATGTGTGGCCTATGTTGAATTGCTTGCCTTCTTAGGGAGGGTAGGTGGGGAGGGAAGAGGGGAGAGAATTTGGAACTCAAAGTTTTAAAATCAGAGGCTCAAAAGAAAAAGTTGTTTTTGCATGCAACTGAGGAAAAAGATATATAGGGAATGGGGTACAGAAATCTATCCTGCCCTACAAGAAAGTAAGAGGAAAGGGGATGGGGGGAAGTGGGGCGACAGAAAGGAGGACTGACTGGGGAACAGAGCAATCGGAATATATGCCATCTTGGAATGGGGGGAAGGGTAGAAATGGGGAGAAAATTTGTAACTCAAAATCTTGTGGAAATTAATGTTGAAAACTAAAATATTAAATAAATAATAAAATATTTTTTTAAAAAAGAATTGTTGGACTACCTGAAAGTTATGATGAAAAAAGTGTCTAGACACTATACTTCAAGAAATTAAGGAAAATTGCCCCTAAAGTTTTAGAACATGAAACTAAAACAGATATGGAAAAAAATACACCAATCACCAACTGAAACAGATCCCAAGATGAAAACTTATTGGAACTTATTGCTAAGTTTTGAAGATCCCAGGTCAAGGAAAAAATATTACAAGCAACTAGAAAGAAACTATTTAAATACTGTGGAGCTAGAGTCAGGATAACACAAGATTTAGCAGCCGATACATTAAAATACTGAAGGGATGGAAGGCAGGCAGCACAGGAACCTTATCTTCATCAGAACTGGGTTAAAGAGGAAATAACATATACATCTAGAAGGGAACAAAAATCTTAACTTACAGAGAAATAGGAGGGTAACAGGATAGGATAAGAAAGGCACTCTTAGAAGGGTTTACAGATCTAGACAGATCTAGAAATAGGAGCATAAGGGGACAGGATAATGGAACGAATCTTATAAGGACATGTAGATTAAAGAATAGGAAGGAAAAGAGAAAGGATAAGGGAGGGATTCTCAGAAGGAGTACGAATTAGGGAGGCAGTGGTCAGAAATAAATTAGAAATCTGAGGAGGGATACAGTAAAAAGAGAAGGAGAGAAGGATGAAAGTCAGAAAAAAACAGGATGGAGGGAAAAACATAACTTTGAATGTGACAGAAACAAATAGCAGAATGGATTAAATACCAGAACCCAACAATATGTTGTTTACAAGAAATACATTTAAATCTGGAAAAACTTACATGAACTAATGCTGAGTGAAGTGAGCAGAAACAGAAGAACATTGTACATAGTAACAGCAACACTGTGGGATGATCATCTAACTGATTTAGTTAGCTCTTCTCAGCAATATGATGATCCAAGACAATTTCAAAAGACCCATGATGGAAAATCTATCTACACCCAGAGAAAGAACTATGGCATCTGAATGCAGATCAAAGCATACTATTTTTTCTCTTTTTTTCTTTCTAGTGGTTTTTTCCTTTTGTTCTTATTCTTCTTTCACAACATGACTAATATGAAAATATGTTTAATATGATTGTATATGTATAGTCTATATTAGATTGCATCGTGTCTGGGGAAGGGAGAAAGGAGGAAGGGGAAAAATTATAACTCAAAATATTATAAAAATCAAGGTTGAAAATGAAAAATAAACAAATTGTTTAAAAAAAATAAAAATTAAAAAAACATTTAAAAATGAGAGATAGATACAGAGTAAAAATAAAAGGTTGGAACAGAATTTATTTCCTTCAAAAAAAAAAAACAAAAGAAAAAAACAAAATAATTTATTTCCTTCAGCTGTTGCAAAAAAAAAAAAAGCAGTGGTAGATATCGCAATCTCAGACAAAATAAAGCTAAAATAGATTTAATTAAAAGAGATAAACAGGGAAACTACATTATGATAAAAGGAACCATACACAATGAAATAATATCAATACTAAATGTATATGTACCAAATGCTATAGTATCCAAACTTTCAAAGGAAAAGCTAAATGAATTACTGGTAGAAACAGATAGCAAAACTGTAATAGTGGGGGACTCTCAGTACCAGATAAATCTAACCAAAAAATTAACAAGGAAGGAGATGAATAGAATCTTATATAAGGTAGATCTGATAGATACCTTGAGAGAATTGAATGAGAATACCAAGGAATATAACTTTTTCTCAGTGGTATATGGTACCTTTACAAAAATTAACCATAAAAAAATTTATAGTTAGATGCAGAAAAATTAAATGCATCCTTTTTAGATCTTAATGCAATAAAAATTATATTTTATAAGGGACCATGGAAATCAGGATTAAAAATTAACTGAAGACTAAATATCTTAATCTTAAAGAAGGTGTAGGTTAAAGATTAAGTCACAGAAACGATCATCTTATTAAAGAGAATGATAATGAGATAACATACCAAAACCTATGGGATGCAGCAAAAGCAGTAATTAGAGGAATATTTCTATCTCTAAATGTTTATATCAATAAAATAGAGAAAGAGCAAACCAATGAATTGGGTATGCAATTAAAAAAAAAACTAGAAAAAGTACAGATTAAAAAAACGAGAAAAAGCACAGATTAAAAAAACGAGAAAAAGCACAAATTAAAAATCCCCGATTCAACACAGAATTGGAAATCCTAAAAATTAAAGGTAAGATTAAATGGTGAATATACCACTAATAAAGATGAAATCAGAGCAATTATTAGGAATTATTATGTCCAATTATTTGCCCATAAATTTAACAATTTAAGTGAAATGGAAGAATACTTACAAAAACATAAACTGCCTAGATCAGAGGTTCCCAAACTTATTTGGCCTACCGCCCCATTTCAAAAAAAAAAAAAATTACTCGACAGCCCTTGGAAATCTACCTCTTTAATGGTTTTTTTTAAAAATTGCATCATTTCAAAAAAAAAATTCTTTTTAAAAATGACACATCTTAAGTTTAATAATTTATTGTAAATTTGTGGGTTTTGTGTGTTTATTTGGAAAATAATGTAATCACTATGACTTTAACTCTGTTGCACAACAGATGAAACATGCTACAAATGGTTTTTCAAAATTTTCTTATTTTCTCTTCTTGTCTTATGCTTCCATCACCCCCTTAATTTTATTTAATGCCTCCCAATTGTGCCAGAGGCTACTACTGTGTACCCCGCCCCCATCATTCCAGTGTCCTCTAGGAAGTGGTACTACCTACTTTGAGAACCTATGGCCTAGATTAACAGAAGAAGAAAAAGAATATCTAAATAAACCTATCTCGAAAAAAAAGGAAATTTGAACAGGCCCTCAATGAGTTTCCTAAGAAAAAAGCCGCAGGACCAGATGGATTTACCAGTGAATTTTACCAAACTTTTAAAGATCAACTAATTCCAATATTAAATAAATTATTTAGAATAATATGCAAAGAAAGAGTCCTAACAAACCCCTTTTATAAGAAACAAATATGCTGCTGATACCTAAAACAGGAAGAGCAAAAACTGAAAGAAAAGTATAGACCGATTTCATTAATGAATATGGATGCAAAAATTCTAAAGAAAATACTTTCTAGGAAACTACAACAATATATCACAAAAAAATATACAACAACATATCATCACCTTGTTATCAAGTAAGATTTATCCAGGAATGAAGAGGTAGTTTAACACAAGGAAAACTATTAACATAATTGATTATATCAATAACAAAGGTAAAAAAATATGATTATATTAACACATGCAGAAAAAGCTTTTGACAAAATGTGGCATTCATTCCTATTAAAAACTCTTGAAAGCATAAGAATACATGGCTTTTTCATTAAAATGATAAGAAGCATCTACTAAAACCATCAGTAACCATTATTTGAAATAGGGATGTTAGAAGCCTTCCCAATAAGATCAGGGGTGAAACAATGATGTCCATTATCACCAATATTCTTCAATATTGTATTAGAAATGCTAGCAATAGCAATAAGAAAAAGAAACTAAAAGAATTAAAATGGGCAATGAAGTAATAAAACTATCTCTTTTTTGCAAGATGATTTGATGATATACTTAGAAAATCTTAAAGATTATAGTTACTACCAATAAAAGCTAGTTGAAACAATAATTTTAGCAAAGTAGCAGGATATAAAATAAACCCACATAAATTATCAGTATTTCTATGTATCACCAACAAAACTCTGTAAGAAGAGATAGTAAGAGATACCCCATTTAAAATAATCATAGGCAGCATAAAATACCTGGAAGTATAGCCGCCAAGATAAACACAGGATCTACATGAACATGATTATAAAACACTTTTTAAATAAATTCCAATTTAAATAATTGGAGAAATGTTAATTGTTCACAGGTGGGCAGAGTCAATGTAATAAAAATGACAATTCTACCTAATCTATTTATTCAATGCCATCTCAATTATGCAAATTGGGCCATCTTTTATCTCAGTTCTTACTTAACCCGTAGTTATTGAATGGGTATGGCCTCAGACAAACTGAGATCTAAGAAAGATCTTAGTTTAAAAAAGCCAAGGTCACCCACTGCATCCTGGGGCCATCACCAGTCATCTTGATCTTCGTCTTGCCACTAGACTCCAATGAGTCTGGAGGAGAAAGTGAGGCTGATAATTCTCCGCAGCTCTGCCTCACTCAAATCCAACTCACATGCAAGTCAAGACCTTATGCTTATGATGTCATTGGCCCTCTTCGAGAAGAAAGGATGAACAACATCCCAATTAAACTACCCAAAAGTTATTTTATTGAGCTAGAAAAGATGATAAAATTCATTTGGAAAACCAAAGGTCAAAGGAATTAAGTGGAAAAAAAAAAGTAAAGGAAGGAGGTTTAGCAGCACCAGATCTTAAACTGTATTATAAGATGGTAATTATCAAAACTATCTGGCACCTGCTAAGAAAAGAAAAGTGGATCAGTGGAACAACATAGACATATAACAAACAGTAATAAATAATAACTTATGTTTGATGAATGTAAAGATTTAAGCCTGTGAGATGAGAATTCATTGTTTGGTAAGAATTGCTGAGGAAACTAGAAAGCAGTCTGGCAGAAACTGGATATAGATCAATACCTTACACCATTTACCAAGACAAGGTCAAAATGAATATATGACCTCAATATAAAGAGAGAGAGAAGTAAATTAGGAGAACACAGAACATATTACCTATTAGACTTACAGATAGGAGAAGAATTTATGAATAAACAAGAAATAGAGAGCACTGCGAGATACAAAATGAATAATTTTGATTACTTTAAGTTAAAAAGGTTTTGAATAAATAAAACCAATGTAGCCAGGATCAGAAGGAAAGCAGAAAATTGGAGAAAAAATTGTATAGACAGTTTATTGGATAAAAGTCTCACATCTCAAATAGAGTCAAATTTATAAGGATATTAGTAATTCCCTAATTGATAAATGGTCAAAGAATATGAACAGGCAGTTTTTCAATAAAGAAATCAAAGCTCTATACAGTCATATGTAAAAAATGCTCTATATCATTATTGATTAGAGAAATGCAAATTAAGACAACTTTAAGAGATCATCTCACACCTATCAGATTGGCTAAAATGACAGAAGAGGAAAGTGACAAATGTTGGAGGGGATGTGGAAAAACTGGGTCACTAATACACTGTTGGTGGAATTGTGAACTGATCAAAACATTTTGGAGAACAATCCGGAAATACGCCCAAAGAGTTATAAAACTGTGTATATACTTTGACCCAGCAATATCACTATCATGTCTGTATCCCAAGGAGATAGAAGAAAAACAAAAAGAATTTATATGTTCTAGATAAAATATTTATAACATCTGTCTTTGTGGTTGCAAAGAATTAGAAGTTGAGATGAATGGTTAAACAAATCATGGTATATGACTATAATGGAACACTATTATGCTGTAAGAAACGACGATCAGGTTGATTTTTAGAAAAACACGGAAAGACTTGCATGAAATAATGAAGAGTGAAGTGAGCAGAACCAAGAGAACGTTGTATGTAGTAACAGCAATATTGTTCAAAGAATAACTGAACAACTAAGTTATTCTGTATTATAAATACTCAAATCATCTACAAAGGACCTAAGAAGGAAGATGCTATCCACCTCCAGAGAACAAAGCAATAAACTTAACTATGCATAGTATGCTTTTACATATATCTTTATTTATATATTTCTGTCAAATGGTGGCCCTCTCTTAATGCAGCATGGGGAGGGAGGAAGATAGTTCAAAATTTAGAATATAAAAAATTAATAAAATTTTGAAAAATAGACAAAGAATATCAATCTTTAGAACTCCAAAGTCAGTTTCATTGATAATTTTCTTTTTTTTTTTTGCTTTTTTTTTTAAAAATAAATTCCAGAGATTGGACCTGGGTTGACGAACCACCTCTACCATATATGAGCTGTGTAACCCTAGGCAAGTCACTTAAACTCACAGTGCTCAAGGGAACTCTGTACAACCATAAGTTATAAAGAAGGTGCCAAGCTGCATTAGTAGATGGAGTTTTTCAGAAGTCTAATACCTACCTCTGTTGTATATGTGAAAAAACCCAACAAGACAGAATATCCTTCTGAAAAGTATTTTTCAGTCACAAGATATGGCAAAAAGCTCTTACAGAACCATAATAAGCTATTTAAAGAGTATATGCACAAAGATTTCTCAATCTTTAATCTTGACTTTGAGATGGCAGATATAAGAATGGATAAATTATCAGATGGTAGTTGTTCCCCTCTGAAGTCATATAATAAAAAGAGTCCTAGTATTAACATATGTACTATTTATCCAAATTAGATTTAAATCCTCCCAAATAACCAATTTTTCTTACCTTTTCTTGAAGAGGTGTCTTTCTTTCTCCCTTAAGTTTCCTCTTTCTCAACTAGAGCAAAACAAACAAATAGTAAGTACAAGCATCTATTTTTCAGTCTTCTTTCTAAGACTGATATTAATAAGCTGTGTATATACTTTGACCCAACAATATCACTTTCAAGTCTGTATCCCAAGGAGATAGAAGAAAAACAAAAAGAGTTTATATGTTCTAGATAAAATATTTATAACATCTGTAGTACATGTCCTTGAAGTGATACTTTCAAATCCTAACTCTGACACTTAGTACCTATGTGTCCTTGGGTGAGCCACTTACTCTTCTGGCCTTCAATTTCCTCATCTGTAAAAACTGAAGTAGATGGCCTTTGAAGTCCCTTCCAGCTTTAGACTTATGTTCCCATGATCCCAAAACAGAAACGACCAATTAAGAGACTCCTAGCCCTCTGGATACAAAGGCTAGCAATATGTTACTAAGAAAATATATTACTTTATAAGGAGAAATTTCTTTTCATTGACCCTTCAAAAAGCATAAGTCCCATGGTGCACCTCAGCACTTAATTTATACAACTAGGGTTTACCTTCTTTCCAAACCACTATGTTATACCCCTGGATCTTCGAATTGTTTGCTTAAGATGATGTTCTTTTACATCTCTGACCTTTAAAGAGACCTCATGGAAAGCAACTCTCATTGAAGCACGACATGATAGAAAAAACATAAGACCAAGAGTTATACCTTATATACAACAGACACTTAATATAATAGATAGATTCTAGTCCCAGCTCCACTACTAACTTAATTTTAGCAGGTTACATTATGTCCTTGGGCCTTAGTTTTTCAAGATTTCAGAACTAAATCAACTTTCAGGTTCTTTCTAGCTCTAAAACTTTAAAGTCTGATGCACTGAGGTGAAGGCAAAAGTTGCCTATTACTTTAGCTAAACTCCACATCTGGTATCACAATGATACCAGATTTCCAGAAAATAAAACTAAATTTAGATCTTTGGTACTGAGTTTTCTTTTTAGAGCTTTACAATTGTTCCGTAATTTTTCTTAACATTAAACAATTACTTCCTTTCTTCATCTAAAAAAAATTTAATACTATGTACCATCTCTTTCTCTCTCTGGAAAGAATAATTCTACTCTTTATGTGCTAGTGGAAAGTTGGCAAGCAACTTGTTAAAGGATATACTACAACATTGTAAACTACATATACAACATGTAACTACAACATTGTAAAGACAAACAACACTGAAAAATTTAAGATCTGATTAACTGCAATGACCAACCACAATTCTGGAGAAGCTATGATCAAACATGTCACCCTTCTTCTGATGGAGAAATGATGGATGCAGTGCAGATTGAGACAATTTTTTTGGACATGGTTAACGCGGGAATATGTTTATGGAGGACATTACGCTGACTACATCAAGCTCTAAAATGTGGGCAGAGCTTCCTAAAAAAGATATGCATTCACTCAAAAGAGTTTGGCTTGTCTATCCCCATGAAACCAATAGGTGAATAATCTCTACTGCCCAGATCTGAAAGTACATAATCTAGCCCCCTCCTACCTTTCCTGCTTTATTACACCTTCCTCCTTAACACGTACTCTTCTATCCACTGACACTGGCCTCCTTGTTGTCCCATGAACAAGACCCTATCACTTAGCTCTGGGCATTTTCTCTGGCTCTCTCTCATGCCTAGAATATTCTCTTTCCTCATCTGTGCCTACTGCTTTCCAAGACTTCCTTCAAGACCCAACTAAAATCCTGTCTTTCACAGAAAGCCTCAGTCCCTCTTAATCATAGTGCCTCCCCTCTTTTAATTATTTCTTATTTGTCCTGTATATAGCTTTTTTGTACATATCTGTTTGTTTATTGTCTTTCCCGTTAGACTGTGAGCTCCTTGAGGGCAGGGACTGTTTTGTTTTTTGTTTGCTTCTTTTTGTATCCCCAGTGTTAGCATAGTATCTGGCAAATACAAGGCACTTAGTAAATGTTCACTGACTTACTGATATTTGAATGTATATTCTATACTCCAACAGTATACATCTTCAAAAGGCAGTACTGATGGAGAATAAGCTGGGCCCAGAGTTGAACAGGAGAAAGAAAAACACAGTGAATTGCCTTCAGGAAGTTGCAAAATTCTTTTACTAACCCCAAGCTTCCCTTAGAAGCAAAGGCCCATGTTTTCAATACTAACATTTTGTCAGTGTTGCTGGAGGACAATGAAAGTTCAATACCACTGTCTCTGAAGGACTAAAGATGAGCATCACAGAGATGTGGATTATGGCTTAGAAGGTTAACATGTAACAGGGAAAAAAATCTTTGCATCAAGTTTCACTATTAGGGTTTCATTTCCAAGGAATAAAAGAATTGATTCAAATTTATAAGAACTATTCCCCAATTTTAAAGTGATCAAAGCAGATTTTTAAGGAAGAAATCCAAGCTATCAAGTCACGTAAAAAAGCTAATCATTGGGACAGGAGGTGGTGCAGTGAATCAGAGCACAGGTCCTGAAGTCAGGAAGACCTGAATTCAATTCCGGCCTCAGACACTTGATACACTAGCTGTGTGACCTTGGGCAAGTCACTTAACCCCAATTGCCCTACCTTCTCCCCTCCAAAAACAAACAAAAAAGCTAATCATTAATAAATGTAAATTAAAGCAACTGTGAGATTTGACTTCATGCCTATCAGACTGAAAAAGCTGATAAAAATGTACAGTGAAAACTATTGTGCAAAAAGAAATGATGAAAAGAACAGTTTCATTAAACCCAACAAGAAGTCATCAAGTAGGAGGCGTAACCAAGATGGTGGAGAAAAGCCAAGAAGTTGCCTATGTTCTTGGTTTCCCTCAAAAACAACATTAAATCAAGCCTTTAAAGGAATTCTGGAGTGATAGAACCTGCAAAAAGATGAAGTGAAACAATTTTACAGGCCAGGATAACTTAGAAAGACTTCAGGAAAGGTCTGTCTCAGTTAGATAAAAGGGAAGTGCAGCCCACTGTAGGTGATGTCTGGACTGGCAACTGGGCAAGCCAGCCGGAGGCTCTTAGCCACAGCACAGATCAGCAACTGAGGCCCTGCAGTCCTGGCTCAGTAAGCCAGCTGTGAGGCCCAAAGGCGAATTTCCAGACTTGGACCCAGAGCACAATAGGCACAACTAGGCTGGGCCACCCTAGCACAGTGGGCAAGCCGCTAGCACCAGAGGCCTTGGCTCAGAAAGCCAGTGACCAGGTCCCTGGCGCCAAGGGCAAGAAGCTTGGGACAGTGCTCTCTGGCGTCCCAGGAACAGAGCTCAACTTTGAGTCAAGAAATAGGCTAGAAAACGAACAAAAAAAACAAAAAAGAGGCCTGACCATAGAAAGCTACTATGACAACAGAGGAGATCAAAAGACAAAGAAGACCACACATATGTAGAAGAGGACAACAATGTAAAAATGCTTATATGCAAAGTCTCAAAGGGGAATATGAATTGGTCTCAAACCCAAAAAGTCCTCTTAGAAGAGCTCAAAAAGGATTTTAAAAATCAAAGAGGTAGAAGAAAAATTGGGAAAAGAAATGAAAGTTATGCAAGACAATCAAGAAAAAAAGAGTCAACAGCTTGGAAAAGAAAGCATAACAACTAACTAAAGAAAAGAACCCCTAAAAAAACCAGAACTGACCAAATAGAAAAAAAAATCCACTGAAGAAAACAACTCCTTAAAAAGTAGAATTGGCTAAATGGAAAAGGAGGTACAAAAGCTAACTGAAGAAAATAATTCCTTAAAAATTAGAATTGGGAAAGAGGAAGCTAATGACTCTATGAGACATCAAGAATCAGTCAAACAAAATCAAAAAATGGAAAAAAATAGAAGAAAATGTAAAATACCTCCCTAGAAAAACAACTAACCTGGAAAATAGATCCAAGAGAGATAATTTAAGAATTACTGGACTTCCTGAAAGGCAAGATGAAAAAAAAAAGAGCCTGGACAGTATCTTTCCAGAAATTATCAAGGAAAACTTCCCTGATATCCTAGAACCAGGGGATAAAATAGGAATTCACTTATCATCTTCTGAAAAAGATCCCAAAATGACTATCAGGTCAAGGGGAAAATACTGCGAGCAGTAAGAAAAAAATGTTTTAAATATCATGGACTCACAGTCAGGATTACACAGGACTTAGAAGTTTATACATTAAAAGATGAGAGAGCTTGGAATATGATATTCTGGAAAGCAAAGGAGTTTGGATTACAACCAAGAATCAACTACCCAGCAAAAATGAGCATAATCTTCCAGGCGAAAGCAGACATTCAATGAAATAGGTGATTTTCAAACTTTCCTGATGAAAAGACAATAGCTCAGTAGAAAATCTGATCTTCAAATAAAGACTCAAGAGAAACATAAAAAGGTAAACAAGAAAGAAAAAAAAATGTATTATTCAATAAGGTTCCAGGGATGAGAAACCTGAAGCCTCATGGTCACATATGGCCTTCTAGGTCCTTAAGTGTGGCTTTTTTACTAAGTCCAAGTTTTACAGAACAAATCCTTTTATTAAAGGGATTTGTTCTGTGAAGTTTAGATTCAGTCAAAGGGTTGCACTTGAGGACCTAGAGGGCCACATGTGGCCTTAAGGCTGAAGGTTGCCCATCCCTGGAACTGTTAAACTGTTTACATCACTACATGGGAAGACCCTTAGGATTTCAGCCAGAAGAAAACCAAATGCTATTTACACTCACTCTGAGCCATCAAAAGCCAAACAATGACCAAGAGAGGCTTGGGCTTGGATTTATGTTGGCCAATGAATTGTGAGTCAGAGTGATTTGGATTTAAGGTACAGTCAAATAGTTCAATTGGAATCCCAATGGGCTTTATCAAAACCTAGTTGGTTTTTTTTTTTCCCAGTGCTGTATTTCAAGAAATCAAAAATAAAACTATGTGGGGCAAAAGAGTTAATTGTCCTAATTTTTTTTAATGATTAATAAGTAGGAAAGAGGAAAGAAAAACATAGCTCACAAACCTCAAGATACCTTGTGAGGTTTCCGTGATTAAACTTTATAATCCTCTGGGCTGAGTCTCCGAAAGAGTTAATTACCATAAATGTGAATGGGATGAACTCTCCCATAAAACAGAAGCAGGGACCAGAGTGGAATTGAAAATCAAAATCTTATAATATATTATTTACAAGAAACACATTTGAAGTAGAGAGATACACACAGACTAAAGGTAAAACGCTGTAGCAGAATATATTATGCTTTGGCTGAAGTAAAAAAAAGCAAGAGTAGCATTCCTGATCTCAGACAAAGTAAAAGCAAAAACGGATCTAATAAAAGACACAAGGAAACTATATCTTGCTAAAATGTACCACAGACAATAAAGTGATATCAATACTAAACATATATACTCCAAATGGTATAGCATCCAAATTCTTAGAGGAGAAGTTAAGGGAGTTACAGGAAAAAATAGACAGCAAAACTATATGAGTGGGGGACCTCAACAGCCTCTTCTTGGAACAAAATAAATTTAACCACAAAATAAAGAAGTTAAGCAAACAGAATTTTAGAGAACTTAGATATGATAGACCTCTGGAGAAAACTGAGTGGGGTTAGAAAGGAATGCACCTTTTTCTCAGTGGTACATGGCACCCCCATAAAAATTAACCATGCACTAAGGCATAAAAACCTCACCATCAAATGTAGAAAGGAAGAAATAATAAATGCATCCTTTTCAGATTATGATGCAACGAAAATTACATGTAATAAAAGGTCATGGAAAGAAAGATTAAAAATTAATTGGAAACTAAATAAGCCTAGAGAATGAGTGGGTTAAACAACAAATCACAGAAACAATCAATGACAACAATGAAACACCATACCAAAACTTATGGGATGCGGCCAAAGCAGTACTTAGGGGAAATTTTATATGTCTAAATGCTTCCATGAATAAAACAGAGAAAGAACAGATCAATGAATTGGACATGCAACCAAAAAAAAAAATCCACACTACAAAAAGAACAAATTAAAAATCCCCGATTAAACACCAAATTAGAAACTTTGAAAATCAAAGGAGAGATTAATAAAATTGAAAGAAAACTATTGAACTAATAAATAAAACTAAGAGCTGGTTTTATGAAAAAAAAACCCAATAGATAAACTTTTGGTTAATCTAATTTTTAAAAAGAAAGAAGAAAACCAAATTACTAATATCAAAAATGAAAAGGGTGAATTTACCACCAATGAAGAGGAAATTAAAGTAATAATTAGGAGCTATTTTGCCCAATAAATCTGACAATCCAAATGAAATGGATATTTAAAAAAATATAAATTGCCCAGATTAACAGAAAAAGAAATACTGAACAATCCATCAATGAACTCCCTAAGAAAAAAATCTCCAGGACTAGATGGATTTACAAATGAATTCTATCAAACATTTAAATATTAATCCTAATATTATATAAACTATTTGGGAAAATAGGTGAAGAATGAGTCCTACCAAATTCCTTTTATGACACAAATATGGTGTGTGGGACCTAAACGAGGAAAACCCTAACAGAGAAAGAAAATTATAGACCAATTTCCCTAATGAATATTGATGCAAAAATTTTAAATAAAATATTAGCAAAGAGATTACTGCAATTTATCACCAGGATAACACACTATGACAAGGGGGGATTTACACCAGGAATGCAGGGCAGATTCAATATTAACTATCAGCATAACAGACCATATCAATAACAAAACCAACAGAAATCATATAATTACCTCAACTGATGCAGACAAAACTTCTGACAAAATACAACACTCATTTCTAATAAAAGTACTAGCGGGGGAGGAGCCAAGATGGATGCTGGAAAGCAGGGACTCGCTTAAGCTCTCCCCCAAATCTCTCCAAACACCTGTAAAAATTGCTCTGAACAAATTCTAGAGCTGCAGAACCCACAAAATAGCAGAGGGAAGCAGGTCTCCAGCCCAGGACAGTCTGGATGGTTGCTGGGAAGGGTATATCACATTGTGCTGGGAGTGGAGTGCAGCCCAGCGTGGGCTGTGCCAAGACAGACCAGATTGGGAGCCCAGCGGAACAGGCTATAGTGCCCTGAATGGCTGAGCTTTAGCAACTAGCAGACTTCTCAACCCACAAACGCCAAAGACCATGGAGCAGGTTAGTGGATAAACTGCTGGATGGGGGTGAGAGTGGTCTGGCCCCAGCCCTGGGTATGGCAGAGGTGATGCGGCAGTAGCAGTGGCAGCAGCAGGGAGCTGCTGCTTCTAGAGCTCCAGCGTCAACTTCTTACAGAGTCCCTGGCCCACATGGTGGGAGGAATCAAGTTGCGGATGTGAACAGGAGTTCAGGGAGCTCTTTGCTGGTGCAGAGGTAGGGTTCTCTTGCTTTATCCTGCTTGGATCTGGGTCACGGTCCTGGTTAGTGGTTCTTGGGGGAGGAAGAGCACTGCAATGGCAGAGCTTTTGGTGATGGAGGAGTAGAACTAGCTCTGAAAACAGCAGCACAGCCCCCAAAGCTCGGGACAAAGTACTCTCTACAAAAAGTCACATGCTGACAAAAAGCTCAAAGGTCAAATAGTTGGCTGGGAACATGACCAGGCAGCACAAAAGGACTCAGACTCTAGAATCTTTTTTTTGGTGACAAAGAAGATCAAAACATACAGGCGGAAGAAGTCAACAAAGTCATAGAGCCCACATCAAAAGCCTCCAAGAAAAGTATTAATTGGTCTCGGGTCATGGAAGAGCTCAAAAGGATTTGGAAAAGCTAGTAAGAGAAGTAGAGGAAAAATTGGGAAAAGAAATGAGAGTGATGCAAGAAAAACAAGTCAATGACTTGCTAAAGGAGACCCAAAGAAATACTGAAGAAAGTAACACCTTAAAAAATAGACTAACTCAAATGGCAAAAGAGCTCCAAAAAGCCAGTGAGGAGAAGAATGCCTTGAAAGGCAGAATTAGCCAGATGGAAAAGGAGGTCCAAAAGACTACTGAAGAAAATACTACCTTAAAAATAAGATTGGAGCAAGTGGAAGCTAGTGACTTTATGAGAAGTCAGAGTATTATAAAACAGAACCAAAGGAATGAAAAAATGGAAGACAATGTGAAATATTTCATTGAAAAAACCACTGACCTGGGAAACAGATCCAGGAGAGATAATTTTTATTTTATTTTAATTTGGGGAGGGGTTGGGCAGGGCAATTGGGGTTAAGTGACTTGTCCAAGGTTGTACAGCTAGTACATGTGTCAAGCGTCTGAGGCCGGATTTGAACTCAGGTCCTCCTGACTCCAGCGCCAGTGCTCTACCTACTGCGCCACTAAGCTGTCCCAGGAGAGATGATTTAAAAATTATTGGACCACTTGAAAGCCATGATCAAAAAAAGAACCTAGACATCATCTTTCAAGAAATTATCAAGGAGAACTGCCCTGATATTCTAGAGCCAGAGGGCAAAATAGAAATTGAAAGAATGCAATGATCACCTCTTGAAAAAGATCCCAAAAAGAAAACTCCTAGGAATACTGTCACCAAATTCCAGAGTTCCCAGGTCAAGGAGAAAATACTACAAGCAGCCAGAAAGAAACAATTTGAGTATTGTGGAAACACAATCAGGATAACACAAGATCTAGCAGCTTCTACATTAAGGGATAGAAGGGCTTGGAATATGATATTCCAGAAGTCAGAGATGCTAGGATTAAAACCAAGAATCACCTATCCTGCAAAACTGAGTGTAATGCTCCAAGGCAAAATATGGGTTTTCAATAAAGTAGAGGACTTCCAAGCTTTCTCAGTAAAAAAGACCAGAGCCGAATAAAAAATTTGAATTTCAAACACAAGAATCAAGAGAAGCATGAAAAAGTAAACAAGAAAGAGAAATCATAAGAGATTTCCTAAATTTGAACTGTTTTGTTTACATTCCTACATGGAAAGCTGATGTTTGTAATTCATGAGACCTTTCTCAGTATTAGGGTAGTTGAAAGAAATATACATATATATAGACAGAGGGCACAGGGTGGGTTGAATATGAAGGGATGATAACTAAAAAATAAAATAAAATTAAGGGATGAGAGAGGAATATATTGAGAGAGGGAGAAAGGGAGAAATAGAATGGGGCAAATTATCTCACATAAAACTGGCAAGAAAAAGCAGTTCTCTTGGAAGGGAAGAAGGGGCAGGTGAGGGGAATGAGTGAATCTTGCTCTCATCTCATTTGACCTGAGGAAGGAATAACATACATACTCAACTGGGTATCTTCACAGGAAAGTAAGGAGAAGGGAATGAAAAAAGGGGAATGATAGAAGGGAGGGTAGATTGTGGGAGGAGGTAATCAAAAGCAAACACTTTTGAAAAGGGACAAGGTCAAGGGAGAAAACTGACTAAAGGGGGACAGATTAGGATGGAGGGAAATATAGTTAGTCTTTCACAACATGATTATTGTGGAAGTGTTTTTGCATATGGATACATGTGTGCCCTATGTTGAATTGCTTGCCTTCTTAGGGAGGGTGGGTGGGGAGGGAAGAGGAGAGAGAATTTGGAACTCAAAGTTCTAAAAGCAGATGTTCAAAAAAAA